>CM063510.1:34077792-34131471 GCA_032207245.1 Pardosa pseudoannulata | reverse complement strand
TTAAAATATGAATATCTTGAGTTTTGAGATATAAAATGAAAAAGATTTGAAAGAAACTCTCAAAATTTCAATTATACTTTCGGTTTCAGAACTACACTAGATTAAACTTTTTAACCATCAGTCCTCAAGCATGATCTTATTCTTTTCTAAGACTATATAGAATTTAAAATATGAATATCTTAAGTTTTGAGATATAAAAATGAAAAAAGATTTGAAAGAACTCTCAAAATTTCATATGCTTTCGGTTTCAGAAACTAACACTAGATTAACTTTTTAACCATCAGTCCTCAAGCATGATCTTATTCTTTTCTAAGACTGTATAGAATTTAAATTATGAATATCTTCAGTTTTGAGATACAAAATGAAAGTTTGAAAGAACTTTCAAAATTTCATATACTTTCGGTTTCAGAACTAAAACTAGATTAACTTTTAACCATCAGTCCTCAAGCATGATCTTATTCTTTTCTAAGACTGTATAGAATTTAAATTATGAATATCTTCAGTTTTGAGATACAAAATAAAAGAGATTTGAAAGAACTCTCAAAATTTCATATACTTTCGGTTTCAGAACTAACACTAGATTAACTTTTTAACCATCAGTCCTCAAGCATGATCTTATTCTTTTCTAAGACTGTATAGAATTTAAAATATGAATATCTTAAGTTTTGAGATATAAAATGAAAAAGATTTGAAAGAACTCTCAAAATTTCATATACTTTCGGTTTCAGAACTAACACTAGATTAACTTTTTAACCATCAGTCCTCAAGCATGATCTTATTCTTTTCTAAGACTGTATAGAATTTAAATTATGAATATCTTCAGTTTTGAGATACAAAATGAAAGTTTGAAAGAACTTTCAAAATTTCATATACTTTCGGTTTCAGAACTAAAACTAGATTAACTTTTTAACTAACAGTCCTCAAGCATGATCTTATTCTCTTCTAAGACTGTATAGAATGTAAAATATGAATATCTTGAGTTTTGAGATATAAAATGAAAAAGATTTGAAAGAACTCTCAAAATTTCATATACTTTCGGTTTCAGAACTAACACTAGATTAACTTTTTAACCATCAGTCCTCAAGCATGATCTTATTCTTTTCTAAGACTGTATAGAATGTAAAATATGAATATCTTGAGTTTTGAGATATAAAATGAAAAAGATTTGAAAGAACTCTCAAAATTTCATATACTTTCGGTTTCAGAACTAGCACTATATTAACTTTTTAACCATCAGTCCTCAAGCATGATCTTATTCTTTTCTAAGACTGTATAGAATTTAAAATATGAATATCTTGAGTTTTGAGATATAAAATGAAAAAGATTAGAACTCTCAAAATTTCATATACTTTCGGTTTCACAACTAACACTACATTAACTTTCTAATCATAGTTCTCAAGCATTATCTCTACAACTTTAAAACTGCAATGACGTTAGAGTTGTAAAACAAGAAGTAGAAACCGAGTATCATATCCTACATAAAATGACACATCGGGAGAAATGCAATCTAAAGTGCAAAATTTACTATAGAAAAACACCTTTTTTCATTATCTTTCAATGTTCAAAGATACGATTTTAGCATTATTACACTATATAAAACACAGTCCGATGAATATATACAATTCCTTCAAACTCACAGGAACGTATTTAATCGCATAATGCATATTATTATTATTATTAAGTTAATAAAACTTAAAATCCGTGTATAATTACTACAAACATATACTAAATTTATGCTATCCGAATATATTACACTTTATGCACAATATAAAAAAGCTTATGCAGTCACATGATGCTAGTCAAATATTACTAATTGAATAGGGTTTAGTATGAAAATCAAACTTCGCTTAGCGGCTGAAAATACGTCCAAAGCAAGACCAAAAACATTTTCGATCACAGTCTTTTTTCAGGTGCATAATGCCTCTTAACAATTTTATATTCACTAGAGAAAGTAAAATATCAAAAGCTTGGATATCATTTAAATATTTTTATATCTTTCTCTATCAAAAATAAAAATAAATAACCTGATGAAGAAAACAGTTTTATCATTTATCATAGGTCATTTATCATAGTAACGGTTTTCTGTAACGGCAACGTATTAAATTTATCAGAATCTACTCTCGCTTGCATGCTCACAGAAGCTCACAGAAAGAGTTGGCTACAGCACTTCCTGGGCCAAGCCCTCTAGTGCTGGAATACTATTTAAATTGATGTTGGAAACTATGAAATTGAGTTGGCATAACATAAAATTAAAAGATAATACGGGATGGGACAGAGATACATGAGTTTCGACATGAAAAAAGGTACACATGAAAACTAAATCACTAAGAAGGTATTAGCAAGTACAATCAAGTCGCCTGCATGTGATGCCATTCACTTATATATATATATATATATATATATATATATATATATATATATATATATATATATATATATATATATATATATATATATATATATATATATGTATGTATGTATGTACATATATCTATGTATATATGTATATATATGCATATATACATATATATATATATATATATATATATATGTATATATGTATATATATATATATATATGTATATATATATATATATATATATATATATATAAATTTGCATATATATGTATATATATATATATATGTATATATATATATATGTGTGTGTGTGTGTGTGTGTGTGTGTGTGTATGACAGGTCAAAAAAAGGTCTAGTTGGAAATTACATCAGTTAAAAACGATTTTAAAAAGGGAACTCTTTTTCGACTCCTCTTCTTAGCCCACTCTCCTGTTTCTAATCATGGATCTTGTTGGTGCTTCAACCACATTTGGCGAAATTGGCGTGCTTGCAGCTTGCGTGCGTGGCGTGCTTGCAGCGTGGCGTTTGAAATCTGGCGAGGGGATCGTAACTCAACAAATTGATACATAAACAAAAACAACATTTTGAGGAAAAATTTTACAAAAATTGAATATTTAAAATCTAATTGAATTAACAAAGAAAACACAAAGGAAACACATAACATTCATACTAAATAGACTGAAACATTCACTTAATCACAAATTAAATAAACTGAGTGTGATTTTCATCACAAATTTGTGATTTAGTGTAAATTGTAAAATTAATTTAAAAACTGTATTTTGAGTGGAGGTTGAAGAGGAGTTGTAAAATTGAAAATTTTTTTTTCAAATCTCTTATATAATAATAAAATAAATGAAAAAGACCCACGCTCGCATGAGCTTTTGGGATCCTCTGGGCAGGCGGAAGCGTTTTTGAGCTATTTGATGAGCTTGCAAACAGATAAGTTTCAATCAGCGAGTGGACATGGAGCTGTCAACAACACTCTATGCGTATCTTCGACGGAAAAGTGAAAATGGCGCAAGTTTTACTTTAGCGATGGTTTAATAAACTTATTATTATCAAGAAGACTGTTGTCCATGTCATATATATATATATATATATATATATATATATATATATATATATATATATATTATATATATATGTATATAATATATATATATGTATATATATATATATATATATATATATATATATATATATATATATATATATATATATATATATATATATATATATATATATATATATATATATATATATATATATATATATATATATATATATATATATATATATATATATATATATATATATATATATATATATATATATATATATATATATATATATATATATATATATATATATATATATATATATATATATATATATATATATATATGACATGGTCCCAGTAAAAACACTAAAGTCCTGACATCAGCTTCATACTTTTATTTTGATCTCACCACACTATACTCAACAATGGCGTCTCATCTTGGCGCCCAACTGATAACAAAGGCAGTTTTCACTGCTTCGAGGAGCCACGTCTGATTGTGGACAGTGCATCCTGCTCTCTCTCTATATCACTACGCGTGAGCCGTATTTATGTGACTAGTAACGCGAGGCGCGTTACTCCCATTAAAAGAATCCCTAATTAAATCTCTTAAATTACTCTATATTTTTATCCTGACATATATATGTGTGTATATATTTATATGTATATACATATGTATACACACACACACACACACACACACACACATATATATATATATATATATATATATATATATATATATATATATATATATATATATATATATATATATATATATATATGTTTGTGTGTGTAGGATGGAATATACATCAAGGTTTTTGCAGTCATGGACAGAAAAAAGGCACGGTTTTATTCATGCAAGATCTTTATTACCGGTGCGTCGGTTGGACGGGTTCGTACTTCTTTTTAGGGACAGGACAAGCTGAGAGACCACCTAACTTGAAAAATCCAAGTAAAACTCTGTCTCCGACAACGTGCATTTCCTTTTTGTTCGGAATTTCATTAATTGGGGCTCTATAAAGAGGTAGCCTGGCATGTGCTAACTGTAACCACATTGGTCAGTTTAGATTAGGGGTTAAAAAGGGGAAAGCAAACAGACGCGGAGGTTTTCCACTATTTGAAAACCCCGAGAATATTCTCGGGCCATAATGAGGTCTTTCGGCTATAAATTTTCTTCGGCATGGTTGAACTATCTCGTTATGGGGAGTTTCCTGACAGTATATTTCATAAGGGGCAGTCTATGGGGTTTTGTACAAAATCTCTACATTAGTTTACCGATTTAGTTTACTTTTCCCTTACACACACACACACACACATATGTGTGTGTGTGTAATCCATTTTTTATAATAGTCCTTGACACGGAGAAAGATCAACAGCTAGCAGTAATAAAAATGCAGCCACGCCGACACTGAAGAGAACGGCACAAGTCTAATTTAAACTTTATTCCAGAGCAGCTACAACGCACATCTATTCTACTGGACAACAGACAAAGAACAGAGTTCACTCTGATCGAACAGAGTTGCCGTCAAGAGCGATGACAGAATGAATTTTCCCACGGTAAAAAACAACTTCATAAGCGAATTAAATGCAATATCAGCAAAACGTGAAACTATTTGCCGGCGAAAGCTGGGAAACGTATTTAATAGACAGAAAGTTTACAGTTTTAGGAAAGGAATGTTAAGTGGAAAATACTTCTTTGATTAAACTATTTAGAGGCTGGAGAAAAGATTTAAAGGAATTAGAATGGGAGAGAGGAGGTTTTTAAGGAAATATTAAAGTTAAATAATTCTAATATTATATATATATATATATATATATATATATATATATATATATATATATATATATATATATATATATATATATATATATATATATATATATATATATATATATATATATAACAAGGTGAAAATTAATCCGCCGGTCAAAAATAATTATTATGATATGTTATTTTTACTTGACCAGGTGTGCTGTTCAAGGAGAAGGCTAATTAGCTAGACTAATTGAAGTTTTTGCAGTTGTGCCATTCTGTTACGAAGAACAGGCCGAGTTCGTAGCGAAATTTAAACTTTATTCATTAGATCCTAAAAATGACATACATACCAGTCAACGGCAGACATGATCATGAAAACAAGTGTTAGAACACGGTTAGACCCCAGAGCGAAAGGGAGATGAAATCTTTCCCACAGAAAGTAGCTTAGTCGGTGTATTTAACAATAAAAGTAACTTAGATCGGATGGGAAAAACTGAGCCATTTGCCAGCGACAGATCGAAAATGCGGTGAGTGAACAGAAAATTTACATTTATTGCACAGAAGAATTTGTGAAATGGGAAGAGTTTTAAGTCGTGGATACGCCTCTAATTACGATATTTTGTGGCTGGAAAAATAGATTAAGGAAACAGAATGGGAGAAAGCAGAATTTTTTATGTGATATTGAAGTGAAATAATTTTGATATATTACACACACACACACACACACGCATATATATACATATTTATATACACTGAAGAGCAAAAAAACTGGTACATCTGCCTAATATCTTGCAGTGTTCCCGTGATCACACAGAAGTGCCCCAACATGACGCAGCAGGGACTCGACTAATTTCTGAAGTAGTGCTGGAGGTAATTAACACCATGAATCCTCTAGGGCTCTACATAAATCCCTAACAGTGCAAGAAGAATGATATTTCTTCAGAACAGCACGGTGCATGGCATCCCAGATAAACACAACAGTTTTCATGTCTAGGGATTTTGGGGGTCAGTGGAAGTGTTTAAAGATAGAAGAGTGTTCCTGGAGCCATTCTGTAGCAATTCTGGACGTGTGGGGTGTAGAATTGTTTTGATGGATATTCCCCAAGTCCATCGGTATGCACAATGGATATGAATGGGTGCAGATGATTGGAAAGGATTCTTAAGTACGTGTTACCTGCCAGAGTCATATCTAGACGTATCATGGGTCTCATATCACTATAACTGCACCAAATATCATAACACTAATAAACTCACCAAATATCATACCAGAGCCTTCACCAGCTCCAACAGTCCCCTGTTGATATCAGGGTTCATGGATTCATGAGATTATCTCCATACCCGTACATGTCCATCCTCTCGATACAATTTGAAACGAGACTTGTCCAACTAGGCAACGTGTTTCCAGTCATCAACAGTTGGTGTTGACTGGCCCAGGCGAGGCGTAAAGCTTTGGGTCGTGCAGTCATCAATGATACGCGACTGGGTCTTCGGCTCCGAAAGCTCATATCGATGATGTTTCGTTGAATGGTTCGAATGCCAACACTTGTTGATGGCCCAGCTTTGAAATCTGAAGAAATTTGCGGAAGGGTTGCACTTTTGTCACGTTTAATGATTCTCTCCAGTCGTCGTTGATCCCCTTTTTTCACTATCTTTTTCCGGCCACAGCAATGTTGGATATTTGATATTTTACGGGATTCCCGATATTCACGATGCATTCGTGAAATGGTCGTACGGAAAAATCCCAATTTCATCGCCACCTCGGAAATTCTATGTCGTACGCCGACTATAATACCACGTTCAATCTCATTTAAATGTTGTTGTAGCAGCAGTAATCGATCAACTGTACCAGATCATTGTTGTCTCATAGGTGTTGATTGCAGAAGCGTATTCTGATTTGTCTTTTATCTCTTTATTTGCATTCACATGCCTATACCAGTGTTTTTGGCTCTTCAATGTATATGCATGTATACATATGGTTTTGTAGTGCACTCTGGCCGAGCGAAGCATCTTGATATTTTTGGAGGAGTCGAGGAGTCGAGGCGAGTTGAAGTCAGAGTTCGGAGGTCGAGAGTTCGACGGCAAGTGTTCAGGACTCGAAGACAGAGTACGGGAATCAAAGGAGTTGGGCCGAACGAAGGCCGAATGGTTAGGGCACTAACCTTCGGATACTGAGTTCGTGGGTTCGAGTCCCACTGAGGCATGGGTGTTCGTAGCCGTTCGGAATCGGCTTTAAACAGTAGGTCCCGGTCTCATTAGCCCTCGTGTTGCAAAAAAGTAGATCGTAGTGCTCCCAACCAACCAACCAACCAAAGGAGTTGGGCCCAATGAACACCTCGACTCCTCTCAACGACCAGAAGTTTCCAGCTCATTCACTTTTCAGTATCACAACGAGTTATATTAGAAGGCCCCATACCAGCGGTGATACGGAGTCCACATCAGCATCACATCAATCGAAAGGTATCTACAAGAGCTCCCAAGAGTACAGCTTTGGCACACCCAAAAGGTACGCATTATTATACATATTTGAAATTGAGATTGGGTCCTCTCTCCTATATACATAGACTTAGATAAGTGATAGAAAATTATTATTATTATATCTTAATTGGTGTGGTACCTACTTTGATTATATTAAAAAAGTAAATCGTATGAAACTTAATCTAAATCTTGTATATTAATAATGTATATATAATTGTAATAAATTGACTTATTTTTTACTTTAAAGCTGTTTTCAGTCGTTCTTAATTTAGCGTATTAGTGTATTTTTATGTCTGTGATCTCTCAGAGCCTGTGACCGAATGATGGCCGAATGGTTAGGGTGCTAGCCTTCGGAACCGGAGTTCGTGGGTTCGAATCCCACTATGGCATGGATGTTCGTAGCCGTTCGGAACCGGCTTTAAGCAGTAGGTCCCGGTCTCATTAGCCCTCGTGTTGCAAAAAGTAGACCGTAGCACTCCAAAACCAAACCAAACCAAACCTCAGAGCCTGTGGTTGAATTTAAACTTAAAATATCTATACAAAGTAAAACCCAAATAATATTTAGTCTTTGACTAAAACAAAAATAAGCAACCACTATAAATTTGATCATAGGTGAATATCTAATTTAAAACGAATTTAGCTACACGGCATGGCGTTTAGTAGAAAAGCATCTCTGAGCTGCATCAGAAATTATTAGAATGGTAACAACAAATAATCAGCAATATTTGTAGGGTTCTGATGACGTGGTAAGTTGTTTTCTACAATAGATTTTGAAAGCTTGTGGCATAAATCATATATATGGAACTATTTCAAATTTCTCTTCAAAGACAATGTTGAAAAATAATTGCTTTAGTTATGAAATAAGAAATTTCTTAAGTGACATTTTAGCTGTTTATAGTAGTTTTTTAAAAAATATGTATTAATAAATGTTAAGAATAAAAAAAATTAACAAGGAAATGAAAAAAAAGAGAATTAACTGACCAAGTATAGCAAACTATGGGATAATTTGGAGGTAATTTCAAACAAATCAAACCTGTTGCTCATTGAAAATTTGCGAACGAAATGGAATCATAATTGCCTTTCCTTTTCCGCTACATTGTAAGATTCTATCCCTATACATCGGTATTTTGAGATATTTCTTCTGTCGCATGTGCGAACAAAGAAAACTCAAGTTATCTGTGCTATAGTTATCTACAATAGAGTACGTAAGTATCAGAGATTTCACAAATATGTGAGAGAAACTCATCCTGGAAATCGACAAAAATACGGAACTGTATTTAACATTGTTTTTATTAATTTGTAAATATGTCTATTTCATCTTCTATGAGGGAGGGGAGTCAAGTGCTCACGTTCTTATGTGCAGAAATAGAGGAATCGCTACTGGGCTCTAATATTCAAAGTTGTTTGAATTCGATATTTTTTAATTTTTTTTTACTCTTAGATGTCTATACAATTCAAATTTAAGATATTCTTTAATACATATTTAGCTGATATGATTTGGATGTTTATGCGTTAAAATAGTTTCCATGACAAAATTAGTTCATGATAAGCCGTTGAAATCAACAACGGATAGGTGATAAGCAAGCGTTTTTCCCATTTAAGACCGTTATTTCATTTCCAAATGGCTATTACAGATTGTTTTATTTAGTAAGAAACATCAAACCGTTCCTAGCTACAGAAAGAAACCTATTGCGGCAGTTTATTCACTTGATGTTACTCGTTTAAGAAGCGTACTTTAAGCCAATGGTGCGCAAACTATTTTCATTCGCGACTCCCTATTTTGTGTAAAATTTTGTGGAGATTCCTATATAGACAGTAGATGTTTTGGTTAATCGTTAAAGAAATTACATCGAAATTCTTTCTGGGATTACTCTTAGAGGATGTTTTTAAAAGAGGGCCGTGACGTTATCGATTGAAAAAACACCTTTTTAATATAGCGGACCAAACTTATAAATGGTCATAAAACAACATAAAAAAGTTTTCCGATATGGCTTCTTCAGAAACGTATCTCACTTAAACAATTAATTGAGAAATTTTAGTAATGTTAATAGTTTCGTCAAATTGTAGAGCAAACACAGGAGAGTTTTGTATTCCATTTAACAGGACCGATTTAATATTACGTGATATGGTGGAAATTTAGTGAAAAACGGTATTTCTTGATAATGGTATTGTGACGTCGCTACAAATCACTGCTACACAGGTTTTGTTAAAGCCCAGGTCAAGGCGACTTTCTGCCTGGGGTTTTGACACTATATTACAAAGGGCTTTCGCTTCGACACACCTTGAGATGTCCGGGGTGTTTAGAAGGTCGGACGCGACGCCGAAATGTCAGCCTGTGAGGCGCTAACTATAGGACCAATTGGAGGCTAGCAGAACGGCGAGGAGGGAAGGAAAAGCCAAGGGGAAGAGGCGAAAGATGACGTCAGGCAGTTAGAATGTTTCACCGGAGAGATACCTAACGAGGAGACGAGAGAAAGGTAAAGAGAGTTGCGGTTTTTTTTTTTAGAGCTTTTCTCCAGTTTTGTGTGGGACTCAAGGAGTACCAGTTGTATCTCTGTAAGACGGTTTATCTGTCGGCACCTGACCGCAGATTGTTTTTTTTAGGTTCGCTTCGAACCTGGGACTTTTAGGTCCGTAGCAGCTCACCTGAGCTCTGTTTTTTACATTCGAAAAATTTGTACATAACTTCTATTTAATCAAGAATAAACGTTGTTATTGTTCTAAGATGTACGTCGTGTCATAATTACTTCGACACCCACACGCCACCCGAGGATCCAGTGGCGTTACAGTATTGTTTTTAAATTGTTACCATATTTTTCTAAATGCATAATTGATGTTATTTTAATTGTTGAAGGAAGAATGAGAAATTCTCCAATTGTATGTGGCTCCAAATTTTTCCCTAATAAATATGAAACTTCTATGGATGCCTGTAAAGCTTTCTCAAAAATTGTTGTATATGCTTTCATAAATACAGTTAGAGTTTTCGTACCTTCACCGCGTCTTTTAAAAAAAATTTCAGATTTATTTGCAAATTCTTTATGTTTAGTTTCCAAGTGCATTTTTAATTTAGCGGGTTTAAAACTTAATAATAATTTTGGTAAAATAATAATTTTTAGTTTCTTTGCTTGTATCGTTTCCCTTTTTTTTTAAAAAAAATAAATAATCGTAAATGCTCCATAAATTTGAATTTCTTTGAATTTGGAGTCCCCAAAAAATTTTCTCTTGACCCCTCGGGGGATCAGGAGCCCCGGTTTGCACACAGCTGCTTTAAGCTGCAAGTACCCTCTGGGTAGTTGTAACAATAAGTTACATTCGGTTCAGCTTTTTTTTTTACCTCTTCCCGTGAGTCATCGTCAAACACATACCAGAACAGGACCGGTTTGAACTAGAAAGAAACTTCGGACCTCTCCAAAGCAATAGAAGAGCCCGTTGCTTTGACTTTTTCTGACCCCTCCGTTTGAGAGTGGAGGCTTTTTTTCTCCACAGGGCAGTCTGATGTTTTTTAGAGGACAAGGTTGTGACCAGAGGAGAGTAGAAAGTGAACGCTGCTGGCATCCGCGGCTTGCAGGTTAAACCTTTTGAGAAAAATCATCGCCATATTGTTTTTTAGGGCGGACGCCGACTCGAGAGCAGTCTTCGATATCTACAAATGATAAGTTGATTACAGTTGTATTCCTTAGGCATTTATTTAATTATATAAATTCATTTAATCAAGACTTATTTGTCCATGTGTTCATTAATGAGTATTAATTTCTTCTTTCTCAAACACTAAGCTCAACGTAATATTATTTTTGCAGTAGTGTTAAATGAGTAACGTCTTTTTGCAAGATTTGAACTTTGTATACAGCCTTGGAGACTTTGTATGTTTTGCGCTGGAATGCTGGAGGGTTGTCACAGTCAACGAAGGTCAAACTCGAGAATATCTGTCGTGAGAAGAATGTAGAAAGGGACAAAGACCACGTTGCAAAGTGTATATGTTTGAAAGAGGGAAAACCTCTGCAATCGATATCGGGAGGCAAGAGAGATCATCCAGAGATTGATTTTCTTTTGTTTTTAATATTTTATTGTTTGTCTTTTAATGTTATTATTTCTTATTGCAGTTTTTAGGAAGTTTGTTACCATTTTGTCTTTTTGTAATTATTTACGGCTGCAATATCATGTATCTGTAATATATGGAAGCCAATGCTGTAGAATCAAGCGCTTCTGCTACAACGAGAATAAAACTCTTTTGGCGTAAAATGAAGAGAAATATCGCATCAAAATAGATGTCCTAATCATTCCTTGTAACTGTATTAAATTTGCTGTCGACTTGATTATGACAAACAATATTAAGATATCAAGGTCAAGGTAAAAGGTAATTGGGTTTAACAGAGTGCCTAGCGAAGTGTAAGGTCTTCACTTTAACCTCTGAACGTAAGCAGATCAAAACATACATTCAAGCCTCGAGGCAAAAAGTGATCCAAACAAAAATTTAATACACTCCAGCTCACAAGGAAGCGAGGAGGTGAGGACGTTCTCATAAAAAATTATGAGTAACCAACGCGTTGTCTAATTAGGGGATAATTAGACTGGAACCTTGACAATGACCATTCGGTATGGTTAACAGCAATACATTGATTCAACAACATGAAGCTCAGAAATTATAAAAAAGTAAAACAATAATAAAAAATAGGGACAGTAAAAAGTTGCAACTTGGTACAGCAAATAAAAATAAACAAAAAGTGACAACACTAACAAAAAGATATATTTTTGGTTTTTATAAAATTTTAAAATTTTTATTAAGCATTTTTTCAGTTTTTTAATTTTTATAAACACAAAACAAGACAAAACATTCTGCAAAGTAAAAAAATAAACGAAAGCAAAATAGCGGAATGATACGATACCTAAAATATTGGAAAATGAAAAATTAATAGAAAAATTGCCAAAAGATACAGAAAACCGTACTTCACTATAAAAAAAAAAATAGTAAAAAACAATTAATTAGGTAACATAACCCTAATACAGAGTTTCAAGAAGATTTACAAGCTGATGTTTTCGCCGGGGACAGAACCATCAACACCAGGATTGCAAGCGAATGAGATGGACACGCTACCGAGATTGCCACTCTCGCACAGCGAAATGTGTTAAAATTACTAAGATAACAAATGCAAGGAATGAATCAATCGCCTCTCCTTCGTTTAGAAGGAGGAAGGGCCATGTCAGGACGGAATAATACCTCTCTAGGCCTTTTTGCCGAGCTTGGAACAGCAGTATTATACACAGGAAGGTTGTGAAATACAGGATTCTGAATAAAATCAATGCTACAGTGAAAACGTAAGGCAAGTCTTTTGAACTCAGGGAGAACAGGCCTGACTTTAAGATTAGAGTACAGATGCATTATAGACGTCGTGTTTTTTTCTCGCCAAACTTGGCGATTTTATGAGGCGATGACTGGGTTGCTGTGTATGTCCTAACTTTGGCTGGGGGATATGGATGCTCCGATATGTTCTTGCATCCTATTGGTGCACGTGATTTTGGACATCATTACCCGGCACTATATGAAAATTTGCTGTTCTAAATGTTCTTAGCTGTTCTTTTCGTTCCAGATGCGGAGTGGTAAAGTGTCACCTAGGTTAGGTAAGTAATTTAGTTATGCGGGGGTTTCCAGAAATTTGCTTCTTATCTGCTCTTTTGGTTTACAGGTTTTTTTTTCTGGGATTTAATATTTTAGTTACTGGTGGGTGTATTTTTTTTCGGTTCTTACTATTTTTATTCTAAATCAAACAAGATGCTTTGGATTGGAACATTTTGTTTTTATTCTTATCATTTTCTGCGATTTAGTTAATTTAGTTATGACGGGTAAAGTTATTTCGGTTTTGAAATTGTTAAAAAGTATCACTTATTTCGGTTTTGAAATTGTTAAAAAGTATCAAAATATTCTAAACCAAACAAGATGCTTTGGTTTCGAACATTTTGTTTTTGATCTTACCATTTTCTGGGATTTAGTTAATTTAGTTATGACAGGTGAAGTTATTTCGGTTTTGAAATAGTTAAAAAGTATCAGGATATTCTCAGTTAATTGGTTTGGAACATTTTTGTTTTGTTCTTATTTTGTGGGATTTAGTAATTTAATTATGGCAGGTGTAGTTATTTCGGTTCTTACTATTTTTGAAATTATTAAAAAATATCAAATCCAAATCTGAGGGTTTAAAGATTTTTAAGGGAGTTGGGAGTGTTGAAAAATATTTCTGTCGTTACCCTTTCCAATTTTCATTTGTTATTAAGTTTATTTTGCATTTCTTTTATTACAAGGGGGAGAACCCCCCTCACATGTTAGATTCTTCATAATATTAGTGCTTATTAAAATGCTATATATTGTGTTTATTCTGTTGATGTTTATCATAAATATTACTAATCTGTTATTTATTTTTTAAATAACGTAAAAAATTATGATTATTATGCTAATTTTATTTTAATAATGCTTTAAATTGTTAATGTTTTTCATTTTAAAGCTTAGTTTTAATGTTTTTCATTTTAAAGCTTAGTTTTGTTAATGTTGTGTTTCAAATATGCCACGTGACCTCCGCCATGTTTTTTTTTGTGATCTTTCAGAAAACACGCACCGCCGCCATGTTTTTCTACTTGGCGATTTTTCAAATCACGTGTTTTTCTGTTGGTCGCCAAAAAAAACATGGCGGACGGGACCAGCGTCTATAATGCATCTGTTCCAAGATTAGTATGAATCGTATCATTCCTCACGTACCAAGGAGCACAAACACATTTTTTAACGACAGAATTTTGAATATTCCATACTTCAGCCCTACTTTGATAGATCGGTTACTGCTGCTACAATAGCAGGTTATCAACATTTAAGTGAGTTTAAACGTGGCATTATAGTCTGCGTACAAGAGATGGGACACAGCTTCTCCGAGGTAGCGATGACTTTTGTATGGTCCCTTACGACATTTCACTAGTGTACCGTGAATATCGGTAATCCAGTAAAACATCAAATCTCCGACATCTCTGCCGCCGGAAAAAGATCGTGCAACAACGGGACCAACGACCACTGGAGAGAATCATTAAACGCGACAGAAGTGTAACCCCTCCGCAAATTTCTTCAGATTTTAATGTTCTGGGGCATCAACAAGTGTTAGCGTCCGAACCATTCAACGAAACATCATCAATATGGGCTTTCAGACCCGAAGGGTAATTCGTGCATCATCTTGTATTCTGTTTACGAGTTTTCCTTTTTTTAGTTCAATCAAGAGTAGTCGGATTCAAAATAAAATAATGCTATTAATTTCTTACTTTGAAATGTAATAAAACCATATTCTTTCTTTCAGTATATCTTTGAGCGTTGATTGAGTGAATAAAAGAAATCGTCTTTACTGCAGCTCTTGGGATATATATATATATATATATATATATATATATATATATATATATATATATATATATATATACATACACGTGTGTGTGTGTGTAAATATATGTAATACGTCAAAATTATTACCCCCAAAATACATATCCCGAATTTTCTCTTTCCCTTTCTCTTTTTTTAATATCTAATTTTCTAGCCATAAAATGTTAGATAAAGAAATGTTCTCCGAATTAAATTCCTATCTGTTTCTCACGACTACCGTTGGAATATATACTAAATTTCTGTCCACTGGCCACATTTTTCAGCTATCTTAATTTTTTTTCCAACGCAGCAGGTGATGCAGACATTATTCTAACCCCTTAACAAGGCTGCAAACCTATTACTCATTTATCACCACCCGAGGAGCACGTGTAGCTTAAGGTATGTTACGGACGCGAGTAACATTACCCTATTCTTGCTTCCAGTATATCTTTGAGAGTTAATTGAGTGAATAAAAGAAATCGTCTTTACTGCAGCTCTTGGGATATATATATATATATATATATATATATATATATATATATATATATATATATATATATATATATATATATATATATATATATATATATATATATATATATACATATATAGTTCTCTTAATTTATGCAGGGACCAAGCAGAAGACCCCCCAGGCTTGGCCTGCCACCCTCAGAGGTATCGTTTGAAAACTTTGTGACCATGAACATATTTTACATGCCCCAGTCAACTTTAACGAACACGGTGGATCTTAGGCCGGTTCCAGTCCCGACCCCACAACCTTTCAGTTACGAGAACGCTGCTTTCGCTGACTGAGCTACCGCGGCTCTGCTACCTTAAATGATCAAGGTTCTCTCTTTGTCTCCCAAAAAGTGCTGAATAATCTTTAATCTGTTGGGAACAAAATCATATGATTCGCTCGCTCTGGGATCCGCCGTTGGAGAAAAAAATGTGTATAATTCTCAGTGTTTTATGCTGTTGAACACTACAGACGAAAGGTAGGACCAATGCATTTTAATCCCCAGAGAAGTTTAAAAATTCTGGACTGCGTTTCTGATGACTTCTGACTGCAACTTGATTAGGGGTTCATTTTGGTCAGTAAACCCGGACAAACTAAATAGTAGGGCCTAATCTCCCATGTAATCGGTGACGAAGTTTTCGCTCGGTTACATACATATGTATATGTATATGTGTGTGTGATGGATATATATATATATATATATATATATATATATATAATACACATAAACATAGGTATATATACATATATATATGTATGTATATGTGTGTATGGATATATATGTATGTAGTGAACGAAATAGTTGCTCCCCTGCGAATGAGGAGAGAGGTGTCAGCGAGTTCATCGCACAGGTCCAGAGACCCCCTTACGCTCCTAGAGACTCTATCTCACTGTACTCTAGTTAGCGTCAGTACGCTTTTGTCAACCCCTTTGTATATATGTGAATAAATGTCTGTTCCGTGTTGTTGTGTTAAACTATCGGCTCGTTATTTGTGTCAGGCCCCCTTTTTATAATGAGTGTAAGCAGCAATGTATGTATGTATATGTGTGTGCGTGGATATATATGTGTGTATATATATATATATATATATGTATATATATATATATATATATATATATATATATGTGTGTGTGTGTGTGTGTGTGTTGTGTGTGATGTATTGGCCATTTTATTATGGGAGCACCCTGTATGGGGCTAACATTATTCCGTAGGATTAACACAAATAAACTAGGTCTTCGTAATTTAGAAGCAGAAACCAAGCAGAAGATCTCAGGCTTAGCCTGTACCCTCCACAGGTGCTTGGTGAACAAGCTTTGGCACTTGGTGGACATTGTGACACGAACCTGTTTTACTAGTTCCAAGCGCCATTAATGAACACGGCTCTAAAGAAATATTCGATAATTTGTCCTCTAACTTTGGACATGTGATTTAATTTTAGGGGAGAATGCGCCCATTTGTCAGCATTGTAACAGTACAATGACTGTGAAGCATATCTACTTAACCTAACATTATTTTTACATTTTGGAGCCGTGACCAGGATACGAACCTGGGTTATCAAAAATGTAAAAATAATGTTACGTTGGCCTAGTGTTTGAGAAAGAAGAAATTAAAACTCATTAAAAAACACATGGACAAATAGTCTTGATTAAATGTTTTTTTGAAATTAAATGGTTAAGGAATACGACTGGAATACAACATATCATTTGTAGATATCGAAGAATACTCTCGAGTTGGCCCCGGACCTAAAAAAATGGCGTCTCTATTCCTCTTTCTCGTGTCGCTCCAAAAATGTCTATCCCTCAAGCAGCGGAAGCCAGCAGTGTTCACCCTCTTCTCTCCTCTGGTAACAACCTTGTCCTCTAAAATAATCAGTCTGTCCCGTGGAGAAAAAAGAGGGGTCCACTCAAGAACGGAGGGGTCAGAATCCCGCCAAACCAACGGGCCCTTCTATTGGTTGGGAGAAGTCTAATGTTTCATCTAGTTCAAACGGGTCCTGTCCTGTATGTCTTTGACGATGGCTCACGGGTAGAGGCAAAAAAAAAACTGAACCGAATATAATTTATTATTACACTAATGGAAAAGGAAAAAATTTATTTTGAATGTAGAAAAAAATCCAAATTATATGCTAGTAATTTAATTATTAAATCAAATAACAAAAAAACTAAAACGACAGTTTAATTGATGTTTTACAATAAATTACACATAATATGTACAATACTATTTTTTAATTTGTCAGTGTTTAACAACAGACTTATAATTGAGTTTATCATCGGACATCAGGACAGGTGTGTATTTCACACGACTTCATGTCAGTCTCGAATGACATTTGAAGCAAAGAGGTAAGTATGGTGAGTGAAGAAAGTAAACAATTTTAAAAATACGCCGTTTATTTAACATGCATTTAAAATAAAAACAATAACATTGCACACTTGCTCCACGAGCAGTAAAAATAATAAGACTATTATCACACCCACACAGGGCATCAGAACAACCGGAGTCAGCCCACAGCAACTACAAATACTGTTTATACAGTACAGTGTTCCCTCGCCACTTCGCGCTTCATGTTTTGCCGCTTCAGTGCTTCGAGGGTTTTTCCAAAATATTCATCAAAAAATAAAAATGAAAAAATACAACCATGTCGGCAGCCACATTGCGGAAAGGAGCGTTGTTTCATGTTGATGCGCGAGAGAGAAGGATCCTTGCATGTCAAACAAGAGTTGAGATGAGTTGACTCAGAGTACATACCACGGGCTCTTGAGATGACAAAGTCTGCAAGTGAGGAAGAAAATGAAGAGGAAGACGAAGAACAAACTGAAAAGCGTGGCCTTACCCTGGAGAATCTGCAACAATTGGGCAACATGGCAAGAATTTGCACAAGACATTGAAGACAATATGGTTCGAGATGTCGAGTTCAGCAATTACATTGAGGGGGCTATATCCATGTACAAGGGAATTTTGAAGTAAAATGAAAACAAAGACAACAACTACCCAGGGCCATGTTTCTCTCCAAGGTAAAGCCCCCTGGCTTTACCGTCTCCAGAAAAGAGTCTCCGAGTGAGCCTAACACTTCTACGAGTCAAGTGAGAACCTCTCCTCCGCCACTAACAAGACCCTTCACCTCTCTCGGAAAACAGTGTTGATGAATGTTTATTACTCTATAAGGTTTTTCAGTTAACCTTATTAATTAGCACAGACACGTTTAAGAAAATACGTATATTGTTGTAATTTTTATCTTAAATGTGTAAAGTATAAATACTGTTTACATATTTAAAACATTCGTGTGTCCACATACACGAAAATTCCTAGGGGCAAATCCTACTTCGCGGTTTTTCAGCATTCGCGGAAGGTTCTGCTCTCCATTAACCGCGAAAAATGAGGGATTACTGTACTGGACTGACCATATACAAGAGCAAATTTGCATATAGTGGAAAACTAAAAAAAATAAAATAATAAAAAAAAAATTAAAAGACCGTTTACAATTTCAAAATGTCAAAATTTGGATATATAATAAAGTAATTAAAGAAAAGATCATTCCAAACATATACACATAGTACATATATATAAAGATTATATATATAAATATAAAATATATAATATATATATATATATGTATATAATATATATATATGTATATATATATATATGTATATATATTATAAATGTATATGTATATATATATATATATATATATATATATATATATATATGTATATATATGTATATATATATATATATATATATATATATATATATATATATATATATATATATATATATATATATATATATATATATATATATATATATATATATATATATATATATATATATATATATATATATATATATATATATATATATATATATATATATATATATATGTATATATATATATATATATATATGTATATATATGTATAAATATATATATATATATATATATATATATATATATATATATATATATATATGTATATATATATATATATATATATATATATATATAGATATATATGTATATATATATATATATATATATATATATATATGTATGTATATATATATATATATATATATATATATATATATATATATATATATATATATATATATATATATATATATATATATATATATTTATTTATTTATTTGAGTGCAAAGTAAAGGTTTTCTAAAAGTCGTTAGGTGCACTGGCACTTAAAAAAAAAAAGACCAGGGTGCTGCTCCCGTTGAAAAGCATCAAACATGAATGTTAGTATTTAGCTAAGACTAAAAAAAGTATGTAGTTACAAAACGAAAAATATAGCGAATGCAAGTAAAGCTCAATTCTTTATTAATAGACATATGAATCATTAAGCACATTAAAGAAGAATCATTCCTCTTTACTTCTAATAAACTGAAACTTTTGATAAATCAATAATATTCTAAAATAAGATCGATTATAAATCATTCAATAAATTCGGTGACTTACTAGTGATTTCATGCTTTATCAATTAGTGTACATATCGCGCTTTCTTTCAATACTATTTTAATATTGGATTTCATAAGATAGCAATATCATTAACCAAGGCCTTAAACAGTAGTGAAAATATAATCCTTTATTTTATAGTTCTCTTTTTATTTTTACATGTCAATAATAGTACAAATTGTGAAATATCATAGCATGTTTGATTTGCAGGTAACTTTTCAGAGAGAGGGAGAATACCTATTATTTCTTTTCTATTACTATATAAATCTGCAATTTTTACATCAATTTTGTTTCGTACACCGCTTAAATAACTATTGAAAATTGTTTTTACAACAGTAATAAAGTAATCTCGTTTTAGTGAACCATCTGCAGACGCGATATAAAGTTTACTATAGCTGAAGGTTTGCTATTTCCAATTTTGTTGAAACGCTAAAATTTCTTAGCATTTAGTGGGAGATTTGTAAGAAAAAACGATCGGGACGACATAAATATTACTGATGATACGTTATTGATTACTTAAACAGACAATTTATCATGTCATAAAGAATGAAGAATTTTGAAGTATTGTACTTGGTTTTTGTTGTGGTGTAGTACATTGCTGTTGTTATTTCAAAGCCATTAATAAAACAAGTTTACTTTATATCGTCTTTAATTATATTAAAATGCCACTGATCTATATTACAACATTCAAATATAGAACAAAAGACAAAGAAATATGCTAAAAAATATTTTTAAAAAATTAAAAATTAAAAGAAGCACTCCACGTGCTACGCCTGAAAAAAAAATTTCCAATGTCCACTAGAACGCAAACCTTAATTTCGCAAACCTTATGTCAAATATAGCTGCATTCTCACACTCTTATTTTTACATTCTAAAGAATAAAGTTATAACCTTTAAATGAGTATATTTCAATTTTAATCAAAGCACATCAATCTTATTATTGACAATTACAAACAATTCCATACGGTTTTTAAATAAATTCTGTGGAAAAAATATTTCGAATGTTTGCAGCTAATTACAATTAAGAGATTGAAGACACTGACATTTCAGTTTCTTCTTTTGAGAAAGATGTATGTTAAGATTCTTGTGCAGCAGAAATGAAAAAATATATGGGATCTACATACTAATAAAAAATTGCATTCAGAAAATCCTATCGTTTCTAGCTGACATTTAATGTTCTTCAGGAAGCATGACGTCACCGTCCTCACTTCGGCATTAGACATATTCAATTCGCCGAGTGTCACCTACTATAAGGAGAACCTCCTTCCATCTGTAAACATTGCAGAGTCCCCGTCACTGAAAAAATCACTCTCGTAGAGTGTCCATTCTCGTGATCGTGCTTACCATTTTAACTCGTATTTGGTGCCTCTAAATTCTTTACTTCATGATCTGTAGCATTTTAAATCTGTTTTATTTTTAAAAAATATATATTGGTTTTTATACTTATACAGGGTGTTTCATATTGAATGGAACAAAAAAAATAGCGCAGTGTGACTGCCGTAAAGCATTTATTCAGCCGAAACAAATTTATTCTACAACTACAACTATACAAGTTTTATTTGGCAACAGGGAAAAATTATCGAATGACGAACTCGTCGCTAAACAAAACGTCGTCAATGTTAAAAAAAATGTCGTCCATGCAGGAGAAAGCGGACTGCATTTTCGAATATGTCAAAATGTTCTCAGTAACTGTTGTGCAAAGATAAAAATCGATTAATGTGGACATTTACCAAGACATGCTCTCTGAGTGGTTGCTCCCCCAGCTGTAGGAAGCTGTTCCTGATTTCCTTTTGCAGCAAGATGGTGCTTCCCCACATTGGAATAAAAATGTACGTGAGTTCCTGAACCAACGTCTACCCCATCGCTGGATTGGCTGTGCTTCACTCTTCTGATAGGGCTTGATTTTACATGCCTTTATTGGCCGCCGAAATCACCAGATCTTACAGCCCTGTGATTATTTTCTCTGGGGTTTCGTTAAAGACAAGGTGTTTGTGCGTCCACTTCCTCAAGACTTAGAGGAACTGAGGCAGCGGATAACTGCAGAATTGAACTCCATCACAGGGGTATGCTATCACGAGTGTTACTGTGATTACCGTGTAGATATTTGTCGTGTCACCGGAGGGCCACTTATTGAACATCTGTAGAAATTTGAATAAATGCAATTTTGAGGTAAATTTGAATTTTCTAAATATATTAATTACAACTTTCACAATCATGTTTTCTTTTTGTCCCATTCAATATGAAACACAGTATATATGAGTTTATATTATACTGCAGTAGACCAGTACGGAACATAAAGTTTTTATTGATCCATTAACTGCTCTGCCGATCCCGTGCTCTGTCGATCCTGGTTGTCTTCCACGTTCTTGAAAGGCATCGCGTACCTCAGCCTTTCCCAGAACAACTTCTCACCCACACGAAGACATCTATGAGACTGGATTGCTGTCTTCATCATTGGATCGACGTCTGACAAGGAAGGAAGATTGTCGACGGCGATAGGTATCAATCGGTACAAATCTCGTTCAACGAAATAGTCAGAAATTCCATTGATGAATTCCACGAAAAAATTATTCTGGATATAATTCCTATGAAAAAAAAGAAAGAAAATAGTGTAGAATATAATAGTTAATAAATAAATAATGATGGACAGTGAAATTAAAAATCTGCTTAGTGTTCTTACTAATTACTTGGGCTAATATTTTTATAGGCAGTACATAGTATTTTTTATTTTATGGCAAGCTTAATTTCATATGAAACGTTCATAATATTCATAGATATGAAGAAATAATTAAAAAATAATTACTTTTACAAGGCCATATATCCCTATATGAGAAGCTGCCCTTATTTTGAACATTTATGAGTTATGACTCATAAGAACTCATTTGGAAAGCACGTGAAGCGTCCTCCCACCTTCCCCCGAAAACAAAATAACCTCTTTAAAACTTTGCTGACTGAATTATTTTTCTGCAATACATAAATGATTAAAATCTACAGAGAAATGAATGGGAATTTCAAAATTCACAAACTAAATTGTATCTATTTTCATGTGGGATTGAATTAGCCTGTTGATCAGTACTGATTCCCCAAATAGCGGACACAGCTACTATCTTGCCGTAAATTCCATTTTATGCTCTACTACTGATTTTATTATCTAAATTTCATCTATTTTCATCTGGGATTGAATTAGCCTATTGATCAGTACATAATTCCCCAAATGGCGGACACAGCTACTATCTTGTCGTCCATCCCATTTTATGCTCTACTACTGATTTTATTATCTAAATTTCATCTATTTTCATCTGGGATTGAATTAGCCTATCGATCAGTACATGATTCCCCAAATAGCGGACTTAGCTACTATCTTGCCGTCCATCCCATTTTATACTCTACTACTGATTTTATGATAGAAGGTGCAACTGTTACTTGACCGCAAGCTAAAAAAACGAATGAAAAACTACATAAAATTATAAATATTATACAATATCCCTTAGCACCTGTGAGAGGAAATCAGGCATTCAAATTTTGAGAAACAGTGGGTCAAGATTTGTTTTATAATGCTTTATAGGATACTCAAAATATGTTACATTTTTGGCATATTCCATTAACCCTTTAACGGGCAGTGGTTTCGAAGCGGAACCATCTGTTAAAATTTTCCTTCCCTTTTCAAAAACATATGAAGGATGTTTTTATATTTTATGCTTATGATATTCCATACTCACAACATAGAGTAGTTCTAAACTTAATTTATTTTTTTCATTTGAAATGGATGTGGTTAAACATATTTTACCTCGAAAGGACAGTAAGAGTTTTTTCACTTATGACCCTAAATAAAAAGTATCTATATAAACAACACATATAAATTGTTTAAGTTGGGTTTAGTTGTTTGGTTTGAAGCTCTACCGTCTATTGTTTTCCAACCCAAGGGCTAATGAGACCGGGATCTACAGTTTAAAGACGATTACAAATGGCTACAAACATTCATTCCTGCTGTGGGATTCCAACCCACAAATTCCTGTAATGAAAAGCAGCTCCCTACCATGAGGCCATCTTTCGGCTATAAATTATTTAGTTTATTTTATTATAACATTTTTATGATAATAATGATAATTATTATCATAAAAACAATAATTATGATAATTTTGCACTTTAACCACCCTTCAAATTCCCTCAAGGAATGTAAATAAAAATTATGAATTTTATATTTATAAAGCTCATAGGTACCATTTATGAACTAATTTCCTTAAATCCCAAAGATTTATTATTAGTGACCTTTGAAGGGTTAATGTTTAAAAAGTAAGAAAAACTGTATTACTCAGATAAAAGGATCATGATCCTTTTGCTGTTGACGACTGCCTCCTTTAATTTCTCAATATCCCACGCTTCTTCTGCTGGCAGGTTTCTTCTTGGTTCAAATAATGAGTAAAAAGGTTCTTTCTGTTCGAGTTCTAGAAGGAAAAATAATAGAACTTTTGTATTATCATATCTAATATAACTAAGAAACTTAGTCGTTGCACTGTGTGGAGATTTGCTTATATGCGGAACGTACTGCTGTTTTGCATGCTAAAAAAACGAGTCCTTTTCACGTACATGTGGTACAATTATAAAAAAAAGGCAGCCGCCCAACTGTATAGTGGTTAGCGTACTGTGGATCCACCCAATGGGCTTCGGTGTATTTATGTTGTCCCTTATTAGGGAGTAATGTAGGCCGCCCCCACCCCACGGTGCTCCCATACTAAAATGGTCGAAAATCGAGACTCGAATTATAGACTTTACTGCATACACATTTTTCTTCTGATGTAGTTCTGTAAATCCGACCCAGATATGCGAGACGTGCTTCTGAATATTCTCCAACAGGGCTGTCCTAACTACAGTGATAAATGAGCTGTAGTCCTGGGACACTTTTTACTGGTGTTACATTTTTAGTTACTAGTTATTTTTATTCTAAATCTTTTCCTGAAAAAAAATAACCAAATAATGTGTTCTACACAATGAATTAGGAAACATTATATCCGTGCATATTATGACGTCGCTGCACCCCATTAGCTTCAAGAAGATGTTTTGTTACAGCCCAGGCCAAGGTGACTTTTTGTCTGGGTTTTTGATATTATACTACAAAGGGTTTTCGCTTCGACACGCCTTGAGATGACCGAGGTGATTAGAAGGTCGGACGCGATGCCGAAATGTCAGACTGTAAGGCGCCAATGAAAGAACCAATCGGGGGATACCAGGACGGCGACGCGGGAAGGAAGAGCCAATGGGAAGAGGCGAAAGGTGACGTCACACGGCCCGAAGTTTTCGCCGGAGAGTCCCCAGGACGAAAAGGAACGGAAGCTTCGGTTTGCGGCTGTTGGTCTTTTGGAGAGCTTTTCTCCAGTTTGTGTGGGATCCAAGGTTTGGTTCTGGTTTTGGAGTACTATGGTCTACTTTTTGCAACACGAGGGCTAAAGAGACCGGGACCTAAAGCCGATTCCGAACGGCTACGAACATCCATGCCATAGTGGGATTCGAACCCACGAACTCAGGTTCCGAAGGCCAGCACACTAACCATTCGGCCATCGCTCGGCCGTGAGACTCAAGGAGTCCCAAGTTGTACTCCTGTACAACGGTATCTGTCGGCACCTGACCGCAGATTTTTTTTTTTTTTTTTGGTTCGCCTCGAACCTGGGACTCTTAGATCCGCACCAGCTTACCTGAGCTCTGATATTTCTATTCGGAAATTTTTTACATAACTATTACTTAATCAAGAATAAACGTTGTTATTGTTCAAAGCTGTACGTCGTGTCATAACCACTTCGACACCCACAAGCTACCCGAGGATCCCGTGACGTTACAATATGTATGTTATTTTCGTATGTATGTTTCGTGAGCGCTGCGGTCTACTGCTTTTAAAACATATAACAGGGGTTGATATTTTGTACGGAATATGGTGTGGTTTAAAAAAAAATTTCAAAAATTAATTCAGCATGCTTTATTCGATATAATTTTTTTAGTGTAAGTTTTCGGTTCTGTAACTCAATACACAGAGTGCATACTTGTAAAAAATGTATTTTTTCAGATTGTAATCAGGTTTTTAAAGAGGATATTTTCCTAAAGAATCTATTTTATGTGAAACTCTTAAAGGTTTAACCTAGTTCATTTATTCACATAATATAGGTTTTACTTACAAATTCCTAGTATGAGGTCTAGAATACATGCTTTTACTAAAATGAAAAGTGCCTTTTCATTTGGGAAAAACCACCCTTTTATTCAGATGCAACTTGTTCTTTTTAAAAAGAAATATGAACCCTAATATAGAGATGACTTAATTCTCCAAAGTATTTTAAAGAGAGCATTTCCACAATGAAGCTATTTTAAGTGAAACTCCTAAAGGTTTAGCATATCCTTTTTTACATACAATATATGTTTTTCTTTCAAAGTTCTAGTATGACGTGCAGAAAGTGTCCTTTAACTAAATAAAAAGTGCCTTTTCACTTGGCAAAAACTGCCCTTTTATATAGATGCAACTTGTTCCTTTTGAAAAGAAATGTGAACTCTAATATAGAGAAGACCAGAGCCCGACTAAGATACTTTTGTGCCTAGGGAACAATCCAAATTTTGTGCTCTTCACCCCCATGCAAATTTATAGCGACAAGTTATTATCCTACTTACAGTCATATAAAAAATATAACATTGAATTAGCAAACACATTTAAGAAATTAGCATTAAAGAAATATTCAAAATCAAAAACACCAAATTTTCATTTTACGTAATCATTATTATCTCTGTTTAGCCATGCTAAAAATTAAGGACTTTTAAAGACCTAGAGTGACCCACTTTTTTTTTTATTTTTACCTTGTCACACTCACAAGCTCTGTGGTGCAGAAAATAAATAATAATAGAATTAAAAATAATTTAAATTGATGAGATGATTTAATGGTTTATAGTGGTACGTTGCTAATAATCTGTCTTATAAATATGCTTATAAATACCCATAGATAAAAAGAGCACCAGGTTCGCTGAGGGAATTATTTATCAGGTAAATAACAGTAAAATGACAGTAAATAGGAAACAGTACAGTTCATGACAAACACAATTACCTCGTAAAATAATTTATTAAAACTTAACGATGTTAGCTTGGTTTGCAATTTTTTCTCGCTTAATATGTATTTCAAGCACTCGACTAAATTTTTGTGCTCCCTAAAATTTTCGTACCCAAGGTACGTGCCCTAAGTGCCCGTGGATATTCAGGCTCTGGAGACGACTTAATTCCTTATAGTATTTGAAAGAGAGCATTTCCACAATGAAGCTATTTTAAGTGAAACTCTTAAAAGTTTAGCATAATCCGTTTTTACACGTTTACTTACAAAGTCCCAGTATGACGTGCAGAAAGCGTCCTTTTACTAAATAAAAGGTGCCCTTTTATATACATACAAGTCATCCCTTTTTAAAAGAAATGTGAACCCTAATATGAAGGTGGCCTAGTTCTCAAAGTATTTAAAAATTCTAAAAAAATTTGGACAGTCACAATAATATGGGTATCTGAAAAATAGTTCATACCTGGTACAATAAAATTTTGGACCAAAGGCATATCCTCATCCGCTGCAGAGATGAAGACATCATACTCTTTCCCCAAGTCTCCGACCATTTCTCGTTTCAAACTTGTCATTCCGCGAGAGGAAAGCCAGGCGAATATTTTGAGAGAGTGACATCTGAATATCAGGTAACTGGTTGCAGCAAGCAAGAAGATCACTGTTAATATGGAAAAAATATGCTTCCATCAGAATTACAAAGCAGTATAAATACATTACAATACATAATATATACATCTTGGAGCAACTTTCAGTGTAAGGAGGAACAGATGAAGGCATTTAGGACAGAATCATAATATCTCGTAGATGTTTTAAACGTTTAAACAAGGTTTGGAGATATGATAATATAAAATTAAGAATAAAACTTTCAAAATATCTAGTTAAATCAATTCTTTTATATAAATCCAAAACTTGGTATTTCACTGTAGCTACCCCCCCCCCAAAAAAAAAAGAAAAACTGAATTCCTTTCAAATTAAATGTTCAAGAATAGTCATAAAATATTTTGCCCCCATAGGGTCTGGTGGGGTAAAATGGATAGAAAAAGCATGATTTCACATTCAGCACTCTTTTTCACTTAAACTATAAATAAGCAATTTTTTTGCATGTATTCATTCAATGAGTTCATTACTATTATTGTTAAAATAGTTTTACGCATTTTCTTAAATTACAAATTTATATTTTTTTCTTCTTTTTTTTTCTACCTATTTTACCCCAGAGGTGGGGTGAAATGAGTAGTAGATGGGGTAAAATGGGTATTGATTAATAAATGCTATTAATTATGCAAAATTTAATTAAAACTTTTTTTAGCTATAAAACATTTATATGCGATATAATTACAATTTATATTGCAAAACTGTAATGGACACAGTTATTAAGTTGAACTATGTTCTGCTACATCAGAAATAGTCATCACTTCTCCGGGCTTAGTTTGTACCCGCTTTCCTTTTCGTCTGTCATTTTCTAAGGCTTTTTTTCTCCTTACAAATGCAGTGGTGAAATTAATGTAAGGAATGGCCTCTTTTAAATCCTTATATTGAGAAAAAACGGCAAAATTCGAAGTGGTTGAACTGGAAGTTTGCGTAGATACAGCTTTCATAGTAGCTGTTGTTGAAGTCTGGGCAACACTGTTTACTGTTATTTCTCCATCTTTTCCAGTTAACACTATTTTGTGTTTAACAGCCTTTTTCCTTCACAGTGTCAAATAGCTGTTTCAGAAGGTTAAGGAATTTTGCTTTAGACATTTTTTAAAGACAGCTCTCCGCGTATCACATCTTCAGGATTTTTTTCCGGGCACACTTCATTGGGGCAAATACTTCGAAACCCAAAGATTGCAGTGGCTTGAGTTTGATGGAAGGCAGTGAATGGCGATTATATTATCCATCGCTTGTTTTATCATCTTATATGTCAAGTGACCATCAAATACCAAAAGAATGGGTTTTTCCAGGTGTTCCTCCGGTACGGAAGAGCAGCGTTCTATCATTCGGCTATCACTCTGCTATATATTCAAATAAAATGATGGAGTTTCATTATCAATATACTGGGAATGTACTACAATGAAATACCCATTCTTGTCCTCAACTAGGCATCAGAGGGTAGTGGACAACGTGGTCATTCTATACCAGAGTTGACGAACCTATGGCACGTTTTCCACTTAGTGATACGCAACAGGTACATATTAAATTATTCTTATTCACTTACATTCACTGAAAATTTTTTTTAAAAAACTTATGTCCAAGACTAGCAGTCCTCAAAGGCAGATTTAGGAACGAGTACGAGCATAAAACCTATTATTACATTTAGTAGGACAGAAGGGTGACACTACCACCATGGAAATCTCTGTAAGCAACCTTGATTATATATATATATATATATATATATATATATATATATATATATATATATATATATATATATATATATATATATATATATATATTTGTGTGACGAACCGTAGCCGTCACATCATCTATCACCCTCGAAATGTAGTCGTGTCCATTGGGAATCCGTTAGGGAACCAGATAAGTCCAATGCCCAAATCCTAGAATGGGACACTACACTATTTATCTTCGGAGCGGAGTGCAGAAAGCAGGCAGGGGCAAGATATTACTAAAAAAATCATTTATTTCCCGTAGTACATTATTACGATTACAAAGCACACATCTGAACCTTGCGCCCTGTAAGCAGGGAACAGAAAATCCAAAAATTCCCGAACAACCCTTCGAACCTTGGTGCTCGCCTATTTAAAATATTTTAAAACCGGAATCGACGTCATGATTGACGTCAAGAGACAGCCAATTATGCCACATAGAAAGTTCTCGCGAATTCTACAAACCCATGACAGAGTGCCGTGTGCAAATTCCAAAACCAGAAAAACGCCACCATTTTATAAGAATTGACATATAGAATTTTGAAAACAAAACAGAAATATTTTAAGCAACGCTCCCCATTATTACATACATACATACATACATATATAATATATATATATATACATATATATACATATATATACATATATATACACATATATATATATACATATATACATTCATACATATATATATATATATATATATATATATATATATATTGCCGCATAAAGATGCTTTTGCAACGAGCTCAGTGGCCGAATGGTCAAAGCGCGACATCCAGACCCGAAGATTGTGGGTTCGATGCTTGCCATGGCGGTTGATCCAAAGTACGGATTTTTAAATTCAAAAATGTTATTTATTGTTTCCTTGTGCTCTTGAACATTCTAGATCTTTCTTTAATATGTAAATTAGTTATTTCTCGAATATTCTGTTGGGTATAAAAGCTGATACCCACTAGCTGTTACTTAGCTTTAATAAATTCATCTGTTAAGTTAAGTGGTGTGTTCGTTCGAATCTTCGTGACAATATATATATATATATATATATATATATATATATATATATATATATATATATATATATATATATATATATAGAGAGAGAGAGAGAGAGAGAGAGAGAGAAGTTGTTTCTGTTGTCTTATGCCACTTGGTCAAATAAAGCACGATTGAGACGGAGGTTACTCGTATTAAGGCGTCTTTCGTGTTTAACGAGCACCTCAAGGATGAAAAAAAATGTGTAAAATGTGTGTTGAATGCAAACAGGTAAGTTATTTTGGAATGATATTTCTCACCTGATAATACTTTAAAGATGCCCTGCTCCTTCATTTAATTTTTGGAAGTAAGAATAAAATCTCTGTTTGTCGATACTTATAGGTGGAAATACTAATAAATCTAAAATACAACGAGCTAGAAAGTGTTTGTGTGTACCCTTTCTAGTTCGTTGTATTTTAGATTTATTAGTATAAACCTATCACTGAAAAACGAAAAGAGTTGCTTGAATGAAATTAGGCAAATGGACGTTGAAGTCTATTGAAATATCAGTGTGACATGCATAAAATAAACTTAGTTCATTCTATTTTTTTAACAATTGACTAGTTTTTCGGATAACATGATAAAACTTACCCAGCATAACAGTTGATACGATAATGTAGATTTTTTTCGAAGATGGACAAAGATCTTCTTCTGATAACTCTATGATGACTTTATCGGCAATATCCTCTCTGCCAGGAATTAGAATGCAACGAGTTTCATTTAAATCTGTAATCTGCAATCAAAGAAGAGATGTCTCAAATCTGATGAGGAAATATAACAAGTACCGGTGTCATCGTACCTTCAGGGTATCTGCCAAAATAAAATTGTTCTAATCCATGACTTTTCAGGACTTTCCCTGATTTAGCAGATCATTTTCCATGACTTTAAAAAGCTTTCGTTAAAGCATATATGAATAAAACTTCTGATGTACATACAAATAAAATAAATGCTTTTAGAGAAATTACAGGAATTTTATCATAAAAAACTATAAACTTACTTTATAAGTGTTAATAAATTCACATACATAAAAATAAATTGTTGTATCTACATACCCAAGTTTAATCATATAGCAATTTTTCAATCAAAATGTTTCCAATTTGAATTCAAGGTACTTTGGTATTATCCAGATGACCATGAATAATAGCCAAATATAACCCTATAATGTTTATATACAATATCCCTAGAGATAAACTTATATTTTGTGCAAAAATCTGAACTAATTTTTATTAAAAAATAATTATTACTATATTAATAAAATTTTAATCTACAATTTAAGAAAAAAAACAGAATAATATACATTTACCCACCTATTAAGCTTTCTTGCTTTGAGTTTCCTTGGTGAGCAAATTTTACTTGGCAATAGGGTCAATAGGATAATACATAAATACCAAACTCAGTAACTTCAGTCAAATGACAAGTAAAAATAGAATTTAACAATTCAATGCATTTTTTTTAATCGGTAGTTTAGCTGATCCATGACTTTTACTCGTTTTACTTGAAAAATCAAGACTTTCCATGACAAAATTAATCCATTGTCTAAATCCATGATTTTCCATGACTTTCCCTGACTTTCCAGGTGAGCGGAAACCATGTACCTTTATTAAAGGAAAACGGGAATGGAATACCCTTTTAGAGTACAGTCCTTCCTTAGGGTAAAAACATCGATTTCATTCGCAGAGATGAAAATAATCAGTCCATTTAAAGAAAAAAAAGGGAGGAGGGAGGAATGCTCTCTTTTTTTCCCCAGTTGGTTTATTAAATACTCAAAATCACCTTATTTTTCTGAGATTATATTAAGGATTGATTCATGTTATTCCTTACCGTTTAATAAGTTTCGGTAAGGTGCTGAACTGTAATTTGAATTGTTTCATATTAATAATAAGTTTTTTTTTTGTGTGTGTGTGTGGGGGGGGGTTAACTGGTAGAAAATTCCTACCCTCTTCTGTCATCTGAGCCATCTACAGCTGCGGTTCTCAAATTGAGTAACGTGGCATCTTAAGGTGCCAAGACAATAATCAAGAAATATCGTAAAAATATTAAAGAAGGCATGAAGATAAGTAAAAAAAAATAAAATGTTTGTTGTTTTCTCTCACAAGTCCACCACTGTCGAAAAGTGCTAATTGCCTTTGTATTTATCTCGAGGTTCGGCTTATCCTCCACCTTTGCGGTTCTCAAACTGGATGCTGCGAATCCTTGAGGCTCCTCGAGCAAATGGCAAAGGTATCGAGACGAAGAGGCTTTGAAAATCGCATAAATCTAAATCAAAGGTAATCGGAATGCAACCCAATGATAAATTGTTTTGAGAGTGTGTACGTGTGATCAAGCAATACCTTTGATTGTCATGATATCCAAACGAGCCAAAATTTCGGAAGCGACCTAACCACTACATCTATTGCAGGAACGCGCTGAGAATCTATATACTTCAGATCCGTAACTAGATTGTAAAAAAAGGCACAACCAGTTGAATACTCAAAGGCTTCTACTAACTAAATTTCGATTCTGACAACAACACGTTCTCAGAACAAATACTTACATTCATACGCACACACATATATATGCACCTGCAATGACATTTTTTATCACTTTCGGTTTAAGATTCTATTTTCCCGGTAATTCTTCTCGTGAAATCCTAGCAAAGATTCTCGAATGTTCGCTATTAGAAATTCTTCCTGATCCATAACTAAAAATAGAGTTTTAACGAGTGGGTTACATCATCCACTTGACTTCATGTAATAACCAATTGGTCGGCACATATGAGTATTTAAGCAAATGTCTAGAGTTCCATCACAGTTCTTGTAAATTTTCTTAAAATTCTGTTTTAAGGTTATATTGCCTAATTAATTGTTTTTTGCTATTTTTTTTTATAATGAAGTACCGTTTTCTGTATCTTTTGGCTAATTTTCTATTAATTTTCATTTTCCAATATTTTGGGTATCGTATCATTCAGCTATTTTGCTTTCGTATATTTTTTTTTACGTAATGTTTTGTCTTGTATGGCAGCTTCGTTGTGTTGGTGCACCTCACTGGTGCACGTCATTTCTGACGTCAGTACCCGGCACTATTCGAGAAATTTGCATATTAGCTGCTCTTCTGGCTTCCAGACGGTTGATGTCGATCAGGTTGTAATTTTTTTTTTCCTTATCATTTCCTGGGATTTAGTAATTTATTTATGGCGGGTGTAGTTATTTCGGTTCTCTTTTTTTAAATTGTTAAAAAGTATCCGGATAGTCTTGGTGTAGCCTAGGTCAGGTTGTATTTTTTTTTTTTTTGTTCTTATCATTTTCTGGGATTTAGTAATTAGTTATGGGTGTAGTTATTTCTGTTCTTACTATCGCCGCCATGTTTTTTTACATGGCGATTTTTCAAAACACGTTTCTCTGTTAGTAAAAAAAAAAAATAAAACTGAAGGGATTTAATTTAATCCCTTTATCGTAAAAAAAAAACTTGCAATGACCAAAAAAAAAAAAAAATAAAGAAAAAAAAAAAATAAATAAATAAAAAAAAAATAAAAAAAAATAAAAATAAAAATAAAAAAAAAAATAAAAAAAAAACAAAAAACAAAAAAAAAAAAAAAAAATAAAAAAATAAAAAAAAAATAAAAAATAAATAAAAAATAAAAAGAATGTTTGGATTGCGTTCTTATTGCGAGGTTCTACTACTGAAGGGATTTAATTTAATCCATTTATACAGTAAAAAAAAAACTTGAATAACAAACTAATGACCATTATAATACTCATTAACCTAGTATTGAAGGTATCTGTATATAAATACTAATATTTGCAGTTTTATTCAAATTTTTTTTGTTGTTTTACAAATACCAGTATAGTCTTGGTTCATCCCTCCGCGAAAGGTTTCTGACTATGGCCTCCTTTTTATATTCTTGATTGCAATATTCCACTCAAGTCGACTCCCTTTTGCTCCTCTTTATTATGGATTGTGCTTGTTTTCTTATTCGTTCAGTAAAAACAGGATAATTATCTTTCACCCAGGAAAAATAAAAAGGAATCTGAAACCCTTGGTTGCAGATAGATGGCGCTACGTGTCCAACTGTATAGACAATTTAATATGAGGATATACGTCACAAATTCTGATATGCATTTCGTTAATTACACCATGCATTATGCACTAGTGAATATGTAACGCAGTATCCACTAACTAAAATCGAAGTCTTAATTTTTGCGTAGTGTTTCACATATCATAAATTACGAAAAATTATAAAATTATTCACTACTTTCTAAAGAGATAAAAATGCTGAAGGATGCTGTGAAGAAACAAATCCTTTCATTGAACAACATTTATTAAATATCCTGCAAAGAAGCCTCCTACGATGTCAACGTATTTCTACCAATGTTTTTATCAAATTCTTAAAACATAGGATAAAGCAGGGCTCGCTTTACCATTTTTTCTTCATAGGCACATTAAAAAAATACCTATTTCCCAAAGTTAAAAATTTTTTTTTTAAATAACCCCCCCCCCTCCTTTATTAGTATTTATTTTCTAGATTCAAGTAAATCAAAAATATTTTTTTTAGTTGCGTTTTTTTTCTCTCAATTTTATCAGATTTTGCTATTTCTAATATTTGCCGTCATAAGCACAAACCACATTCGGATGTTGAAACCCGACAGATCTCGCCTGTTCGGTAGGGAAATCTTCTTATAGGAGTTACCGGCTGTTTCATCAACACCTGTTAGATGAACACCTGATCTGTTTGAATAGATATTGGATATGTAGACTGGCGTAGAGACATCACACCGCGGGTCTTATAAATCACATCTGCTGTAAAAAATAATATAGACTCCGTCAAACTCATATTCAACGTCATTAGAAGCTACCTGTTTCACTTACTTCTGTGTGTGAGGGGAAAGGCTGTGGATCTAAGCGATTTTGATAGAGGGCAGATTGTAATGGCTCGAAGGCTCAGAACAAGTATTTAAGAAACTGCACGACTTGTGGGTTGTCCGCGATCTACAGTTGTTAATACTTATGCAAATTGGATGAATTACGGAAACTGTCTCGCATGGTGAAGCAATACCGGAGCCAGACAGTGGCTTAGCTGACAACCCAATACAATGCAGGACCAAGTAGAATAGTATCGGAGCACACTGTTCAGCATACACTGTTGGATCTGGGGCTAGGCAGCAAAAGTTCCATTCGTGTGCCTTTGCTGACCAAGCGTCATCGCCAACTACGCCTAAGCTGGGCTCGGAAAAATCGCAACTGGTCCATAAATCAGTGGGAAGAGAGTTGTTGCCTGGTCAGATAAATCACGGTTTGTCATTCATCACGCCGATGGCCGTGTCAGGAAACGCCGTCTTCCAGGCGAACAGTTGCTCCGTCAATGTACAGTAGGTCATAAACAGGCCGGTGTGGCGGTATTATGCTTTGGGGGATCTTTTCTTGGGCGTCTCTGGGACCCGTGGTTGTGGTTAGAGCAGACCATGAATGCTTCAGGGTATCTGAACATCATTGCGGACCAGTTGCACCCTTACATAGCCTCTGTTTTTCCAGCTGGAAATGGAATGTTCCAACAGGACAACGCCCCGTGTCACAGGGCTAAAATAGCGTTGGATTGGCTCCAGGAACATGATGCTGAATTCCAATTAATGTCCTGGCCGCCTAACTCACCTGATCTCAATCCGATAAAGCACATTTGGGATGTCATGGGACGGCAGCTTAGAGTTCAAAGATCACCAATTCGCAATATCTCGGATTTGCGTAACCGTTGCTTAAACATCTGGTACAATCTGTCTCCGGCTATCTACCAATGACTTGTGGCATTCATGACAACGCGGGCTGAAGCTGTCTTGCGCGCCAAAGGTGGGCCAACTCGTTACTGACAGGTGGTCATAATGTTTTGACTCTTGAGTGTATAATCTACAAGGAATTTTTAAAAACCTTTTGCCTGAAATCTACAAAATTGATAATTAAAAGAAACCAAAAGAAAGATGAAGAAGCTGAATCTGAACAAGAGCCTGTACAGTTCTTTTACTAACAATGTTCTTGGAGATCACTTCTGTCGCTTGCATGTTTACATTATCATTACGGTGCCTTCCCTTCTCCCTGTTTTATATTCTTTGAAAAGCAGTCGCTTTCCTTGACTTGGTTAAAGTCGCTTTTATGAAACCGCTTCAGAGTTAGTAAGGAATTTCTTTTTACTGCATCGGTAAACTCAACACTGACTGTGATTGGGCATTTTCAAACGTGAAAATAAGAAAGTCACACGGTACGGTATTATGTCAATAGTGAATACAGAGTCTCTGAAGTAGTGTTGCAATTTTTTGTCATACACTGTGGAAGAGCAATTGCACTTTGGAAAAGAGTAGTATCGTGGTGTAGAACACAGGAGATTTCTCGCTACTATTCGGATTTTATACGAAGAATTAGGGAAAAAGATTTTTTATTAAATTACCTATTTAAGAAGAAACCATTAGAAGTTTTTTCCCAACTCGCATTTTAGAAAATGCTTTAGTTATTAGAGATTCTTAAAATGTTTTTTTTAAAGCGATAAAATTAATGACAATTTAAGTTGTTGGACGTTATGTAAACGCATCTACACAGTAACAACTTCTCCCGCTATAAGGCATGTTGTGATTTAAACAATTTTGAATGAAAATTGAAACGGTTAAATTTTAGTATATATTTCTTAAATTATATAGGTGACTTTCTGTTCTACAAACTTTTCCGCCTTTTAAGAAACTTGAACATTTCATAGTTCCAGAATCTCTCAAGTTATTCAGTAAGAACTTTTCAACATAATTTTCCTTCTCCATCAAAAAATTGCAGCTTTTTACGTTAAAGAATTTTTTTAATGATCAAAATAGGTAGAAATCAGGTAGCACGAGGCTTTGCGAACATGATACATAGGGTAGAACATCCCATCCAACCTCTAACAACTTGTGACGAGTTATCAAAGACACATAAGGCCTCGCTTTATCTTGATGGAAAATGACGTCTCACCCTTCCGTTTCGCTATTTATGGGCGTTTTTGTTCTATTGCTATCCTTAAGTTGTTTAACTAAGTACAGCATTCTCTGAATTGTCTCTTTTTTAGGTAAAATCTTATAAAAAAGAGGTTACTTTTAAAATTCTTCCAAATACAGAACATGATCTCCTTTGGATGAAGACCAGATTTGAGGATGGCTAAAAATGGTTTATTCCAATTCAAGATCTCTTTCGTTCAGTATTATTATAAAATGTATAATTTTTTATTTCCCGTTACTACTTGCTTGAAAATGGTCTGATTACCCAACGAATAACAAATGGATATGCGATCCGTCCGATTTTTTTTCCGTTTAATCGTTAAGAACTCATGCATCAAAACGATTTACGTATCAAGGGACTCATGGATGGAGTATTACAAGGCACTCGTGGATGGAGGTTTTTGACATATTTAACATTTCTTTGAATTTACGTATCGTATAACATGCATTATTCTCATCAGTGTTTAAATCTACTCTCCATCTTTCGTATAAGGCTCGATCCTTATTTCCTATAAAAACTGCATTCTCAAATTATCAAGTTATGATTGATACTGTTGATAATAAAATTTTACTATACAAATGGCAAAGAATATACAGATTTTAAATTTAGGTCTACTGTAAATAATACATAGTTCATATAATAAAATTATGAACTAAATGTTCTTATGAAAAAACCCGTTATATGGAGACTATGTTACAGGAAAGTGTCGCAGTTTACGTTTGGTGTAATATGAAATTCTCGTTATAAAAACATTGCATTATAGTAGAGTTGACTCTCATAATACTGATATACCTATAACACTTACCATTGTAGATTATTAAGATTTGGTAGAATTAAGGCTTTGAAGGGTATCTAATATGTCATAAAGTTAAAAATATTAAAAGATAAATCGTTATAAAAACATTGTGTTATAGGTTAGATTTGGAGGGCTACGGTCTACCGTTTTATTACACGATGGCTAATAATACTCTACCGCGCTATAGGATACGTGACTGTACATTTATTGTTATGGATTATTAAGACTTGGTAAAAGTCTTTGAACGTTGTCTAATTTATCAGAAGAAGAAAAAAAATTAACAATAAATCAATGAACTATCGAATATTCAAAGATTAGTTTCAAGGCTTACCTCAGTGCGGTGCGATAGTAGCCACTTTCTAAATTTAACTGTCTCGCAATCGCAAATCCACGGGTTGCCTGATAGGGTCCACGTCGTAATATTCTTCGGTGGATTACTAAAGAATCTCCCAAAATTATTCCTCGCCAATAGCAAAGAATTCAGATTTCCAAATTCCCCCAAATTGATTTGATTCAGTCCGTTTCCTTCTAGGTTGATTGACCTTAGCCACGCATAGCCATCCACTTGTAAAGAGAGGGAATCCGTTAAGTAATTTTCTTGTAAATGTAGTTCTCCAATTTCGAAAGGAAAAAATAGAGGAACCTGAAAAAAAGAGAAAGAAAGAGAGAAAAAACGGTTACAGCAAAGATTTTTAAAAAGGATTAAGTTTCGGATCTGTATTTAGGACAAAAACATATAAATACATTCCACTATTTATCTTACTTTCTTGTGTGTTCTCGGACTCAACTTCATTAAATAACTTATGTTAACTCGTGTTGCTTCATTGTAAACTGGTAGAAATATACCAATTTTTCCCAATAAATGGAAGGTGTTCATACACAGCGAAAAGCCTTTACATTATGACCACACTCCATTTGTAACAATGAGCTAACCCAGGAACAAAACCACTGCGCTTGAGCACCTGATGTTGGAGTCTTGGGAGACTGGTAAGAAGAATTTAAGTCTGCGAACAGTCCTTTAAATTCGATATTTTACGGCTGGTAAATTAGGTGTAAAGGGAAGAGGAAAAAGGAGAATTTTAGATATATATTTTAGGTGTAATAATTTGGGTATATTGCATATGTATGCATTCTTATAGCTTCAATTTACCTGTATAAAAATGAAGATCTAAAATATGTCCTAGAGTATAAAAAAAATCCTTGCCTTGGTTAACTTCCTCCGTGAGCAATCGACTTTAACGAAAAAATCTTCTTCCTCTGCCACACAGTTGCATGTACATGATGGAGGGCAACTCTCCGGCCACGTGGTCAGACTTCCGGCTGGCAAATGGCGAAAACTTTTTTTGTAAAATCTTGAAGGCTGGAAACAGTGCATTTGTTTGACAATACCGCGGTATCTTAGAAGATCTTGGAGCCACAGGAGACGGCAGTCACAGATCCGGCTGGAAACAGTTGCATTTGTTTGATTCAATACCGCGGTATCTTAGAAGATCTTGGAGCCACAGGAGACGGCAGTCACAGATCCACTTATTGCCTGAAAATAAAATACAGAATTAAAAAGTAATTTTCTTGTAAATGTAGTTCTCCAATTTCGAAAGGAAAAAATAGAGGAACCTGAAAAAAAGAGAAAGAAAGAGAGAAAAAACGGTTACAGCAAAGATTTTTAAAAAGGATTAAGTTTCGGATCTGTATTTAGGACAAAAACATATAAATACATTCCACTATTTATCTTACTTTCTTGTGTGTTCTCGGACTCAACTTCATTAAATAACTTATGTTAACTCGTGTTGCTTCATTGTAAACTGGTAGAAATATACCAATTTTTCCCAATAAATGGAAGGTGTTCATACACAGCGAAAAGCCTTTACATTATGACCACACTCCATTTGTAACAATGGGCTAACCCAGGAACAAAACCACTGCGCTTGAGCACCTGATGTTGGAGTCTTGGGAGACTGGTAAGAAGAATTTAAGTCTGCGAACAGTCCTTTAAATTCGATATTTTACGGCTGGTAAATTAGGTGTAAAGGGAAGAGGAAAAAGGAGAATTTTAGATATATATTTTAGGTGTAATAATTTGGGTATATTGCATATGTATGCATTCTTATAGCTTCAATTTACCTGTATAAAAATGAAGATCTAAAATATGTCCTAGAGTATAAAAAAAATCCTTGCCTTGGTTAACTTCCTCTGTGAGCAATCGACTTTAACGAAAAAATCTTCTTCCTCTGCCACACAGTTGCATGTACATGATGGAGGGCAACTCTCCGGCCACGTGGTCAGACTTCCGGCTGGCAAATGGCGAAAACTTTTTTTGTAAAATCTTGAAGGCTGGAAACAGTGCATTTGTTTGACAATACCGCGGTATCTTAGAAGATCTTGGAGCCACAGGAGACGGCAGTCACAGATCCACTTATTGCCTGAAAATAAAATACAGAATTAAAAAAAAGCACTATAACAAAGCTTAGCATAAAAGATTTTGCTAACTGACAACAAGATTGTCTGCGAATATATCTTGGAGTCATATGAGACGGTAGCTGTGGATACACTTATTGCCTGTTGGAAGAGCACAAAACAAAGGAGAATAACCTAGCCTCAAAATATAATAGGTTAACTAGATTTATGATGATATTGGCTGTAAACAGACCTCGGAGCCGTGAAGGAAAGTAGTTACGAACCCACTTATTACCTGCTGGAAGAATGCAAAACATAAATATCAAATCGAAATTCGTACACAAAGGCTGGCAATAGATCTCAGAGCCATTAGAGACGGTAATCATGGACCTGAAGAAAATTGTGTGCTGGAAGGATACAATACAAAAGAGAATATCCCAGCCACAAAATTCGTATAAAAGCTGCAAACACACATCGTTTACATAGGTTTGGATTGGTTTGGTTTAGAGCGCTACGGTCTACTCTCTGCAACACGAGGTCTAATGAGACCGGAACTGCCTGCTTAAAGCCGATTTCGAATAGCTACGAAAACCCATGCTACACTGGGTTTTAAACCCACGAACTCCGGTACCGAAGAGCAGCACTCTAACTATTCCGCCATCTTTCGGTCGTTGCCACAGGAATTGGTAGTCACAGACTCACTTATTGCCTGCTGAAATGGTACAAAACAAAAAACATCCTAACCTCAATTTGTATAAAAGATTAACTATAATATTGGCTGAGAATACACATCGGAGCCATAAGAGACGCTAGTTACGTATGTGAAGAGTATTATCTGATAGAAAAGTTTAAAAAGAAAACCCTCTATCCTCAAAATTTGTGTAGAATATTAACTAGATTAACAGAGATATTGTTTGCTTACAGATTTCAGAGCCACAGTAGACGACAATCACGGACGCGCAAATGAGATTTATCCTGCATAAAGCACTAACTTTAAAATTCGTATAACATGTTAACTTGTCTGACAGTGTTATTGTCTGTGAACAGATCTTGGAGCCACAGAAGATGGTTTTCGTTCTTTAATCCTTAAATTATATTATTCACAGTAGTCGGTCTATTGGAATGTGTCAAATTAAATGTAATGATTAAGCGTATTGGGTAGTGTACTGGTCTAGAATCTTGAGGTGACCCGAGAGTGCGCTGAAATTTTATATATGTACTCAGAAAATATGTAGAATAAATCTGTAGATATGAATGCCCCCTTTTGTAGAAAATCATAGATGAGATGAAGTTATAGAATCAGAAAAAATAAAATATCTCTGAGTTATGGTCAGAATGCAATCATGCATTCTGACCAGCATACCATCAAAGACACCTTACGCCCTGACGGGCGTAAGGTGTCTTTGATGGGTTAATGGATTCTTTAAATTTTTACATTTTAGATATGATATGACAAGTAAGGGTTGGGGGATCGCCATAAGTTACCAGTCAGCGTTTGTGGCTACAATCCCGAGTTGTCTGGCAGTCTGGCTCTCTCTAGGTAAACAGGGAAGGAAGCAATTCCCTGTATACCTAGAGAACATGCAAGATAATTATGTGGGTCTTCATGTTCTCTCGTTAGAAAATCATCAGTTGGGAGAAACTAAGAAACCAACAGGAAAAATCTCCATACTGAGGTGGATCGAAATTGAGGAAAAACTTGAGCATGTTAGATAGGCGACCCGTGAGTAATTGTACAGTGAAATGCTTCAGATAGCTTAACAGGAGTGTCCCCTCAAAAGACAGACAGATAACTGATATTTCTTCTTCTGTAAGTAGAGAACGTGCAATATAACTCCATGGGTTTTAATGTCCTCTGGTAAGGTGATCAGAAGGTAGAGAGACGTACGGAATCCGGAGAAAAATCCCTAGTTCTGAGATGAAGGAAATAAAGAAGTCTCCCCGACGTAGTGCGTCAAATGTTTCGTATGACGTTCAGGGAAGGTGGCTATTAATCAAATAAAATATACATACATGATTTAAACTATGCATGTGCATATATTACACTCGGATACAGAAATATAATTTAGGTAAATCTGAATTAATGTAGGGAAAATTAATAAAAACTACTTAAGAAAATCATACAGTAAGGGTTAAGTAATATACCAAAGCAAAACATTATCTATATCCACAAAGCGCTTTCACAAATCGTAAAAATTATTAAAGCTAAGACAATTTTTTCAATTATTGGGGTTTAGAGCATTGCGGATGAAATTACATTGGACGAAATTCCAATAATTCCTTTCACAAAATTGCCTACTCGTGAAAAGAATTATTGACCACTATTTTATTTAAGCATATCGAATTCTAATATGCCTCTTTATGTGGCAATGGTTGCAAAGTATTGATATATAATATTGCGGTGGCTATGAACAATTACATCACCGCATATCGCAACTCCTGACCTGACGGAAGTTGCAGCTTGACTGGAATCTCGGTGCGGCAGCTAACTGACTTTCACTTGTAAAGGAATCTCGGTGCGGCAAAGTATTGATATATAATATAAAATCGTCAATTCAATTCGTTCAAGAAGTCTTCAGAGACGACTATTTCGGGAACTTTTGGAAGAAAATGAATCAGAGTACGGAGATCTCTTATTGCACACATACGTGAGGTGGATATGCCTTGGTGCTTTTTTAAAAAGATTTCGTATTCTGTTACCAGAAAAAAAAATTCTACAAATGAAAGGAGAGCACATTACTGAATTGGAAGATGAGAAATGGCTCATGAGACTAGCTTTTCTCTGCGATATCACTGCAAAACTTAATGACTTAAACCTAAATCTACAAGGAAAGAATAAATGTTTAACAGACATGATGAGCGCGATTAAAACTTTCAAAGAAACGATAAAAAGGTATGCGTCTCAGTTAAGAAAACATGAATTGAGAAACTTCAAACACATGGAGGAAGAGTGTATCCATAATACAAACCGAGACTTCGAAGATTTCACTGACCACTTAGATGTTTTGTTTGAAGAATTTGAAAGAAGATTCGCTGACTTAATTAGGTTGGAAGAGCTACTCAATTTTATGATATTTCCATTTAATGAAAACGACAACATTGATGGAGTATCTGAAAAATTGGACATTTAATAAATACATCAGTCGAGGAAGAAATTATTAAATTAAGATGCGATATATTTCTTAAATCTAGGGCATCTAGTGATACTGATTTTTGGAAATTAATTTCTGAGGAAACGTATCCAAATATTTACAAATTGATTTTGTATTTGAAATCATACTTTGGATCGACGTATCTTTGCGAATCTGCTTTTTCAACTATGAACGCCATAAAAACCAAACATCGGTCGCGTTTAACACATCAACATTTAATTTCGTATTCACGCATTGCAATAAGCTCGTGTCAACCACAATATGATAAACTTGTCGCAGATATATAGTGCCAAATTTCAACTAAACGAAGTGAATAGGATGGTCAATTTTTGATATATGAATACTTAATTATTATTTTCGTCAGTAAGTTTTTATTTGTAAGTATCAATATTAAGTTTTTTTAGAAAAATTAGATAATTTACCATTTTTTCTTATAAGCGAAAATAAATATATAAACATGTATGTTACGTTAATTTAGCTCTGCCATTGGTGCCTTCGATTTTTCAAATGTGGAGTAGACCACGGATCTCAAAAGTTTGGCCACTTCTGATATATATTATCAAGCAAATCATTCCAAGTTGATCAAGGAAATAAATCTGCACTGCAAAAACCAATATTTGAGATTAAATACTTGACCTGAGATGTATTGTGCTACCACACAAACAGGTTCAGTGTTTACTGATTTACAACTATGAGAATTTTGGTATCAGACTGAATTAAAGAGACTCACACGTTTTTGTTTATAGCAAACAACGAGAAGTTTACATCGAACTCATAAATGTGAAAAAAAACACGCACGTTTATATTGAAGTTTAAATCTGTAAAAGATTATCTTGTTTACTGACAAAAAAAGCTTTAGTATTAAAATTAATCATAGACAATATGAAGGACAAGAGTGTCGTTTTCAAGCAGAAATATTTACAGTAGATTTTTATTATATGTTGAAAATCAACGAATTCAGTTCATCAACGAATCAACGTATCCCCAGCCATTGCGGCATTTATGGGAACGATCAGGCTGATCTTCTCACACGTAAAGGTGCAACAAAGGCACAGCTAACAAATACTTCTGGACTATCTTTTCACTCAAAAAATCTTTTTTGGAAACAAGCTTTAAGTATGAAATTCGAATCCCAAATGCAAGATCGTGTTAAACTGAAGACCTGGTGTGCCGAAGACCTCGCCAACATTCCCGATCGTCCTCGACGTGAGGCAGTGGCGTTGTTCCGGTTAGTGACAGGACATGACTGCGTACGTGAACATCTACATAGGAGCCACATAGGAAGAACTGACAACAGTACTCCCTGGGCCAATCCCTCTAGTACTGAGTTTGCTATCAATGGTAATGCATCCATCTATGAGTACTTAGTTGGCAATAACATTAAAATAAAAAGTGAACATCTCCATAGAATTGGCATTTTTGACTCCCCTCTTTGTTCTTTATGTGACCTTGGAGAACCTTTAAATAGAGGTCATCTGCGTCGATGCGGGGCACTTCGCGGTTCTTCCGACTCCGAGACTACCCTGTATTGGAGAGCCACAGAACGCCTGAGGCAATGACTTCGGTCAATGTTACTTTTGTTACTTGTACAGTTGTTCCACAATTGTTATTTTTATAATTGTAACCTGCCTTGCCATTAAAAATAAAAAAATAAAAAGTTCACGATTCCTTTCCCTGCTGTGGATTTCTCGTATGACTGAAAAATTTTCAACTGACTTTTTTTTGTTCAGACTGACATCTGATAAGATTTTTTAGCGGATCAAATTTTTTCGCTATCACACAATATCACACAAGAAATCAGCGCATTCTGCATTAGAAAAGTAAATTGAAAAATGAATATGTCGTTTTTTCAATAGGTGCAGGTTAACGCATAATAAGGAATTTAAGCAACATTATAATTGTAATCTAAAAATAACCGGACTTAATAAATAATCAGAGAATAAATAATAAAATAATACTACCTTTAAATTCTAATATATCAATGCGAAAATCTTCCGGAAAAGAATTTCTTGTCAAAGTAGTCAAATGGTTATAATTTATTTTCACAGTTTTCAAATCGACAAGGCTCCTGAAAGCGTTCTTGACGGACGTGATCGAATTAAAAGACAAATCAAGGAGTGTTAATCGATTCATGTATTTAAAATCGAATTCATCGATTCTCTTCAGTTTATTATGTTGCAAAATCAAAACATGCAGATTACTCAGACTTTGCAATGAGCCATTTAACGAATTAATTGCGTTCGATGACAGCTCGAGATATGTCAGATTTTTTAGAGCCCCAAAAGTTTTCGATGCTATATTTGATATCGAGTTACAGCTCAGGTTCAGGTTTATTAAGGAAGTGGAATACTTGAAATAGTCTTCATCGATATTTTCCAAATGGTTATACGAAAGGTCGAGTGTTTCTAGAAATTTCACGTATTTGAACACCTTACTTATTTTGCTTAATTTGTTATGGTTCAAATTTACGACTTGGAGATTGGCGTTAGCCCTAAACACTCCGTTCAAGTGTTTTATTTTGTTGTGATCCAGTTTCACAGTTTTCAAATGTTTCAGGCCGTAAAAGAATTTTTCAGGTACTGACTGGAGGTCGTTGTAACTGAAATCGGCGATTTGCAGATACGAGAGTGGTGTCAGGAGTTTCGGTGGAAGGTCTTTCAATTGGCATTTGTCCATTTTTAATATTTCTAAGGGAATGGCCGGTTTTGAAAAAGTAAAGTCTGTCAGCTTCAAGCCCTTATTTTTTCCCAAGTACAATGTTTCGAGGTAACTCATATTTCCAAACATTTTGTAAATAGACTGAATTCTGTTTCTGGTGAAATCAATGATCTGTAAGTAAAATAAGAAATATGTATTAATTAAAAGTAAAAAATAGTCTCGATATTGAAATCACCGCCAAATTTGTAATGTGATATCATAGTTATAGGATATTACAGTGGAAATTAATAACTGATGGTAGGTAGAAGATTTTGTAAATTTACCGACTTTTTCTGATAATTTGATAAATAAAATTTTCACTTCCGTTTTACCTGTAAATTTTAAAAATAAAAGGTAAGTAGTAGGTACTAGCCATAGTATAGCAATTTTTATTTTGTGCTCCTTCATTTCAAAGACGAACTTCTGTTTGTCACTAAAGAAAAGAAATTAGTGTAAAATTTAAACAACAACAAAAACAAAACTTACACATACTGCAACTCAAACGGCAAGGCCCCGAGCTCTTAACTGGACGGGTAGCAAGTTCGAGATTCCAGCAGGCAAAAATCGGTCGTGTTCATTAGTAATAGCTGGTTCACGTATAATAGGCTCGTAGCAGTAATGTCCATACTTCTGAACCAAACTTCTGAACGTGGCTGGCCATGCCTGTAAGTATTCTACTTGATCCCGGCTTCGTAATTATGAGGACTAACTTACGAGGAGTTAAAATCTGTCTTTTCACCCTAACAAATTAATTCAAAACGAAAGACGCATTCTTTCGCTTTGATTCGTGTAAGTATCAAGGTACTGGTTTTTATGGAGTAGCTAGTGTGATGAGGCGATTTAGATCAGTAATATAATTGATTTATTCATACAAGAAGTAAAATGCTAGGGATCTAAATCTGACCTCATCACATCTTTTGTAAAGGATAGAAGACCATAAATTTATATTCAACGGATATTGTTGTCTTGTACGATTGTCTCGGGCGGGGTTCTGATCCCAGTCTCAGATTAGAATCCCGTCTCCGAACTTGACACTAAATAAGAATGTACCTTCGTGGAGTTATTTATGAGTCCCTAAGGGACAGTGCCCAATTAGAAGGAATAAGGTTTCACACGTTGGCGGTCTCAAGGTGGGGTTAAGCAGATCAATTAGATTTTTACAAGGATCCCGATTGAAAGATAAGAAGGAAGAGGAAACAAGGATGAAATTAATAAAATAAAAAAATCTAAAAAAAGAGAGAAGGTGTTTGGCAGTGCAGTCGAGGAGACAAATCCGACGGAAGGTGTTCGGGAGTAGAGTGGAAGAGACAAGTACGACGGGAAGTGTTCCTGTATCAAATATTACGGCCGCACCCCAAACACTCAGAAGGAAGCCCCTGACCAGACCAACGGAAGATCCATACATACCCAATCCTGATCAGCCCTCAACCAGCAGTTTTCCGGGCACACCATATTAACTCACAAAGGTACCCCCTTTTACATATATTTGAAATTGAGATTAGGTCCTCTGTCTTATATTTACGCATTTACTTAAGTGATGAAAAATTATTGTCAGAACTAAATTAGAGTGGCACCTAATTTGAAAGTGTTGATAAAGCAAATTTTATGAAGATAGAATCAGATTGTGTGTACATATATGTATATATGTATCATTATAATAAATTTACTTTTTTATTTTAAGCTGGTTTCAGATACTTTTAACTTAGCTTTTAGTTTATTTTCATATTTTATGTCTGTAGTTTCTCAGTACCTGTGGTTGAATTTAGTACTAAAATATTTTTACACAACGCAACCAAAATAAATGCAACTATACATTTGATCACAGGTTAATACCCAAATATAAACGAGAACTACAAAACAGGACATTTTGCACACTAGCAGCACCCTTAGAATCAAAAAGATTAAAAATGAGTACGAGGTATGAGTTCGTTCTCACATCCGAGATGTGAGTAACAAATCACTGTTAAATTAAATGGTAATTACCTTTACTTTACGCCTTCTAGACACTACCTGTCTCTAGAAGGTATTGGGTTTACTCGACATGTGACTCCACATGCCACCACCACCCCTAAAAAAGACCCTCATTTAGGGGGGGGGGGTGCATGTGGGCAGTCTCTTGCACTCGAAATGTACTCTGTCCTGAGATTAAAGTCTATAAACATGGAAAGAAGGGAAGATTACGTATAGATAATGTAAAAGTGATGGGGAAAAATTGTCCCGATACCTTGTTAGAAAAACAATTTTACTGGTTCCTATTAAGATTAAGATTTTTCATGACACTTTTAAATTGTTTTGATTTTGCTTTTGAAATATTAATTTTGTAGATTTCTGATATGGATTTTTCCTTTTTTTTTTTTGTATAAATAGCACATAATATATGCTAGCATGTATACAGGATATAACTTATTTTTTTTATTACATTTCTGAATTTGTTTTTAAATTTCTTCTTACAACATTCAAGTTTTATCTCGTTAATATCAAGTTAATTTAATATCACGTTAGTTATCCCTCTACCAGAAGTAACTTTATGTTACTTTATTACATAAAAGTTTACAATTATGGTTCGTATCACGTCAATATCTTGTTAGTTTAATACCACGTTGGTCATCTCTATGCCAAAAGCTACATTTATTTTGTTGGGAGAAAGTGATTAGTTTCGAATATAATAACTGATCTCGCTAATTTTCTGACATCCCACACGCACACACACATACATACACACACACACACACACACACACACACACATATATATATATATATATGTATATATATATATATATATATATATATATATATATATACATCAGTGCGTGCGGTCCATATGTGCAGGGTGTGCACTGCACACCCTAGCAAAATTATGAGGGACAGTAATTTTCTGCACCTATGTCTACCTATCTTTATATGGTATATAATGAATAATATTTATAATATATTCAAATATTATGTTGATTTGCTTGCTTGTATTCCCGCATTGCGTGCGGTACTAGGTGCTGCACCACATAGCACGCAAACGAACATAGGAAGTTCTGATGTGTACGCACTGAGCTAGCACTAAACTGAAAATCACGCTTTATATGTATGGGCTACTGGAGAAGAACAGCATACTATGGCACTGAGGCAAGTGCAGCTTTTCTGCACTTGGCATTCAGAATCATCCGAAGTTACGGTTTATTAAGCGTTGTATTAGAACGGGGACTTTTTTTTTTTTTTTTTTTTTTTTTTTTTTTTAAACTGATTAACTGACCATACGATTTTGCAGATGGTTATGTTTAAATTTATATATTGCAAGATTTTGTTTTCATGGATATAATAAAAGAAATATTTCATCAATATAAAGTGAAATGTTTTAGTGTGGTAAATTAATTTCGGTGATGTATTATATTTATTGAAATAATTAGCTGAAAAACAATGTTGTTTTGTTTTTAAAGAAACGAATTTTAACAGAACAGTCCAAATTTTACCATTCATTGTGTTTTACAGATAGTATATAAATTATATTATGTAACACCATATCCCTGGTTTTGTTTTTAAAAATTGTCAAGATGCTTTTCGCAGAATATATGATTTCCGTGCAATGAAATCCTCTGCACGTGGAACAGACGTTCGGTTTGTCAGCACGCAGCGGCGGGCGTCATGTGTTTCTACGTTTGCTGAACATATAAGTTTTTCGTAGAAGCACGAAGCGTTGCTTTTTCGACGCCGATATGATACCACAAAACACAAGACATGATTTTTGCTTCAGTGCCAGTAGATTTCTCATAAGTTTAGCTGTTTTTATAGTTATAACTCGACTACTGGTAGGTAAATATTTTATTTATTGTAATCTTTAAATTTATATTCATAATAATAACCCGTTTCAGAATGAAAAAACTCAAACGTTTCAATAGTTAAAGATTTATTGGAAAATCAATGTTCTCTGCACACCTTGCATGAAAACCTACCGCACGTCACTGATATACATGTATGTATATATATATATATATATATATATATATATATATATATATATATATATATATATATATATATATATATATATATATGCGTATGTATATATAAATTCATAGAAACTAGGATAATTAAGAGCATAATATAAAACTACATTAATAATTGAGCATGTCTTAATACATCACCTTTAAGCAATATTAAATGGAAGATTTTTTCTTAATTTTTGAATAATAATTGTGCACTTACTTATAACAGCACAAAGTGAGTTTCACTTTTTTTCTTTTCTGTGAACAATAATTATTAAATATAATTCTTCACCTGCTTAAATTTTAAAAAAGTATCAGAAATATTACGCCAGAGGATCGAATTTTTTCAAAAAAGCTAACATAATGTTTAAAAGTTCCATTTCAAATACTATAAATATTAAATGACGTAAACGAAAACAAAACAAGTAAAACAAAGAGTTTCATCGTGTGTCTGTAATGTATTTAATGTGAAAATTTGAAATTAATATGTGTAATAGTTTTTTTATATAAAGTGCACGCAAGTTGAAAGAACACCCCCTTCTGTAAAATGTATTTAACACTAAAATTACGGTAGGGGTCATTTTGACAACTAGCGAAGTTTTATCTCTGACAGCTCTTCTATTGTTTTGCAAATATCTTAATCCTTTCTTGACTTTTCCTAAATCATTGTGATTTACGAAATTCGTATTTTTATTTTAGCCCTAACTAGTGATTATACCTAGAAATACGGAAGGTGTCATTTTGACACCTTTGAGTGAAAAGAAATGTGGACACATTCCATTGTATTATCTAAACACTGTTACTTCTGTAAACTACTTTTATTTGAACCTGCTAAACAAAATACAAACAAAGTAAAATAATATGGTGGGTCTGCGTAGTCATATCTGGCAGTCACGTGATTTGAAATATGTGCAATACTTTTCTTTGTGGAAAGAAAACGGTTTGGTTTGGTTTGGAGCGCTACGATCTATTTTTTGCAACACGAGGGCTAATGACACCGGGACCTACTGCTTAAACCCGATTCTGGAAAGAAAACGGAGAAAAAGGACAAGCTGAATTTTTGTAGATTTTTCGTAGATATTTTGTTTAATATTCATAACAAGTTTTAGTGGAAAATTTTATTCTATTTACATAAATTTATTATAGTGACGTACTAATGGCGAGTAGAAAAGGATTAACGTATGAAGAAATCGTGAAACTGATGCAAGAACTATCTGATGCTGATTCCAGTTCTGAATTCGAAAATAATTCTACAGATAAAGATGGAGTTGAAACATCTTGTGATTCTGAACTTATTATAGAGAGTAATCAGGCAATATCATCCTCTAGCTCAAGTGAAAGTACAAATGGATTTGTTTCTACGAGCTCAAATTCTGTGGTAAACTAAGAATGCCAAAGCGGGAACTAGTAGAAGCTCAAATGGGAATATGAAATTCAACGTAATTCAGACTAACACTTGTAAAGAAATTGCAAGTGATCGAACTGTATGGAAAGTAGAAAATACTTAATACTTCTGGTCGCCGACCCTTACAAAATATCTTGTAAGAAAATGCAAGACCGTCATCCTATGCTAAACGTCACATTTGTTCAGGTAAAGCTAAATTACATTTTCCGATGGAAATATTTAAATAATTGTTCGTTACTTGACTACATACCTGAAAAGTCTCTATATTTAAAATAAACTGTAATTGTCATAATTTGAGCTATTTTAATTTATTTTTCACAAATATATTATAGTATATAGAAAAATATGCAAATATTTCATCAAGGGGTCAAAATGACACCCGCCGTAATTCTACGTATACAAAAACCACCGTAATTCTAGTGTTAAAGTTTTTATAGATGCCTTAAAATCTAAAGGCCCTTCCATACTATGGTCCACTCCAAGCCATTACCACCATCTGGAGGGAGTATGGCTTATCGTGGTCGACGATGGCATATGATAAAATGACCTTGGCGGAAGATGGCTTCGATTCTTCTGTTTTTCTCCAAAGATCAACGACAACCAGCATGCCCTACCACAGTGCGCAGTAGATTCTATGGATGCATACACGAGCTCTGATCATTTAGTGGCCCAATGTGTGGATGCAACCCGTGAACCATCGTTCTAGGTCGCCATGAGAGCCATAACTGGAGTGGTGAACAATTGGCCATAGCGTGGAGGCTACATTAAATATTAAATGCACAGATTGTACAATTTTACAGGTTTTTATTCAAATATTTCAATGCGTTTTTTTTTTAAATTGTTTCAGAAATGTCCTGATATTTTAAAATTATAAAAATAAAAAATTGAATTTTTGAAGGTTTAAAGGTGATGTATACTCTCAAACAGAAAAAAGGGGATTAGTATGGATACTATATTTGGAAATACCGTTGGGCACTTGGGACTCCAGTTTGGATTTAACCCCTTAACGCATTTGCCCGTATCTGACGCGGGCAAAATTCAATATAAACAAGATAATCAAAACGTTTACCCTTTGTTTGTATAACAATTTATTAATAACTTTAACCCCTTTTCCGCTTCCTAGAAACACCCCACAACGGTACTTGCAAACAAAACTTACAATATCCCTATATATTCATTTTATTCTAAAACAATCTATCATATTTACCAGTTTTTCCAAAAAAAACTCGTGCTCTAAGGGGTTAAAATGCTTTTTGCGGCTACAATCCTCATCCTCGATGTAGTCATAGAAAATACAGGTATGCCAAATTAAATTGTTGTAGAATTAAAGAGAGGAAAGCACGAATCACACAGGAGCCTTAAACAAAGAAACTTTTACGATCCACATTAGCAGATATTCCATAATAAAAACCACTTCACACTCTTAAATAGGTTTTGCTATTCGGCAAAAGAATAAAAATAATATTTAACTTCTCCAAAAAACGTAGATAAAATACTGAAATTTTAGAATCATTAGACCAATTTTTACTACTTATGTTGTTAAATAACATAGAACAGACTGTTTACTTTATTTATTTTTAAATAAATCCACATAAAGTAGTATATGTGTGTGTGTGTGTAATGCGATGGACTTCACGATGGGTGGTTGCAGTCATGGCCATAAAAATGATACCGTTTTAGCTAAAGACCTTTATTAAAATAATGCTGGAGGACGGGTTCCCACTTCATCATAGGGTCAGGACAAACTGAAGGGTCAGCTAGCATGAAATTTTATGTACAAGGCCCGT
>CM063510.1:34070292-34075292 GCA_032207245.1 Pardosa pseudoannulata | reverse complement strand
TGAAGTTTCCTTTTTCGTTATAACAACTGCACTTTCCGTATTCTTTGCATAAGTTTTTGGGCATACTGTATAGTTGATATATAGTTGTACATATAATCATAATTTTGAAAAGTGTTCGAAACATCATAAACAGTTCGAATAATAGAATTTATACAATAATAGTGCAGGAATAATTTCCAAAGAATTTTGTTTTACAATTGTAGCAATAAAGATTTTCTAACGCAATTTCATAAAGTCATATATTACACACATTTTAAAAACCTGTTCTTAAATTTCTTCTTATTTTTTTAACTCGTATACAGGAATATATTTAAAGTAAAAGATAGTTAAGTATGTTTCTAATAGTAAAATAAATAGAACTCAGATGAACTCGAAAATTTACGAATTGCATTCATTGTTCTTAAAACTAACGCTTTTTGCATTAAATAATTTTATATCTTTCAGCTCCTAGACATTTGCTTTGCAGTCCAAAATTGGAAAACGAAAATACGTTATGTATGGGAATCCTACCATCATCAAAAGAATACACAGAGGAAAATATAATATAAGCTCCAAATTTTCTATAGAGAAAACAACTTTGTTATTTTCTTTCAATTTTCTAAGATTAATTTTAACATTTATTACACTATTTAAAATTCATTACTTTGAATATAACAGATCAGGTAAATTTATTCAATGCCGCAATGCAACTGATAAATTGGTTAATGAAACTTATTTTCAGTGCAAAGCTCTAACACAAGTTCTGCATTTATGCTATTTAAATGTATTACACTTTTATACACCATATAAGGTCAGATGTTACCTATCAAATATTACAAGTCACGTAAAATGATAAAAGAGAATTGTATAAAGGTTTAGTAAGAAAATCAAACCTCGTTTAGCAGCCGAAATAAGAATAAAGCAAAATCAAACTGTTAATTTGGTGATTTTAGTCCTCATTTAGTTGATAGTGTTCAGTAAATATTCTTACCAAACGATATGTTGACTACAGAAAGCAGAATGTTAATAGATTTGACACCATTTAAATATTTTCATATCCCTTCTCTAACGAAAATAATACCTATTTTCGTAACCTGATACAGAAATAAAAATTTTATCATATAATATTAACGGTTTCCCTTAATGATAACGTAGACGGTTACTGTATAGCGGTTTACTGTTTAACGGTACTGGATAACGGTTTACTGTATGTCAATATCTACATCCGTTCGCCATTTTCTGTGATACCATTTTATTTCAGCTTCAAATATTTTTCTCAGAATTTTTTTTTTTATTTTTAACTGGGAAATAAAAGTCAATTAATGAGGATGTGCGTAATAGTAATAATAAATGTTCATAAATTAAGAAAAAATTTCCCTTGAAATCTCAGAGTGTACCTCGTTATATGTAACAAATGATTTTTAAGTCGTTTCCATGGCTGAATTTTAGTTCTCGGTTTAAGGATTAATTCATAACAAGCCGATGAGATTAACAGTATACTTGTGGCATCCCCTATATAACAACAGCCTAAGTTATCTGTTCGTGAATTTATGAAGCTGTTGTACCTGGAATGGATACAGACATCCATATTGGATTTTTTATGAATTAGGGTTAGCAAAATTCAAAGCGAGTTCGAAATCCACCCCACCCCCCTTTTAGAGTGTTTAATTCTATTATTTCAAGCCTTATTCTCCCCTGTTAAGGGCAGGCGATTAAATTTATCATTTTGGATATCATTCATGTATATCACCAAATAATCACTCTCAATATTTATACCTGTGCTGTCCATTCTATCACGTACGCGACCCTCATATACTCTAATTAGTTCCTTCCTCATGTGTAGGCGTAGCACACTAAGTAGAGTGTCTGCCTCTTTGATCATCGTACTTCTCGGGTTGACGGTTCTGACCCCGACGCATCCAAATTTTTTTAAATTTTTATTTTATTAAATTCTCGTACTATTGTCCCTGGCCACATAAACATTTCATGTTTTCTATCCTTAAACTTTCTTCTCGTTTATTTTTATGTGTCCTTTCCCATTTTAGCTGTTTATTTTTCTGCTCGCCTTCATTTTTGTGTTTATTGAATGAAATCTCGTCATATGACGGGCTACATGCTAGTATAAAAATATTTTTCTCAAGTGGTTCCGTTATTACATTTTTAAAACAATATTAACGGATTTAGTTTTATTAAACGATAAACATCAAACAGTTCGTTACTACAGAAAGAAACAGTTTTTGACGTTTTACTATTTTTTTTTCACACAATATTGAGTAAACGGGCGTTAAAATAGATTTCATGCTTACCATTGGAATCTGAATTTTATTCCATTGTAAGCATATCGCCACTCTGCATGCAAATCACAACCGATGCTATTTCTAACAATTCTTGTGTAAAAGGATCTCCTGAGTCCGAATATAAGCCTTATTTTCCCCCCATGACCCACCGTTTTCTGTGAATGCCCCCCCACCTCATGTTCCGATACATGTTATACATAATTGTGTGACTCTGAATTCAACTTCAGCCGAACGCTGGCCGATTGTTAGGGCGTTGATCGTCGGAACCGGAGTTCGTGGGTTTGATTCCCACTATGGCATGGATGTTCGTAGCCGTTCGGAATCGGCTTTAAGCAGTAGGTCCCGGTCTCATTAGCCCTCGCGTGCAAAACAGTAGACCGTAGAGCTCCAAACCAAACCAAACTGATTTCAATTTGTAGGGGCGGTGGAGATTTTTTTAGCGTAAAATTTCTTCTGAGGGGTAGATAGTTTAAAAGCTCTAAAAAATGAATATATTGGTAGCAAGGAGAGAGATTTGGGAAAGATTTTCCTCCTTTCTACATACATTAAAAGATATATATATATATATATAGAGAGAGAGACAGTTTTTTTAATCAATAAAGTAAAAAAATAAATAAATAAATAATCGCTTTTATTAGGGTGGTTCACAATTTTTGACTTGCATCCCACATATTAAGGCTTTTAGTCTTTCCCTTTTCTACCCTAACACTCCCAAATAATAAAAATATATAGCAACAATTTTGACTAAATGGGAAGAAGAGGTTCCAAAGTTAATAACTCACCCAATTCCTGGTTTGGGCAGGAATTTCCATGCTTTGAGAAGTTTTAACTTGCATTTTTGTTATGACTATACTTACAATAACTGTGTGTAGGATAATTAATATCGAGCATTGTTTTATTGTTTAATTGTGCCACGCGGGTGTAATATTCATTTCGAAAGATTCTACGTTTGCTGTGGATTGACTTTAAAAAAATCTGATGTGTACATCACATGACTTACTTGTACACCTATTATATTATAATATGTATTTTTTTTTTACTTTATATAATTCGACATAAGAATTATCATTCGCACATTGTCTTCAACACTTAAGAGAGATTTCTTTCCTCAAGGTAACCGTGAAAGAATATGAATACGGCTAACCGTGTGGTAACTGTGATGTGAGTACTGTTCTATGGCTGATAACCGTAATATTCGATATGTTGAGGGATTTCATTACATAAAAATTTCGTTCTTTACTAAAATAAGAGATTTCAATACTTCTTTTGAGAGATCTACTCAGAGGGCTCAAAATGAAACAAGGAGTTGGATCTGTCTTTATAACATTGGAACAAGCAAAATAACTAAATAAAAGTAAACATTTCTTTAAACAAACACAGCTTTGTGTTCCAGACAGAACTCGCCGCATTAGAATAAGCCCTAAAGTGGCTATCTGTACAATAGGGTTCAACACCAACTTGATTCTTCTTGGACAGCAAGGTCAGAATACAGGCAGTAATCAAAGTCTTCCCCTTTACCCTCTAAAAAAATTCAGGTTCAACGAATTCAATTCCTAATGGTGTAGATCTCCAAAACAAGGAAAATAACCCTCAACTGGTGTGAGAGTGCAGCTATGTTTGACATAATGTTTGTGAAACTGATTTGCTCACCGAACTCATACGTTGTGGGTTGAATGCCCAAGTTTATTTCGTAACTCCAAGAAGCGTGTGATGTGGCAAGCGAAAACGATTGCACTTAAACTTCACCAAGTTTTGGAGAGTTGTGATTGGTCTCCAGGAGGCGATTCAGGACCATCCTTGGAGTCCCAGTCCTTCTGGGCAGAGCCGGGAATGGACGCATTGTGCACGGGACAATGGAACAACGAATGCATCAGCACAGGATAATGGAAAAAGTATAGGGTTGCCTGTGTAGAAAGAAGGAAGGAAAAGAATGCAGCGTTCTCTTGGACATTGGCAATTTTTTTTTCAGTCGTAGCACGTGGAGTGCTTCTTTTAATTTTTAATTTTTTAAATATTTTTTTAGCATATTTCCTTGTCTTTTGTTCTATATTTGTATGTTGTAATATAAATCAGTGGCATTTTACTATAATTAAAGACGATATAAAGTAAACTTGGGTTATTAATGGCTTTGAAATAACAACAGCAAAGTACTACACCACAGCAACTGGGTCAAAGCTCACTCAAAAGGCTGTAATCAAGTTGATGTTCTGGCCAAATCCGCAGCCGAACAGAGATACACTGATCTAGAACTTTATCTTCCAGCAGTCTCCATCAAAAGCAAACTCCGAGACCGACAAATAGATGACTCTAATTAAAAATAATCCGTAAATAAAAATAGGGTTCTATGGTGTCAGTATCTAGGAAATGATATTGAAGTTTTGAACGAAAAATTTCTTGTCAATATCCAGGGACTGACATCGTTCATACGAAAAGTCCACTTTCAGTGTCAGGACAGGCCTCGCGCTCAGCGTGTTAAATCTTTAATGCTATGAAATTATGCAATCCATTGACAAAACCGTATAATGAATTGTAATTTACTGTTTATTCCATGCCATACTTAATATTATAGACATTATATAACAGACATGTTCTTGTTATAAATCTATATATATAAAAATGAATTTGTGTCTGTCTGTATGTATATACTCAATAGACTCAAAAACCATGCATCCAATCGCCGTGAAAATTTGGGAAATTCTTAGGTATATCCTTGGGAAGGTTTTT
>CM063510.1:33985292-34065292 GCA_032207245.1 Pardosa pseudoannulata | reverse complement strand
CTCTATTTTTGTCTTAATGTCACATAAAAATATCTACGAGCATATTTAGCACGATTTTATTGATAGATTAAGTAGTTAGGTCATGCGAAATATTTCGTCTTGCGCATAGGATAATCATTGAAAATCGGACTTTTCTAAACTTAAGCCTTAATAATTTAAAGAAAGTTGGCCGAACGCTGGCCGATTGGTTAGGGCGCTGATCATCGGTACCGGAATTCGTGGGTTCGAATCCCACTATGGCATGGATGTTCGTAGCCGTTCGGAATCGGATTTAAGCAGTAGGTCCCGGTCTCGTTAGCCCTCGTGTGCAAAACAGTAGACCGTAGCGCTCCAATCCAAACCAAATTAAAGAAAGTTGAAATTACTCTGATTAATTTTAATATATTAAGAGTATTCTATAAATATTTTGTAGTTAATCTGTAGAAAATTAAATAGGAACATTTTAAAAATGACCGAAACAATTTTCATAAAAAATAAAATATCCTATAAAAATAAAATTTTCTTGCGATTTACTTATACTTCGGTTTATAGGTATACAAAATTTCCTAATTGTATGTCACATATTTATAAATTATTTTTTATGTTCCCCATCCACTTCTTAAGTACTTTTTAGACGCTACTAAATAGAAATATATTCCTATAAGATAAAAATTAACACCGATGACTACTTATGGCAAACTATAAAGTATTTTTAAATAATTTTTTCATACATTTTCGTTAATATGATTAAAAAAATAAAGTATGTTAAATAAACGGATAGCCATTTTTAAGTCCGCGATAGAATAAAAGTTTTGATGGGTATACAAAATAACTTATCTAAATAAATTAATTTAACTAGGCGCATCCAGAAAGTAAGTTTCCCTATTTAAAAGAAAAAAAGAACTCACACTTTCACGGACATATTTATTAGCAACAAGTACAGCAATGTTTCAGCTATTTTTCAACAGAGCCACCACCAGAATTGAGACACTTGTCTTATTGTGGGATCAAATTTTTGTATACTTCTGCCGTAGAACTCTGCCGCTTGTGAATGGAACCAGCCTTCCTGTCCCAGAACACCGTGCACATCCCTTTCCGTACCGACAGCGTCTGTTTGAATTTGGTCCTGACCGCAGATCCACTTTAACGCCAATGCATTGACTGCTGCTTGGTTTAGGGGATGAAGTGCGAAATTTAAGTCTCATTGCCCGTGACGATCCTGTCGAGGAACTCGTCGGCGTCATCGTTATACCGTTGCAGAAATGTCACTGCCGCTCCTAAGCGTTTAATTTTGTGTTCGGGTGTCAGTTTCGGCTCATAGACCAGAATTTTTCGTCTTCGGCTCATATAATTTCAATTAGAGCAATGCTTTGTGCGACAGAAGGAATTAGAGTTTCCATTTCGAACCACTGCTACCCTGCTACTAGGACCAATCGGGACTTGTCCAGCTGGCATATGATTAATAAGTCATAAATCTGTTACGCACATGCAATTGATACGGCTACTTACGTGTACTTTAATGGGGAAAGCATCGGGAAACTTACAGTCTGGATGCGTCTCGTATATCTACAATATAGATCTTTAATAAAAACAGTTTGGGCCAAACCAATATTTCTTTTTTGGAGGGGGATGTTGCATTTTCTTAATATTTTGTGTATATACTTTAAAGTAGAAAATGTAATTTCAATAAACATAACTTTTAAAAGTACTAAAATGTCTTTTATGTCAGAATACACAGTCAAATTAAATTTACACTTTTACTGTATGTAGTTATGTACAGTCTATTTAACTTGGGTGTTCATGATCGGGCTAAATATTAAGTACTGTAGAAATAGTAAATTTATATATATGTGTGTGTGTGTGTGTAATGGTCCAGTGTTAAGGCGAATGGAAAACAGTCTTCTTTGCAATAATAAGTTTATTAAATCATCGTTTCATTTAAGCAAAACTAGCTTCATTTCCATTTATTTGTCGAAGACATGTGTAGAGTGTGTTCACAGTTCCATGTCCCTGCGCTGGAATTGATAGAGGCATCCATATTGGATTTTTCATGAGTTAGGGTTAGTAACGTTCGAAATCCACCCCTTTCCCCCTTTTCTAGCATTTAATGTCATTATTTCAAGCCCTATTTTCCCCGGTTAGGAGCAGGCGATTAAATTTATCAATTTGTCTCATAATAAAGAGATAAACATAACCTTTTTTCTAGCATTATGACGTCATTCCTTTAACCATCTCATTTAATCATTTCTTATTTTAAATTATTTAAATATCGTCTGCATTATTTTCATATGTTTTATCGCTGAATTTAGACATTACGTAAATAATTTTCTTTTATATTTGGCTTAAATAATAGATTAGGTACATATGTGATAATTTTAAATTTAATCATTGATTATTTTTTGTTGCAATGAAAGTTTTATCACCGGTATTAACAACAAATTATATCTACCTCCAGGGTGTAGTAGAAATGATAGTTTCGTTCCTTTACTTCCATTAATTATTGTAGAAAAAAATGGGAAGAACTTAACGAAAATTTTGACTTAACTAAGAAAAATTTGAATTATCTTTCTGAATGAATTGAACGTGATTCTAAACATTCACAGCATCGGGAGACTTTAGAGGAGTATAAAGATAAACAAATTATTGAGCTTGTACCAGATAATTCTCAGCAAAAAAACAAACCTTTTTTATCTGCATTATAGGGTACTTTACAAGGCTGAAAAATTAAAAATTTTACTCATCCCGTCATATGACGGGCTATATGCTTGTAACTAAATAGGAATGAAAATCCTGATAATTTGTGAAAGTACATTCGGAACAAATTACGAAAAGAAGCAGACTGTTTAATGAAAAGTAAGGTAATTTGGTACATATAATTTGCAGACGGTATTATATATATATATAATATATATATATATATAATATATATATATATAATATATATATATATATATATATATATATAATATATATATATATATATATATATATATATATATATAATATATATATATATATATATATATATATATATATATATATATATATATATATAAATATATATATATATTATATATATATAAATATATATATATATATATATATATATATATATATATAATATATATATATATATATATATATATATATATATATATATATATATATATATATATATATATATATATATATATATATCACTAACTTAAATTTTCATTTTTTATGGATTTATAAAAGTAAAATTAAATTTAAACAAATTTGAATATTACAGCCTTCAATTATTAATGATTAGCTGTCAATTTAAACAATAGAATGTTATTTATAAAAAATAAAATTCATAAAATATTCATTTGTTATCATAGTTTACAAAGATGTTTGTTAACAAAGAAAGTATATTCGTTTTATAGCTCCTCTGTATTGTTTGTTTTGTTTTGGATTTGGAACACTACGGTCTAATTTTTGCAACACGAGGGCTAATGAGACCGGGACCTACTGCTTAAAGCCGATTCCGAACGGCTACGGACATCCATGCCATAGTGGGATTCGAATCTACAAACTGTGGTTCCAAAGGCCAGCATCCGAACCATTCGGCCATCGTTCGGCTGCTCTGTATATAGGAGTTATAAAACGAATATAGCTATTCGTCATAATTTTAACTAATGGACCCTCTGGTAAAGCGAATTACTTAGAAAAAACTAAACAAAACAAAAGCATTTTTAGATGTTATATTTTATACTTATCATAAATTTAACATTATTATAGATGGTATTTAAAACAATTGTTATTGTTATATAGACACAAAGTCAAACAAACAATATGGTTTATATCTGTATTTACTACTTAAACAAACCTAAGATATCAACTTTTTAATCTTGTTCTACCAATCGTTATCGGAAAGCTAAATTTAATTTGAAGTCATCAGACAATGATATTTAATAAGTGTCACTGAAGATAAAAGTTAATTGAAAAATTAATTTTAAACTATTTTTATTACTTCAGTTAGAGCCTCGTATGAGATTCAAGTGAACATGAGGGTTAAAAATGTACCAAGGTACTTTCCCGCGATGGTCAGCACGTGCATGCACAGCTGTGGGAGAAATTTCCAAGAAGAATTTAGGACTTCGATTGTTGACTTCGAGTTTAGGGTCCCCTGCGGAGGAGGTATAGATCACGGAATGGCACAAGCGTAACGGTCAATCTCGCACAGAGATGTAATCGTGAGTTATGGGGGCAAGGGCTAAAAAATAATGTCAGCTTTCACAAAAGGGACTATTTTAATAAGCCCACCTGCACTCGGTGTGCAGATGGGGGGAAATTTCCCCAAACAAGCGATTGGCAAAGAAGAAAAAGGGGCGTTAAAACCGAGATGAGAAGTTGGGAAAGAGAGTTAAGAAAAAGAAGTTGAAGTCGGGATTGAAGAGTAGTTGGACACCAAAATCCCAAGCCCTGCTAGCAAGCACCGGCCTCCCGTTCACCCTCCCGAGCGTCCGAACGCCCGGACCGACACACCGCATGAGGAAAGCCCCTGCCTGCTCCCCTGTGCCTTTACTGGAGATAAAACAGATTTATCATATCCATGACGGTTATTTAGGCCTCAGTTAGTAATTCAATATTTTGATTAAGGAATAACGCATAACTAAAGAGAATTGTAATAATTATTGTGTAAATATGAATATTATAAAGCATAATTGTGTTTTACTGTGTTTCCCCTTTGTAGACGAACACTGTTGTTAGTGTTGTAAGTACATTACAACAACAAAAAAATTTCAAAACAATGTCGAGATATCATTCGAAGAGTATACGATATCTACTTGGTCTTTATAATTCCTTCACCTTTTATTATTATGTTAATTTTCTACGAGACATCTTACTGTGTACTTTCCAGAAGAATGTAATCGCACTTTCAGACACAATTTCGTTTGTATTCAGACAGTCACCAGCTACTGTTCGCGATAAGCTAAGAATAGCAATTCAAAAAGAAGAAAAAAATGTCCCGTTGTTCTTTCTTGTCGTATTGACATTAGAAAATATATTTTGATCACAATTTATGCTTCAATTCCATAACTGGTCGATTTCTGTTGCCAAACACATTAACGAAAAAGTTTTAAAAAGTCACTAATCTTTCTCATTTGTGTTGAAATTTTTTCTTTTTCTCCCTCTCTGTGAGAATTTTCCAAAAGACCCAGTGATTCTGGTCTAGTCCAAAACTATAGGTCCAAGTCACTTGATGCCTCGAAATGAACCGCTTCCTTGACGAGTGTAAGACGTTCGTGATGTCACGCTAGAGAATTCTCTTAATTTTGGTCTTCACCAGGAAGGAGAACTTTTGGTCCCCCTTCTATACCTCTCTCTCACTTGCCAACCTATCAGCGAGAGAACATTCAGACACAAAGATATCACCTGCTCATTATTAGGGTATACACTCAAGAGCCAAAACATTATGACCACTCCTACATTTTGCAATGAACTCACCTGGATGACATGGAAGGCACGTGATCAGGTGGAAGTGATATTTAACTGCTGCTGGAGAGTCTGAAGAATCATTCTTTCACTTACTTCTGTGTGTAATGGGAAAGGCTGCGGATCTAAGCAATTATGATATAGGGCAGATTGTAATGGCTCGAAGGCTCGGAACAAGTATTTCAGAAACTGCACGACTCGTGGGTTGTTCGAGATCTACAGTTAGTACTTATGCAAAGTGGATGAATGATGGTGAAACCAGCAGTAGACGGCTTGGTTCTAGGAACATGATGCTGAATTCCAGTTAATGTCCTGGCCGCCTGACTCACTGGATCTCAATCCGATAGAACACATTTGGAATGTCATGGGAAGGCAGTTCAGAGTTCAAAGACCACCAATTCGCTATATCTCGTATTTGCGTAACCGTTGCTTAAACACCTGGTACAATCTGTCTCCGGCCATCTACCAAGGACTTGTGGCATTCATGCCAAGGCGGGTTGAAGCTGTGTTGCACACCAAAGGTGAGTCAACTCGTTATTGACAGGTGGTCATAATGTTTTGGCTCTTGAGTATATATAATGCGCCTACAAAATTCGATGCCGGCACGCTGATCTCTTGGCCATATCGGGTCTCAAAACATCCTACTTAGTAGAATTAAAAAGTGGCAGAACATTTTAAGTTTTTACTTTTAATTCTTTGGCCCAGGGTAGCACAGACTTGTAAAGAACAACATATACATAGATTAACTGTGACTTATGAAAAGGCCGCCAGAAAAATTTTGAAAATTATTTGTCAAGTTATTTATTTTACTTATGACTATCATAATTGTTACGGAAAAAAAGATAACAAAATGTCAATGAATTTTATACGGCCTATGAATTTTATATTTGCCTTATAATTTTTAAATGTAAATGACATTAAATATTTGGTTTTGAAAGTACACTTTGTGTGCAGAGGAGGATGTGTGAGACTTTGCAAACTTTTTCATGTGCTCTACGATTTAAAGCTTACATTTCTATAATCTGTGTAGAAGTCTTTATTCTGGTAAGTACAATTTGATATATAGTGTAATGTAAAACCATACCTCACAATCAGAATGCAAATTACTTGTTTGTATTCTCATTATCTTTCCACATTCATTGCTTTTCCAAAAACAAACTGCACATTGCCTTTCAAGCTCCATAGTATCTATGAAATCAGTTATTTCGTGAAACTGTACGTCTGTTAGTCTCATATACTAGTCGGCCGCTTCTGAAATTCATTCCTTAATGAAATTGATACAAATTGTACTGTTTTGTTCATGGCGTCAAGATTTAAATGGATTTCTAAGACCATGACAACATCTTTTTGATGGATAGAGTTTATTGTTTATTCCAACAGTCAAAATTATTGTTATTAAAGACAAAGTTTCCAAGATATTTAAAATGTTTTCAAAAGTATAATTTTCAAGCTAATAGTAGTAATTTAAATGTGTTAAAGGCTGCTTTTAAAAATTTAGTTTTATCTTCATTTGTTATAGGCCTAATTTACTAGTCTCAGCTTCTAACAAATTAAATGCATCTATGCCTTCCTGAATCTACCTAATAATGCAATGGTATAGGTAAAAGTAGTCTTTTTTGTAAGAATTAAAAATACAGGCAGTGGTAAAGGGGGAAACTATATGTAATCCGTACACTTTAAGCTCAAACCAGTTAAGTGATGAAAGCTATAGGAACATGTCAATAAGTTTATTTTCCGGGTGTATCCGTGTTATCCTAGTCATTTTATTAATGAAACATCCCACTTTCAAATACGGGTTTCACTTTCAACAAACATTTTAGTGAACAGATAAAGTGCCACTATATATTAGATTAATTCCATAATACCGATTCATTTCACATTCTTTTTGTTTGCTAGATTATCGCTGTACAGATGTCGTTGATAAATATATGAGATAGGAAAAAAAAGGAGTTCTCTTTAGAACAAAGATATCTTTACAATGGATGATAAGTCGGACAATATTTATAGCACTCTAATACAGATTGAGATAACACGATATCAGGCTTAAATTTATGCTCAACATAAAGAAAAAAAATAAAATTAAGTATTTAACAGAGAAAAAAATATTATTAAACAGATATTTGTTGAACTTACAATCTAAGAGATTGTATAGCGTGATGGAATGATTTTCATTACAGACTGATTTTGAATATTAATATATTAAAGTTATAATACTTGGTACACATTAAGCAATTTAAGAATAATTGAATGAACCACAGTAAAAATAAATTTTTACATCACGAAATTTATATATATATATATATATATATATATATATATATATATATATATATATATATATATATATATATATATATATATATATATATATATATATATATATATATATATATATACATACATGTAATGATATTTTTACCCTAAAAAATTAACCAACTTAATGTTCATCTCAAAAAATGATTTTGAGGGCGATTCTATCTTTTTCTGGCAACCTTGGCGAATATCTTTGCTTTTCCTATCATTTTGGCGACTGACCTTGCAAAAAGTGGACCGTAGCACTCCAAACCAATTTTGTATACTTCAAAAACATCAAACTTCCTGTTGCATAAAAACTTTATATAACTGGCAACGGTTAAACTACGCCACACGGCGTCACCTCCTGAGTATTAAGACTCTGATTGGTTGGCCCATACAACTATAAAGCCGAGGTGTACGTGTTTTTCGGACGGAAGTCCGTGAGAGCTGATGCTAAATAAACCCCGTTTCTGTTCATCCAAAATTCCTTTTGTTTTTTCATTTCGGCTACGTCGTCATTGTCCTCCCGACTGCATCGTATCCAGCATGGATACTACTTCCTTTAAGATGTGGCAAATTACCCATTATATACACACACATATATATATACATATATATATATATATATATATATATATATATATATATATATATATATATATATATATATATATATATATATATATATATATACATCATCTACCAATAAGTATTTGGACACCTATGCAAATGACGATATCTGCAGTGACGGGGTAAGTCACGGCCTCCGCCGCTATACATCGTGTAGGAAACAGCATCGGCATTAGTCGCATGCAAGATGCCGCGCAGTTCGGAGCTGTCTGATTTCGAGAAAGGTATAATTATCGGGTATCACAAATGTGGCCGATCCTTAAGGGACATATCTAGCGATCTGAAGTACCCAAAATTGAGAGTGGCCTATGTGATTAAGAAGTGGAAGGTGAGCGGTGATTGTCGGAATGTGCCAAGATTCGGCAGACCAACGAAACTGGGAGATAGAGACCGACGAGTTCTGTATAGAGAAATTCGGAAGAACCGCACCCAACCGATGGCCCTCATCCGCGAGGAGTTTCAACAGGCATCCGGGAGTGTTGTTTCAATGAATATCATCCGTAAGGAAGCACATCTGCTTGGTTTTCATGGTCGTGCTGCTGGTCATAAGTCTTTGAAGGCAATTGAGCGACGAATCAAGCTTCACCCCTTACCGTTCGGATGGCATGGTCTGGGTCTGGCGTCTGCCTGGACAACGTCTCCAGCCAGAATGCATTTTGTCAACAGTCAAGTTCGGTAGAGGTGGAATTATGGACTGGGACCCTTGGCCCTCATTCATGGTAAGCTCAACGCCGATGCCTACTGCCCTATTTTGGATGACTATGTGCTTCCTACGTTGTGGCGGTTTTACGGGTTGGATCCCAGTTACTTTTAGGACGACAATGTCAGTTGTCACATTTCGAGGTTAACCTAGGCTTGGTATGGTGCCAATGGAGTTAATCGAATGGACTGGCCAGCCCAGAGCCCACACCTGAACCCTATCGAGAACCTCTGGGACGAGTTGGATCTCCGAATTAAGTGATACACTACCCGTCCAAAATCGGTGAAGGAACTTGTATGCCTACTCCAAGCCGAATGTGAACAATATCACTATCTGTAATACAAATACTTGTGGAAAGTATGCCCCGAAGGTTTCACCCTGTAATTGCTTCTTGTGGAGGCTCTACCAACTATTGATTTTAAATAAAGTTAGTTTTTCTATTCTATCACAGGTGTCCAAATATTTATTGGTAGACAGTGTATAATCTATTATATTGAACCTTACACTGCATAATGATACGTATGCGAGTTAGTAGAAGTTTCTTAACATACTATATCTATGAAAAATAATTTGCATTTATTTCACATTAGTTTGTATATCACTCAACTCTTATCCATTTCATTTTGATTTTCTTCTCTAGATACGAAAAATTGAGAAATATAACTTTGAGACGTTAATTGAATGTTGTAAATGTTGTTAATTTTGCTATTATTTTACATTATACATTAGCTTGTATTCTTTACAGCTTGAAACAAAGAAGCTAAGTCTTCCTTGGTTGTATTTAGTTTTAATTTTGTATAAATATTTCTCATATATTTACTAAAAATATGTATTGTACATATTGAATTTATATACGCATCAGACATATTTTTGTATTAAACAGCAACAAAAAGCTCAAAATTAGTTTTTTGAATATTTTTAAGAGATTGTGAGGGCCGAAATACAGGGTGTTTCATATTGAATGGGACAAAAAGAATAGCGCAGTGTGCCGAAACAAATTTATTCTACAATTACAATTATACAAGTTTTATTTGGCAACAGGGAAAAATTATCGAATGGTGAACTCGCCGCTAGAGACGCTGTTAAACAAATGTCATCTATGCAGGAGAAAGCGTACTTCGTTTTCGAATATACCAAAACCTCTTCGGTAACTGTTGTGCAAAGAGATTTTCGCACGAAATTTCGTAAAGAACCACCGCATCGGCATAACATAAGCAGGTGGGTGAAGCAGTTCCATGATACCGGCTGCTTATGCAAGAACATAAAGCGTTATCAAACAGTTGTGTTTTTGGTCCATTTTTCTTAGCTGAAAAATCGATTAATGGGGACATATACGAAGACATTGTCTCTGAGTGGTTGCTTCCCCAGCTGGAGGAAGCTGTTCCTGATTTAATTTTGCAGCAAGATGGTACTCCCCCACATTGGAATAGAAACGTACGTGAGTTCCTGAACGAACGTCTACCCCACAGGTGGATTGGCATCACAGGATTTGACATGTCTTCATTGGCCACCGAGATCACCAGATCTAACTCCCTGTGATTTTATTCTCTGGAGTTTCATTAAAGACAAGGTGTTTGTGCGTCCACTTCCTCTGGACTTAGAGGAACTGAAGCAGTGGATAATTGCAGTGTCTACCTCCGTCACAGGGGATATGTTATCACGAGTGTGGCAGGAGCTTGATTACCGTGTAGACATTTGTCACGTCACTGGAGAGGCACATATTGAACATCTGTAGAAACTTGAATAAATGTTATTTTGAGGTAAATTTGAATTTTCTAAATATATTAATTACAACGTTCACAATCATGTTTTCTTCTTGTCCCATTCAATATGAAACACCCTGTACTCCATGTGTGAAATAATATAGTTGTAAAATAAAATATCGTGCAGTGTAGACCAAACCAGAAGCCTCTGAAAAATAGAGGGGATAAAAAAATGGCGTTTCTTTTAGTTCATTATAGATTTAAGTGTTTTCATGTTTAACAAGTTATTAGCTATTCGTTTATACAGAGAATATTCATACATTTTTTAACGATTTTCACCTTCTCCATGAATTTGAATTTAAATGCTAAAATTAAAAACGTGACTGGCATCAAATTGAAATGGGTTTAAATATCTTCTTCAGTATTAAAAATATTCGGGGTTTTAAAAGGCTATTGGAATCAAACACTATATTTTTGCTTTTACCTAGAAAAATCATTCGATTATTAAAAAGATGTAAAAAGCATTATTTTAATAGTTATGCCTGTAAAATAAGTGGCTTAATTAACATAAAAGGAAAGGCATGCTACAGTTTATACAGTGGACTTCGCTTAATGTGATCGCGGTTAATGTTATCAATCGCTTATTGTTATCGAAATCACTTGGTCCCGATTTTCTCTATTCATTTGTATGTTAAAATTATCGCTTTATGTGATCGTTACATCGGTTAATGTCATCAGTTTTCGAACCTCATTTTAACTGGCAAAAGAATATTCACAATGTATTCAGAAGGAACCCATTCTTTTCTTGCCCTTCGTTCTTGTTTTAACTTCCGAGTATTCTCCCTCTTCTACCTAGGGAAAAAGAGAAAAGAAGAAAAGAGTGGGTTATTACAGGTTCCTGGAAATTTTCAAAAATACGCACACCCTGCTGTTGGTCAATAATTGTCAGATAAGCTGTAGGCAACAAATTCTATTCGGAACTGAGAAGGAGCGTATTCACATTTTATGCCTCGCTCGCTTACATGCAGTTTGTCGATATGGAAGCCAGAAAGGGAAATGATTAAACATTAAAACTAAATATCGAAATTTTAAATCGTTAGGACAGGTTACCAAATATGAGTCAGCGCAGTGAAACATTTCCCAGCTTCTGAATTGCATTGAAAGTGTTGAAACGTGGAGTTCAACACCGTTCCGATGACTTTAAAAAACGCTATGATTACGAAATATTAATATACCAATAATTTATTTTATTTAATAATAATAATAATTTATTTTTTTATATTACGAATTATCAATAAGCTTCTTATGAAGAAGTGTAGACAGTCAACAATTGACCAATTATTTTTATTATGTAAACAATTCTTATGTCTTAAAGGATACTATACAGTACATAAATATAAGGTGTGTTTTTTCATTATATTTTGAAATGTAGTACGTGTGAATTAAAGGGGGGTGTATTATATTGTTTATCGTTTATTGTTATCAATCGGTTATTGTTATCAAAATCACGGTGTCCCAAACTGATCACATTAAGTGGAGCCTACTGGAGAAAGGCAAAATTGCGTACCCAACAAAGGTACGTACACCTGATGTTAAATATCTAAAGTCACGTCGCGAATACTGTTCTCGACGTGAAGTAGTTATATACGTGATGTATAAGTAGTTATTATAAGTATTAATTACATTTATACACAAAAGAGATTACCAGTAATATTTTTTATTTACGTGATATCTTTCGAAGTAACTGCCATAAGACCCAGTGCCTTTGTCTACTTCTTAAGCTACTTCTTGTTTTCTTAAGCACTAGTGGAAGCCTGTTTATGAGAGTTGTTTCAAAACCGACTCCCCGGTTTTTATACATGCTTTGCTTTCCATAGGCTGCGTTTTTAGTGGTTCGAAATTGCATGGGGCGTGATCAGGTCTGTTTGAAGTGGGTGGTATGATATCAAGTTAATTTTCACTAAAATATCCAGTACCTAACCACCAAAATGTGGCCTTGCACTATCGTGGCTTTTGCTGCTGATGGTAAGCGAAGTTAAACAAGCTTACATTTAGTCACGTAACACGAAAGCATATCAGCCTATTTGTAAGTAAAGATTTTTAATTATTTTTTTTTCTTTTCAGTGCTGCCTTGTTGCTCCTGGCACAGCATGCAGCGTCGAAATACGATCCTGGAGTTTGTCTCATATTAGAGGAGAGTTGTGGTAAGTATTACATTCTAAATACACACCTAAATATTAGACACTGCAATCTTATAGAGACGGCAGAGTGAGAGTTATATTACGGTTTTGAGACGGCATACATATTAGCTCACTAGGGTTTCTAGTATGCAAATGATCGAAGCTATCTTCGTGTGTAGGAGGAATACATACAAGACATAATGTGGATCTTGTGTAAGCTAACAACAAAATCGGTTATCAGCGACGATCTTTATCAAGCAAGAACGGGCTTACTTTCTTCCAAAATTTGAAAAATATTCTGCATGTGACAGAAAGCCACCACTTATTGATGTAGGAGCTTGGAATTATCTGAATTGAATATCGAAGAGTCGAACTTAGTTAATACAAACTTTGTTGCTTCGAAATTTTAAACAATTCAAATTGTACAAATGCCCTTGAATTTCCTATACAATGCAATTAAAAGTACGAAATTATTTCAAAGAAAATTCACGTATGTTTGATTAATTCAAATTCAAAAATGTCTCAAATGTAAAAAATAAAATGTCCCTTTTTCAATAGGATTTCTGAATTTTCAGTAACGTTTCACCATTCACTTATCCTTATCCGTATGCAATTTATGTTAGTAAGTTATACAAAGTATCGAAAAGTCGACCGGTCGATATAGGAGCTGGCACGTTTGTCTGTGATGGTAAAGTGAATGACTCAAACCCCGTATAAGATTTAATTGTCTCCATGGTATAAAATTGGTCTATCGCCTGAAATAGAATCTCGTATCAAGAGAAAATAGTTGTTATAGTTTCTGATGCCATTTGTACAAACCGAGCACGATTTGAACCATATGCTACTTGTATTAAGACAAAAGGGTGCGTCTTTCGTTTTATTGAGCACCGCTAGGATGAAAGTACGACTTTGCTCAAGAGTGTCCAAGTAATTTATAAGAAGGCTTGACCTTTAAAATAGGCTTGGCCTACCATTTTCAGGGGTATTGATTGAGAACTTAAGAGGACATTGTTACCACAAACAGTCTTCCAGTTCGTTAAAGTTGCCCCAGTCATCTTTAACGAACACGGGGATCTTAAGCCTGCTCGATCTCCGAACTTGCAACCTTCCAGTTAGGAAATCGTTGCTTTTGCCGACTGATCTGTTGCTGATCAGAAAAGTAGTGCAATCCTCGAGCCTATCGCCAAAGTCGTCTGCATTTAACAATAAATGATATATATTCTGTTTTTCTTATATCCTTTTATATGTATTTCTCATTCCTATTTTGGTCTAGGGTGTGAATGTAATAACTATCCTGAGGACATAGTAACAATAATAACAAGGATAGGAAAAGACACAGTGGAAGTGTAGAAAGTTTCAAGTGTAGGTTATTGTTGTTGTGGTATAACCACATTCAATTTAAAAGAGAATGCCAGGAATTGCCGGCTTCCTGACCCCTTATTTTATGGAATGGGTCTTATCCATGTCCAAGTTACCTTGAATGTTTCCACGCTGACCATCCATGGGTTGCCGTTTTGCTCTCCCCGTCTTTCACCATTTGTCCAGCTTGAGTGTTGCTTGGCGCCATAAAATTCTTAGGCTGTTCTTCTTACTCACACTACGTTTTGGCGATCGTCTCGGGTTCTCGCTGGCGGGATGTTTCCACTGGCCTCGCCATTCGCGGTGTTGAATAAGCATCATTTTAGCTGAAATCGGGGGAGAGGTCACTCACATCATTTGGAAAAAAAAAGTATTTTGTTTTAGCCATTTTGCTTTTTTTTTTTTTTTTAATTTTTGTGTCATATCGAGGGTTGTGTATTTTTCTATAAAAGTCAGCAAGGAATAGAAAACTATAAAAATTCCTTTAAGGTAATCAATTAATAAGACTCTTTTCTATTCATCAATTTGCATTTACTTCTGTTCTAAAATCGACGTAAAACCTACCATATGAATAAACTGAATTGTGTATGTCGCCATATAGTTTCACCAAACAGCCGGTGAAAGGTTATTGCGGCTTAAAGGAGAAATGCCATTATTGTCTCTCATCCTGATTGTAATATTCAACAGCATCAATAATTCTACAGTTGCGTTCCTTTCCCCTTTGTTCCTCACATTTGTTAGGGTTTTGGACAGAACACTGGTATACAGAAATATCCGATGTCACTTACAGATCAATGAGAATGAAGAATTTGTTTGTGGAGAAGTAATGGATTCCTAGTGAAGGGAAACAGAAAGAAATTATTGGAGCAAGTGAAGATAATGATTAAGACCATGAAATACCAACTATCATCGAAAGGTGGGGGAAAAAACGATTTGTTAAAGCACTAAATAATACTTTTTTACATTCTATAACTGAACTTAAAGATTTCGTATATTGAGCAAAGTAAATGATAAAAATCAAGAAAAATTGAAATTACTTCAAAATTCAAAAATACTGTTTATTTTTTCCTTATTAGATAAGGTAAATAGTCTGTTAAGTATTTTTGACGGAGTTAATTCGAAATGTGTTGCATTCCTTTTGAAATTCGAACTAACCGAATTCAAGTGTGTTGCGTAAAAGTGATATCCTTGCATTGATTATTTCAATTTTCTCTAGGTTTAATCCCACCTCCCCTGCCTAAAAACTTCGAAATGAAATTGGAAGCCGTGAACGCTGAAGAAAAGTTTAGCCATTACGAAGAGATCTATTTTGACTATACCAACTCTAGGGCCAAGCTCATGTCGTTGGTGAACACTACTGAATACCACTATCTTTTCGATTACGAAACACAGCAAGTTGTTCAATGGATCAAACTACACCCTGGAGGTAAGATATTCCACTCCTTTTTCATTTAGTAACCCTGTGGTTTCTGCTTTTTTTTTAGTTTCCGGCGTCCTTATCAAGTAAAAATTTTCACGGCACTCAGATTTTTAAAAATGGTTTATCTAAGCTTAATCTATATGTATAAATGTATAAAAATGAATTTGTATCTGTCTGTCTTTCTGTACTCAATATCAATAGACTCAAAAACCATACATCCAAATGTCGTGAAATTTGGGAAATTATTTGGTATATCCCGAGGAAGGTTTTTGTAAATTTTTAACGTTCGAAATCCATTTCTTCCCTCTTTTTCAAGCGTTTCATGTTATTATTCCAAGCATTTTTTTCCCCGGTCAAACGCAAATGATTAACTTTTTAATTTATCGCATCATAACTAAGTGAAAGAAGCAATAATTCTAGCAATGTGACATCATTCAATTAATCCCATGCAATTGTTTTAAGCGCCGTTTTCCTCGGCTAAAAGCAGGAGATTAAAATTTTCAATTTATCACATAATAAATAGGTGAAAATGGTATTTTTTTTATCATTATGAAGCCATTAGTTACTGGAAATAAAGAAGATTTTCTTAAGAAAAATTTTTGGTTTGTTTTGGAGAAAAGTTTGTGGTTTGTTTTGGTATGATTTCCTGCTTTGCTGCGTTATATTGGCTAATGCGACCAGTATCCTCTGTTTGAAATAGATTTCAAATGGCTACGAACATCTATACCCATTCAGCCATGATTCGGAAAAAAATTATATAAAAATTTTACATGAGGCGAAAACGACACTTGATCCTTGATCATTTCGGAGAACTGGACAATGGTTGATCAGCTTCCGGGTAGTCCGGAATGTGTAATAACCAGGAGAAGGTCTTCGAAACTATTGTCAAATTTTCGCACTCTTATTTTGCACACGCTTTCACATCTTATTGATGTACAACTCAGGTTTAATGGAAACTGAAGTATAAAAACTGAATATTGTTATAATACGCTTATAATAGAAATATATAAATATGCCAATGACTCGAACTGCACTGTGATGAATTTAGGGAGTTATGCACGAAAAAAAAAATCTTTGTTTAAAAGTAATATATTAAGTTCACCGTAGCGAAACACGGGCACACTTGCTAGTTTAAAAATATAATATATTAAGCATATATTTTAAATTACAATCAAATTGTTGAACATGATTATCATCAAAATAATTAATGAAGTGAATACGTTTATTCTTTATATACAAATTTTTAAATCTAACTGGATACAGCTAGCATCATTAATTTGTAAATAAAATAATTATTCCTCTTAACACATTGTGTGCGGGTACATTTTGCAGCGAAATCGTACTGGGAGCGGGCGTTTTGTGCGTAAATTTCGTTATTTAGTTAAATCTCAATACATCGAAATTTATTTAATTTTTAACCGACTTTTCGTATTTTATATTGAAATATATAAACAAATATATAAATAGAAATATATAAATAACAACCATAAGATTTTTGTAAACAAAAAATATTTTTTAGGGGATAAATTTATAATAGTATCGTAAATGTGAAAAATCAAATAGAAATAGTAGTATATAGTTTTAATTCTTTGAATTATTTTATATATAAAGATTTTTACATTATAAAAAAATGAAAAGAGCAATCATAAAACTAATGATGTAAAAACTAGTTTTTATTTGTCTCAATTTTTCCAGAATCTATGTAGTAGACAAAAACATTCGGCTTCGTATTCCTGTATATACCGTTATTTTTGTACCCACAAACAAACCATGTTGTTACACTAACCCGTACTAACGTGACGCGCGCTCAAGTATCAATCGTCAGAAAACGTACTTGTACATGTCCCGCATACAATGTGTTAAGGTACGTAATACTGATTAAACAGAATAATACTATGCTATACTATGTGGTTACAAAAGATTGTGCATAGAAATATCAGTAGATTTTTAGTCGTACAACAGATTATTACCAAAGCAAAAAAAAAGTTGTCTAATTTTAAAATATTTTTCCTTGGGGCAGCGGTGCATAATTTGTAATTAATCTGTATTAATTCTTTCGGAATCAGTTTATGAATAAATTAGCTGAAAATGCTATAAAAATAGGGTAAAAAATTGATGAAGTATCTTTTCTAGGGATACACACGCACACCGTTCAATTTCAGGAAACCATCCCTTTTTTGCTGTAAATGGAACGTTGCAGCCTAACTTAAAACTCGAATTATTGTTACTGATCGTAATTCTTGAATGAAAGGAAAAATTCTTGAATTTTGAATTTAAATATCTCAGTCAATTTAATTGCAGATAAATGGAACATTTTGTGTTATGGTTCTTCAGACGAATTTCAATTTCCCCTAAATATAATGACACACAAAAGTAAAACGTATAAAAATTGAGAATTTGTAGTTTTCGCAATATTATTTTTTAAATTTAAATATAACATAAAAGGAACATTTATTTTACATGAAACATTTCCTTAATTAAACGTTTATGTTTATGATCAATGGTTGCAGGGGAAAAGGCTGATTAATGATTTTACTTTGCCCCCCGTGTATATGCACTCAAGATCCAAAACATTATGACTATCCCTACATTTTGCAATGAACTCGCCCGGATGACGTGGAAGGCACGTATCAGGTGGAAGTGGTATTTAACTGCTGCTGGAGAGTCTGAAGAATCATTCTTTCACTTACTTCTGTGTGGGATGGGAAAGGCTGCGGATCAAAGCGATTTTGAAAGAGGGAAGATTGTAATGGCTCGAAGGCTCGGGACAAGTATTTCCGAAACTGCACGACTCGTGGGTTGTTCACGATCTACAGTTGTTAGTACTTATGCAAAGTGGATGAATGATGAAACCAGCAGTAGACGACATGGTGTTGGACGCCCACACGCTATCAAAGAAACAGGTCGTCGGAGACTGTCTTGCATGGTGAAGCAAAATCGGAGACAAACAGTGACTCAGCTGACAACCCAATACAATGCAGGACCAGGTAGAATAGTATCGGAGCACACTGTTCATCGGACACGGTTGGATATGGGACAACGCAGCAAACGTCCAACTCGTGTGCCTTTGATGACCAAGCGTCATCGCCAACTGCGCCTACGCTGGGCCCGGGAACATCGCGACTGGTCCATGGATCAGTGGGAGAGAGTTGCCTTGTCAGATGAATCACGGTTTGTCATTCATCACACCGATGGCCGTGTCAGGATACGTCGTCTTCCAGGCGAACAGAATCCATGCCAAGGCGGAGTGAAGCTGTGTTGCGCGCCAAAGGTGGGTCAACTCGTTATTGAGAGGTGATCATAATGTTTTGGCCCTTGAGTGTACAATATTAGTATACTATAGCTTGCAGAGAGGGCACACTTCCGCCAAGGGTTATGAAATTGAAAGGGAAAAATCTCCTCCACATAGATGAAATCTTGGGAATTTTAATAGGACGTCTGTAAAAAATCTAAAAACAAGTGTAAGTTATGCTTAATTTTATAATTCCAGAAGACATTATAGAGTGTTTCTTTCAATTATAGATTTTATAATATTAATTTACATATTTTAATAGTAATATTTTTAATATCAATGGTCACAGTAAAGCATTCGTTTTCTCAAGTGAATTATATCCAAAATCCTATAAAAAAAAAACACTGAACAAAACAGTACAAAAATTTATTTTGAGAATCTGATCAAAGACAGAAGAAGTTGGAGAAGTCTTTGAAAATGTGAATAAATTAGAACCGTACAAAAATAAATATCTTAATATTGTTGTAAATTTTGTTTAATTTTTCTATGAGTCTTGAAGCTGACGAAGCATCTGTTTTTGAATCCTTAGTTTCCATGAAAAGAGATCCTTTGTCCCTCGTATGCAAGGCAACTGATATGGATGCTACAAGAGAATCTAACATGTTTGGCTACCAAAGTTTATTAGACGAAAAGACAAAGATGTTCAACTCGAATGAGATGCTTCGATTTGGAGGTCCATTCTTGTATGCTTCTAATGGTTCTACCACACTCGATGATCGCAATCTGAAGGTGAACAGATTTGTTGGGTGCATCTATGATGAGCCAACAAACTCCACCATGTATAATGAATTTTATTTTACAGGTAAGACTTTTTACCTTTTTTATCCTGACGGTAATTACCGTCAATAAGTACCGTTAATAAGTACCGCTTCAATCAAACACCTATATATTCCTAATAAAGCCGTTTTCTCTGACGGTACACACGAGGACATGAACGATGCAGTTCCTACAGCAGAAAAGAAATGACAGCACCAATCAAGAATCCTTTTTATTCACATAGTAGAGATTTTGTAATTGGCATGCTGCATTCCAAGGTCATTTTGTGGTAGAGTTGATGCACGTGCTATTCAATTGAGTAAATTTAGTGGTGTATTACTAGTTATTTGGTACTATTATTTTTTAGAGACTTCTGTACTTCGCATGTAAGCATTTCATTTGTTCTATTCATAATTTAATGTTTTATTTTCTATCATAGAGTCAAAAATATGGAACAGATGCATTATAGACGCCGGTCCCGTCCGCCATGTTTTTTTTTTTTTTTTTTTTTTTTTTTGTGATCAACAGAAAAACGCGTTTTTTGAAAAATCGCCAAATAGAAAAACGTGGCGACGGTCACGTGGCATAATTGAAACACAACATTAACAAAAATAACCTTTAAAAGAAAAAAACAGATTAACAATTTAAAGCATTATTAAAATAAAATTAGCCTAATAATTATCATTTTTTACGTTATTAAAAAAATAAATAACAGATTAGTAATATTTATGATATATATCAACAGAATAAACACAATATATAGCATTTTAATAAACACTAATATTATAAAAAAATCTAACATTTGAGTGGGGTTCCCCCCCCCTCACCCCCTCTTGTAATAAAAGAAATGCAAAATAAATTTAATAACAGATGAAAATTGGAAAGGGTAGCTCCACAAACATTGTTCAACACTCCTACCTCTCTTTAAAAACTTTGAAATAATTATTTTTTACCAAATAATATTTAAAAAAAAACCTCAGATTTGGAATGTCGTTGTTTCCACACAGTTGGAGTTAGTAGAATGAAATGCAAAACCCACCTCACACCTAAGAATATCCTGTTATTTTTTAACGATTTCAAAAATAGTAAGAACCGAAACTAAATCCCAGAAAATAAGAACAATACAGAATTGTTCCAAACCAAAGCATCTTGTTTGATTTTGTATATCCTGATACTTTTTAACGATTTCAAAAATAGTAATAACCGAAATTACTTCACCCGTCGTAACTAATTTAAATAAATCTCACAAAATGATAAGAACGAAAACAAAATTACTTACTCTAAATCCCAGAAAATAAGGAAAAAAAACTGACCTAGAGACTGTAAACTAAAGGAACAGCTAAGATGCAAAATTTCTCGAATAGTGCCCGGTGCTGACGTCAGAAATCACGTGCACCAATGGGGTGCAAGAACACATTAGAGCTGCCATACTCCTTCACCAAAGTCAGGGCAAACACACCAACCCACTCATCGCCCCATAAAATCGCCAAATTTGGCGGGAAAAAAAACAAAACAAAAAAAACACGGCGTCTATAATGCATCTGTACCAAAAATATATGTTGGTACTAGAAATTATCAGCTGCAAAATTAACTACTAAAATACAGTAAAAATTAATTTTCTTTTTTTTCTATTATTTTTCTCCATTAAAACTTATCCAATGATGCAAAAATGCAGTCAGAAAGTTGATGGCAAATTAATTTAAGATATAATGGGTTAAGGACATCACTCGTTGAATGAGCCCTTTACTTTTTTAACCTACTATAACTTGACATTTATTTCAGAGAGCTTAAAAAGCGGAATCGAAACCCTTTACGGATCAAAATAATGTCATTATATACTGCTGTGAATCAGTTTTAAAAAAAATTCTTTAAAAGTGCACAAACAAAAAAAAAATAGCTCACAACTCGGAACTTACGTATTAGTTGAAATATACATAGACACTTACTTCATTTAATACTTCATGATCCCAAACAAAAACATTTCCAAAAAAAAGTTCATAAAGTTATTAAAATTAAAACTCTAAAATGTATTTATGGCTCTATATTTACTCAGAATCTTTTGTTAAATTAATCTCAGAACATTTTAGACGCAGAGAATGAGCTAGTAAATTTCACGTAAAAGTAAAGTTTTTTTATATCATTATTTTCTTTAGTTGAAACACATATTGCACCAATCCCAACCTGAAATTGAGAATCGCGATCTTTAGGGAACATAAATTCTTTTTATATCGATTGTTTGTATGCTTTCCTACAACAGAAAATGAAATTTATGAGTTTGTACCGAAACGTAAATACAGCTATTTGTTAACCATGTAGATCAAGCATGCCCAACCTGCGTCCCATGGGTCGCATGCGGCCCATTTAAAAACTTTTTGAGGCCCAATTGAAGTTTTCAACTGTCTAAATAGTTTTAGTCATTTTGACTATATACAATTGAAACGTAGAATTTTAGTTGTTAATGTTTGCAAAAATAAATATCACATATTATGTACTTTAAGACTTGAGAGTAACCAACGTAAACCTGGTCTTTGAGTAGGGTTGGACAAGGTTGCGTTGAAATTTGAGTGTTCTAGAATATTCTGCCAATCGGCCATTACTTATATAACCAGCTGACTCGCGTTATGTGCATGTACTCTGTCTGGCCAGTCAGTGGAAGTTGTATGGAAAGTTATAAATTATATTTATGGCTATTGTGAAGTTATCATTAATTGTAAAGCAATAATTAAGGCATTGTTCACTTAGAAAACGCAAGCTAACGATGTGTTTGAAATTCTAACATCCAAAAATTTTTATGTATAAAACAGTACAGTAGTGATATAAGTGAACTTTCGGGTGATCAATGACTTCTAGATTTATATTTTTTAACAGATATAACAATGAAACTGAATGAACTAAATCAGAAGTTACACAGTGAAAATAAATGAATGAAAACAAATGAAAAAAATGCATATTTTGAATATTGCACGATAATAAAATATTTTGAATAATTTGTTGTTTTATTTTTATATGTGCGGCCCACCTCAGTTCAGTAAATTGTTTTTTGGCCCACCAACCGATTTGGGTTGGCTACCCCTGCTCTAGATTCTTTTGGTATTTAACTCCTTAACGTGCACGCTCGAGTTAACTCGAGAGCTCTAAACTGGCCAAACTGTGCACATTAAAGATGATTCGAGAGGTGTTGTATTTAATGTTGTTATAATTTTTCCCACTCGAATGCAATCGAAAATGGAAAATAACAATGTGAAAGCAAAACAAAAACAAAAAAAACGATCAGTTTTATTGATATTTATCATTTACATGGGATTGTAAGCTATATTCCACTAATTTCTGCAATGTTATCAGAATCCAAAATTGCAATTAAAACTTTTATTTTTTTGTATTTTTGTAGTTGTCTTGGCAAGACAACGTTCTAAATTGCGTTTTTTTTTCATTAAAAAATTGATATTTTTAGGACTGGCTTTTTTTTTAATTGTGCATTAAGGGGTTAAGTGGGATAAAGAAACTGTATCGAATTTGTAGTAAGATTGTTGTAGATAATTTGGAGATCAGATTTTGGAAGACATGTCTTAAAAGAACACACACAAAAAATATTATTTGGACAATTTTGTACTTGCATTATAGTCCTAATACAAAAGAAAAATTCCAAATTTAAACGATTAAAAAATTGTAGATTTTTTAAAGATGTTTAAAAATGTAAAACTACAGATAAAATTCATAGAATATATTTATAGCTGTATATTTCCTCAAACATTCTTCAAAACTCTCCATGGAACATTTCAAATATATAAAGAATATATTAAAATATATATAAAATTAATCAATATATATAAAAGTAAAATTGGTTTCTCTTTGTTCTATATATGAAAAATCATGTTTATTAGAATGTACCGAAATGTGAATACTGCTGAAAACAGATCGTTGAGTAAGCATAACTTGTTTAAGAGAAAAACACTTCAGTGCAAGAAAATAATAAATGGATAAACTGTTAAATAAATTACAGAATTTAAAAAAAGTCGATTGTGAGAGTGCAGCTATGTTTGACATAAGTTTTGCGAAACTAATTTACTCGCCGCACTCACACGTTGTGGGTTGAATGCCCAAGTTTTTTTTTTTTTTTTTTTTTTTACTTTTTTGCGACTCCAGGAAGCATGTGGTGTGGCCAGTGAAAATAATTGCACTTAAACTTCACCAAGTTTTGGAGAATTGTGATTGGTCTCCAGGAAGTGATTCAGGACCATCCTTGGAGTCCCGGTCCTTCTGAGCAGAGCCGGGAAAGGACGCATTGTAAAAAGGACAATGGAACAACGAACACATCAGCACAGGATAATGGAAAAAGTATAGGGTTGCCTGAATAGAAAGAAGGAAGTAAAAGAATGCAGTGTTCTCTTGGACATTGTCAATTTTTTAGGCCTAGCACATGGAGTGCTTCTTTTACTTTTTAATTTTTTATATATTTTTTTGCATATTTCCTTGTCATTTGTTCTATATTTGAACATTGTAATATAGATCAGTGGTATTATACTATAATTAAAGACGATATAAAACAACTTTGGGTTATAAGTGACTTTGAAATAACAACACCAATGTACTACACCACAACATCGGTAACATTCTCTTATAAAATGTTGTCACCTACAGTGTGAGAAAGCCAATGATTGTACTTATTTATCATGCAACCAAATGTTCTGATTTTAATAAAAAGATTTTCCAAAATATCTTACTACCAGTGTTATCAAAGTTACAGGATAATGGTAACCAAAGTTACTACCTCGCGATGATTTATTCGATTCAAAAGTTGCACAAAATGTACAACTTTGGTATAACATCTAATGTCAGATTTGTTTATATCTCTGCTTTTCGTAGTTATCGCATATATACACATATATAGCTCTAAAGGTTTTTTATTCTCATTTAGAGATGTCCAAAATCTCAAAAATGAATTGTTTAGAGTCCTTTCCCGGGAAGTAAACGGAAAGTGCTATGGGCGGAAGCGAATCTACGTAGAGGATAAAAAGAGCTGCATTATAGTAAAAGTAGTTAATATAAAAATGCAATAATAATACTAGTTAAAGTTTACAAAACAATCATTAAGTTGTGATTTTATACCTATAAAAAGTTATCCCTTGGTATTCTTAAATCAAAACATACACACTACAAGATCAGGAGAAAAAGGTATCAATGCTCAGCGTTTTATTCCTATGTTGGATGGGGGAGGGGTACTCTCTTCTGATGTCAAATCTGAAAGCATTATTAACTGTGACCACTTCAATGTTCTCGAGCGAAGAGGTAGAGTGAAGAAGGATCACAGTCACTATATAATTGGAAATCACTTTTATTTCTTGAGTAAATACGTCTATATACAAGGGGATTCTAATCTCCCAAACAAGTGGAAATGCAAAGGATTTTTGCCTGCATAACATCACCACGACGATCACAGTCGAAAGAAAAGAGATTAAATGATCTCGTACAAGTGGGGAAGCTTTTCCTGGGGGTATAAAAAGCCCGTATATTACGGTCCTATCAACCATTGTTTGTTCAGTTAAGATCCCAGTTACTTGAGAACTCCAGCTATGGTTACAGTTAGTTTTTTTTAGCTGAATCCTCATTCCTTGGCTGTCTCGATTGCGGCTTCTCCAGGTAATCCTCCGGGGATCATTACCAGCAAACGGTCATGACGTAACACCTATTGAACTGAACTGTCACCATCCCAGACACTCTGTCGCTGCGCTATTGTAGCCGGTCGAAACAGGAGGCTTCAAATCAGCTGACTTCAGTTGTTAGTTCTGGACAAAGGGGGGGGTCTTCACACTAACTCATTTCTTTTCGACAAAAGTACTGTATTCATGTTGAGGCATTTGTCCCAGTACTAGATCAATTTTAAAATCCCTGTCTCACAGAGCTCCGGCAGCGAGTAGATTCAATATCGTATGGTCAGTTTGAGGTCCGGACGCCTTTAATCAATTCACATTATCTTCTCGAGCTTGTAACTGGATGGTTATGGATTCGAGACGAGCTGCCAAAAGATCTGTGTGTACATAATCGCGACTGGAGTACGTAAAAAAGATTCGTCCTTCACGTTTAAACGATACCTCTGGAGGTGGCAAGCAAAGCCCGAAAATCTTCTGCTTGGTCCTTGCTTCTGAATTAGGAAGACTCACTTTGGGTAAAAAGTCCTTCTTTAACCCTAGCAATGCTCATCCCTTTGCTTTCATTTGGATTGTCTCTAGCTCACGTGCTTGGATTGTCCAGTTGAAAATAGGAGAAACAACAACATTATTTTCCCTAACAGTATAGTCAATAGAATCTTTTGCAAACGTCAACCCTTTTTGATTGGTTTTCTCGCACTTTTTTTCCTTTTGCTAAAAGAAATCTGATATCATTACTCATTGGCAAAGCCCTATTAAACTCTGAAATTAGAGGAAACAGTAACATTTTGGGCAGCTCTTTCTGTCGGACAGAAAACTTATATTGCATTTTTTAATTATTAGTATCAATTTTCCTTTTTAACATTAGGTTTAAATTTTTAGATTTTTTTAAGAATTTTTAAGCACCAACAGCTAATTATTTATTGTATATAATACAATACTCTATTGCAATTACGCCTAAGTATAAACGACCAACTCTTATAATGCAACTGTAACAAATAATTAACGCAAAAACAAAAACTTTATCGCCTAAAAACAATAACATGTCTGATACGAGCTTTTCACTTTTGGCCAGAAAGAATCATCACGTGTGTGATACGAGGTTCTCATTTTAGGCACGGCAGTACGATCACGTCTCCCATACGTTGTTTTAAGGTAAAGGGTTAATGGGATTGAGATTATTTTCAGTCATTTGGGGACATCCTTAAAATTTTAGGTTATATTGCCTAATTAATTGTTTTTTGCTATATTTTATGGTGAAGTACCGTTTTCTGTATCTTTTGGCTATTTTTATATTAATTTTTCATTTTCCAATATTTTGAGTATCGTATCATTCCGCTACTTTTCTTTCGTATATTTTTTACTTTGCGTAATGTTTTGTCTTGTTTTATGTTTGTAAAAATTAAAAAAACTGAAAAAATGCTTAATAAAATTTTTAAAATTTTATAAAAACCAAATATATATTTTTTTGTTAGTGTTGTCACTTTTTGTTTATTTTTATTTGCTGTACCAAATTGCTACTTTTTATTGTCCCTATTTTTTATTATTGTATTACTGTTTTTTAATTTCTGAGCTTCATGTTGTCGAATCCATGCATTGCTGTTAACCATACCGAATGGTCATTGTCAAGGTTACAGTCTAATTATCCCCTAATTAGACAATGCGTTGTTTACTCATAATTTTACATGAGAACGTCCTCACCTCCTCGCTTCCTTGTGAGCTGGAGTGTATTAAATTTTTGTTTGGATCACTTTTTGCCTAGAGGCCTAAATTTATGTTTTGATCTGCTTACGTTCGGAGGTTAAAGTGAAGACCTTACACTTCGCTAGGTACTCCGTTAAACCCAATTACCTTGATCTTGATCCTTAAAATTTTTAGGTGTTCTTCCTTTGCTTTATCGATAAACAGGCTCTTGATCAATCGACGAAGAAAATGTATTTGTGCTTTACTCATTTATACCACTTCGTATATTACGTGTATGTAAAATTAAATAAAACTGATAGAAAAGAAAATAAATATTATGTAGCAAATGAAATGACTACTTTCTCCTCAAGTAAAATTTTTTATGGTCATTAAACTCCAACTACCTGACACTGTTGGTACGTAATTCAGATACGAACTTCGTGGAGCCTTCTGGTGGAACCCCAGCATCTCTACTGAACGCCTTCTCTGACGACAAGCCATTGCCAGTGCCTGCAAAGGTATCCATCTCGGGGAAGAGCAACATAAAGGATAAGTCCCAGAACATCAAATTGACACTTAGTATCTCTTGGTTCAAAGGAAGACCCAATTTCCATCACGAAGTATTCAGGGTGAGTGTTACTTTCAGGTCAGGTAAGGGATATTTTCACTCCTGATTTATTTACAATATAATAAACTTTATTTGTTTTATTTTCCATTTTACAATAAAGAGCCTCAAATCCGGAATCGTTCGGACATTAATTCCGGGTTTGAGGCTCTTTGATATAAAACGAAAAAATTTGGACTTTTTTGAAGTTCGGACTATCTAATTTTTTTTTCCTTTTGTCAAAAAGCATTATTAACAACCCCCTATCACCGCATTACAATCCCCGAACTTGTGTACAAGTCACTTCCAAAATTTGTTTTCAACCCAAAACAGATAAATGCAATCGTGCGAGACGAATACACGCACTGACAACTGTTTATTGCTGCAGTCGAGTGAAAATCTACGTGTGTAGAGTATTTTCGTCGGACTGCAGCACCAAACAACCACACGAAACAGGTGTCAGTACGTACCTCCGTTTCGTGTAATAAGGCCTTAAGAAAGACTATGAAGATTTTAAATAACCATTACGGGTTTGGACTTTCAATCCTTAATGCAATAGTTTCTGAACCAATTGTCCTCTATCAGATGTAAAATCAGACTTGCTTAATTCTCTACTTGTTAGGATTTTCTGTTTTTTGTTTGTTTCTAAAAAACAAATTTATCAGAAATACTATCTTATTTAATAAAACTTTAAATGTGCTTAATTTGCTTAATCATTTTACTTGTATTTAAAAATTTATATTTAAAATTGAATAATTTATGAAAATACTTTGTAATGTCCAACATCCCCTAAGTGAATGTGGAAATGTTAATTCTAATGATTCATCGTACAATCAAAATTTTTAAAAAATATAATAATAAAATTTAATAAAACTTTAAATGTGCTTAATTTGCTTAATCATTTTACTTGTATTTAAAAATTTATATTTAAAATTGAATAATTTATGAAAATACTTTGTAATGTCCAACATCCCGTAAGTGAATGTGGAAATGTTATTTCTAGTGTGATTCATCGTACAATCAAAATTTAAAAAAAATATATAATAATAAAATTTAATAAAACTTTAAATGTGCTTAATTTGCTTAATCATTTTACCTGTATTTAAAAATTTATATTTAAAATTGAATAATTTATGAAAATACTTTGTGATGTTCAACATCCCGTAAGTGAATGCGAAAATGTTAATTCTAGTGGTTCATCGTACAATCAAAATTTTTAAAAAATATAATAATAAAATTCAATAAAACTTTAAATGTGCTTAATTTGCTTAAACATTTTACCTGTATTTAAAAATTTATATTTAAAATTGAATATTTTATGAAAATACTTTGTAATGTCCAACATCCCCTAAGTGAGTATGGAAATGTTAATAAAAAGAAGGCTTGTTCACATACCTGTTCACATACTTTGCTTTTCAGATTCCTCCTTGGGTGTACTGTACAGACTACCGGGGTAGAAAAGATATGCCGACCCTTCCAAACGCATTCAGTACTCGGCTCATCATTACTACATTCAAAGTGGATTCCTTGGGAAAGCTCGTCGAGGACGAATCGAATACAGGTTATGAAGAAGTAAAGCATGAATTTAATCTATTATCCTTCTCGTTACTTATTTACTCGTGTATATAGCTGTAAGCGCACCTTCTATTCTTGGTGCGCTACGTTAGCGTGGGACCTGCCCGACTACTGTTCTGGGACAGGTATGTTCTATCCACAGTCACTGGGATAATTTCACTAATTTCAAATAATTCTTCCGGAAGCTTGGACGGACAAAACAACATTTATTTACAACATTAAAAAAACAATTAAAGTAAATCATATACCATATTTCTGAGTCTCAGAGCCTGACAACAATCGAAATCATAACTGCAGGACTGAGCGCTCCATGTCCGAGAAGAAAACCAAAGGAATAAAGTTCTCCCTTTTTAACAGAGGGATGTGTGTCGGTCGCCGGCTCGAATCCAACTCTCCAACCCGCTGAACTCCAACTGCCCTCTTGCAGATCTCTCCCTCCTTCGGGATGGGGGGGTCTGGAAACTTGAGCCCCACCGAAAAGAGCTCATCCTCCTTCTCCGAGGCCCTGCGAAGACAAACAACGGCACCGAAACATCCTTATCAGGTCCCCTTTTGCCGGCCGGCTTCTTACTTCTCCTACGAAACGCCGGGTGGAAGGGGTCAAATGGGGCGATTCTGCCGATGTCATTAAAGCACACATGAGTCGTGGGTGCAAATTCCTTACAACAGCGCTACATGTTTAAAGAATTGAGTAAATGTATATCTCTTGTATATTACTCATCTAAAGTCTGATATGCAAGTGACTTTTCAAATTGTGAATCGCGGAACCTATAAATTAAGTTTCAACTCTCTTTTAGCGATGGCTGAATGTAAGGCGTTTTCGGTAACGATGTTGAAATTCACTCTGTGGCTATTAATGCTGGGGCAATAATCGTTTAAAATAAATAGATTTAGTGACAATATCTGAATGACTCTTCGATCTTCGGAGAGTATACGAGCATCCATCCCACTGATTGAATGGGTTTTCGTAGACGTTCGGAATCCGCTTTATGCGGTAAGTCCCGATTTTATTAACACACTAGCACAGGGTTGAGCGATTTAAATCACCCCGATTTAAATTGTGATTTAAATCACGATTTAAATCAGTTGATTTTTAAAAAAAATTATTGATTTAAATCAGTTTTTAAAGACTGAATTTTAAAAGAAAGCTGTTAGTAATAAGCGCAATAAAAAATATTGACAACCTAGACTTGCTCCCAGATGGTTTCAGGAGGCTGCTGCACCCAACCTGTCCTTGTATTATTAAAATAGCACCCTACCTGCTATTTATTTCTTCTCCCCTATCTCTTACTTATTTCTCAGTCAAATGTTGTTTTTGTCTTTTGTATTATAAAATTACTGGCACAGTAAAAATTTCATTCTCATACCTCGAAAAGAATGCCCTAACTTTTTAAATATTAAGGGCCTTTAAAATTAAAACAAATGCACCCAAAAATGTAATAAGTATTATCCCCTCCTGCTTTTATTTATTTTTATGAACCTGGGAAAAATTCTGGAATTTATCTCGCTTTACCTATTTATAAACCTTTTTTGGATGGATCATGTAGCGAGTTTTTCTTAAACTCAGATATGCACCTGCAAGGCTGCTTCTATCAAGAGGATGTTTTCCACATATGGATCAATGCAATCTAAACTTCGAAACAGACTTGGATTTAACATTTAACCACTGTCACAAAATAAAAAGTTGGTTGTAAAATTTTTATAAAAAATAAAAATTATTGTGATTACTTAGCCCTTAGTCTACCCTCATCTTTCTAATAATTCTATGGTTGAAGGAGTAAAATGTATAAATTAACATGAAGCATCCTTTATTTAAATTATGATATAGATAATTAAAACAAGCAAAAACCCCTATATGGCAAGTAATTATTTTCTACTGATTTATGAATTATTCTTATATATGATATTTATTTTTTTAGTTATATGTATTTTTTGTTATATATAAAGGAAGAATTAATTGATTTAGACATCTAACTTGAACAATTTAATTTGCTTGTATCAAATATTATACTTAAATATATTTAAATTTCAAAAATCCTATTTAAATCAAAAAAATCTGATTTAAATAAAAAAAAGTCCGATTTAAATAAAAAAATTCGAATTTTTGATTTTTTTTTTAATTATGATTTTTATCAACCCTGCATTGGCGGGAACAGTAGGAAAAAGTGAAGTTCGAAAATTGACACTATAAATTTTTTTATAATTTTTTAAAATATTAGAAGTATAGTTTTACTCTTTCTGCTTAAATAAACTTAATTTTGATTAATTCAGCACCTTTAATTAGGTTGCGGCTATAACCGTCATGGCGCCAGCGGACTCTAGACACTAAGTAATGGGACGATGGCGGCTATAACAGCAAAAATTTAAAAACGTAAATGACAGGTTTAATGACTCAAATAAGCAATTTTTGTGGAAATGTCTAACCTATAACTGCTAATTGTTTACTTTCCTAATAAGCAGCTTTGTCTGCTATCATTCTGAAAACTAGGGCTCCATTTCGACTTCTCTTTTAAGATAAAGTTACCATAGTTTGATGGCCATTTAAAACAAGGAGGCTATATCTTTCAAGAAACGATTGGGGCGAATATTTCACTACACATTTGCCCCAATAAACCCAATGGTGTTAACCCATAGGACTGTTCGTTGTTTCCTTTCCTAAGCTGTGTCTACATCATTCTAAAACTTAGAGCAGCCTTTCGGTTCCCTTTCAAGATAAGGATACCATTGTTTGCCTCACATTAAAAACAAGGCTACCAGATCTTCCAGAAATGATTGAATAATATGTTCAACTTACCATTGCTCATTATTTGCTTTCCTAAAAAACTTTGTCTTCTAGCATTCTGAAACCTAGAGCAATACTTCGACTCCCCTTTTAAGAAAAAGTTACCATTGTTTGCTGGATATTAAAAACAAGGAGGAACGACCTCCCACAAACGATTTAGGATCATGTCCAACATACTATTGTTAATTATTTTTTTATAATTTGTAGATATACTATGACGCCAGTAAAAAACTAGCCAGGAGAGATTTCACTCCAGATCGACACCGAGATACAGAGATTTTCAGCAAATTCGGAAGCTACTCGCCAGTCAGCACCATCTATGATTTTAATGAAGGTAAATGTTTTTTCCTTCCTTGTAGAAAGTAAAAGAAGTATTCTAATCACCTAACATGTCAGTCTAAAATGTCACAGTTACGTCTGTATGTACATTGGGACGAGTTCAATATTCTCGAGTGAGAGGTAACGTGAAGAATGGATCACAGTCAAGATATAATTGTAAATTTACTTTTATTCTTGATTAACTACGGCTATTTACAAGGGGATGTTAATTCCCAAATCATGTAGAACTGCAGGGAATGGTTGCCTGTGTAACTTCCTCAAGACGATCACAGTAGAAATAAAACGAGATTTAATAATCTCATACAAGTGGGGAAGCTTTTCTGAGGGCAATGCAAAACCAATTTATCCCCGTTCGGTATCAGAGACTCTGCCGCTCCCTATATGAGCGGACTTTACGAATCTCCCGAACTAGAAAGCTAGCTCCGGCAAAAAACGCGAAAGCCTCCACGAGGTCCACACACACGTAAAAAAATGTAGAAAAGCCCCGAGTCACAAAATTGTAGGCTTTTTATACCTGGTAGTCAGTTACGGTCCAGCCAACTGTTTTGGGGGTAAGTTAAGATCCCAGTTACTTGAGAACTCCAGCTAAGGTTACGGTTAAATTTTTTAACTGAATTCTCATTCGCTGGCTGTCCCGATTCCAGAAACTGGGTGCAATCCTCTCGTCTCATTACCACACCTATCAAGGGGCGTGACGCCTATTCAAACGAACTGTCAACATCCCAGACAGAGTGTCGCCATGCTATTGTCGACGGTTCGAAACAGGATGGATTTCTCGATCAGCTGGTTTTGGTGCGTGCTCAGAACAAAGGGGAGTCTTCACAACATACAACTAAACTTTAATTTTGAAACTTTAAATATCCATTTTGACTATTTCTGAGCGCATTTTAAGGGTTTTGAAGGGATATGATATCCAAAATATGGTTTAAATATCTATTTTTTTATTAATATTTACTGAAATTTTCCTTCTAACCTTTTCTACTCATAGAAACAAAATTGAAGCCCCTGTATCTTTAATATTCCAAAAATTATTTATGAATAGTATTTCATTTATAGGGGCTATTTAAAAAAAAATGAAAAGGTAAAATGGCTTTTTCTCCAAGTTTGTTTTTTCTAGAATTCTAGCCGAACGATGGCAGAATGGTTAGGGTGTTGTCCTCCGGAACCGGAGTTAGTGGGTTCGAATCCTACTACGGCATGGATGTTCGTAGCCGTTCGGAATCGGCTTTAAGCAGTAGGTCTCATTAGCCCTCGTGGTGCAAAAAGTAGACCGTAGCGCTCCAAAACCAAACCAAATCCTCGAATTCCATGCATTATAAATTCTAGATTGTTTTCTCATTTAAAGAAGGGTTAATTTTTTTACACGTTTTCTATAATTTATAAAATAAAATTATGCATGGAATTAAAATAAGGTGCGTGGTTTTTTTATGCAAATATATTCAAGAAACTGCCAAATTGCATTGTTTTTTAACCAAAGCATAGGTAGAAAATGTTTGTAAAATATAATACTTGAGATATCAAAAATTTCGCGTAGTGTGGGGAAAAAAAAAGAAAAGTCTTTATTTAAACCACCTATATTTGATTTAATATAAAATAAAATGTCCGGCTCTGTTTAGACTAAATTTTTTCCTATATCATTAATAAGGGTTGAAGCATATAAAATATTTAGTTTCTGTTATAGAAAGCAATATGTATTTTTTAAAAACATAAAATATGTGCACTACATTAAAAAAATAGTAATCCACCTTCCCCCAAAATAAATTTTTTAATTTGGAAATCAGAAACTAATTTTTTATATTAAATAGAAGTTAATTATTTTTTATTCTACGAACCTCAATTATATCAATATATAAAGAGATATATCTTACTGTATAGTTTAAAAAAGTTTGGGGGAAGGGAGTTAATTTTCAGTTTTTTAATTTAATTTTTTTTTATTCTAAAATATTAGATACCTTTAAATTTATGGTTTGCACAGAATAAAGCAAATATTTTAATTCGATTTAAAACAAAAATTTAGCTTCTTAAAGGTAATCTTGATGGTAAATGAACTTATTTTTTTCCACTTTATATATTATTTATGTTGTTTAAAAAATATGCTAATTGAAATGGCAAAACTTATTAATTTTTTTTAAATTTGAGCGTTTTTGAAGAATTTCTAAAAAAAATTCATTTTTATCAACATTTTATTATTTGATGAATTGAAAAAAAAGCTTTTATGTAATGAAGATATGAAGTCTTGGAAGTTACTATGTCCCCTTAACCTTATATTGTTGGAAATTTTATGTTAATTGCGCAAACCGCCGATAGATGGTAATGATCAGTGTGATCATGTAGCCTAGACCCAGAACGACTAGCGTCTCGGTAACACAACATCATAAATGCACCGGCCTCAAATTGCACCAAATATTTGCCACATTTGGCGAACTAGCATCCGGTGATCACAACATCATAAGTTCACCGGTCTGAAACAGTCTGGTGCATTTAAATGCGCCCGTGTAAAAACTACTATGGTAAAAACTATCTTTTTTCACAACATCACAAGTGCACCAGTCGGTAAAAATGGCGGTACATTTATGATCATGCCACCTGCTATGATTTCGTTTTAAAATGACATTTTTTGTAATGTTTTATTAATTTAATTTTTCTTGTCTTAAAATCGGTAATATCGATCACCACAACATAAATACATCGGTCTGAAAAAGCCATATGAAAATATCTACAGTAAACACTAACACTTTTTTAATTAAAAATCACGTATAAATGAATCTGAGGCAAACATTTTTGTTTAAAAATTAAATTTTTCTAAACTTTTCTTATTTTAATTTGTCTTAAAATCGGTAATTTCTAAAAGTTATAATTAGAATTTTAATTCTAATTAACGAAAATTCTAAATTGTAATTAACGAAATTACAATTTAGAATTTTAATTCTATAAAAATAGTTAGAGAAAATTATTTTTTACAAGAAATTTATTTTATAATTATGATTATAGAAAACTATGCAAATTATGTAACTTAGTCCAAGACAAATATTTTAATGAAACTTTTTTATTATCAAGCAGCGTTTTATATAAAAAGGACATCTTTATTGTAGCATGAATATTTGAACATAGTATGTATTGCAACAATTTTTTTCATAGTCTACATACAGTCGAATAGCGAAGGGGGGGGGGGGTCATAAGCCTGAAGCCTTATTTTCAGAAATTTTGGGGCCTGAAAAGGACCTTTTTTGCACAAAGCTGCTGTAAAGACACTACTGATTAAGACCTGTTTGTACGGTAAACCTAATTTTCTTATCTCCCACGTTCGCCAAATCTCCCATCCTTAAAGCTCCCAGAACAACTGCGAAGGCGCTGTACAGCCGGTGCATTTATGATATTGTGTGACCCACACGCTAGTCTCAGAACGTTGGATGATAAGAATGGAGAGTGCCCAACAAGCGTGGTAAGTTGATACGTAAAAGTATGCCAAATAAATGTTTTATTTTGTGTTTGTTAAAACTTTTCTTGTAATGTGTGAACCTCTAAAGTGAAGAAAGTCTACACTTTTTTGCCAGAATTTTTAAACACCTTGTCCCCTTGTTTTTATGTTAGGTCTTATGTTTGGAATTAACAAGGCATCTGGTCGTTGTTTCATTCGTCCCATCTTGGAGAATGAAATCTTTGACACGGAAGAAGATCTTCTCTATAGAAAAATGGCAACACCTGAAGAAGTATTCCGAATGCAGATGGACGACGTGCAGTACAAAGGAAAGGTGATAATGTTTGTGTATAGTTCACTGACAACAATTGAAGACTAGAATAAAATCTCGGGTTATAGAACAAAAGGGAATTACAAATGTTTGATAAAAAAATATGCATTGCTTAGTTAGGAAATTTAAAAATAAAACAGAGTTTATTGAATTCTATTTCTGAATTCACGTTTGAAGATCGATTATCACAAATTATCACCGGGTCTTAGAAAAACTTCCAAAAACATACGGTGACAATAATGCATGGATTCGAGGTAAATAAAATAACACTGTTCCATCTGGATTGACTGCAAGTTTGAAACAAGACTGCAGCAAGTTTACGCAAACTTCAAAGTCACCATACCTCCAACTTGCAGCAAACTTGCCATGCAAGTTACAGTACACTTGTCGTGCAAGTTTACCACAAATTTGTCGTATCAAACTTGCAGCAAACTTGTCATGCAAGTTACAATACACTTGCACTCGAGGGCTCCGCCGCGAAGACAATGCAAAATAACTAGTTTTAACGATTTGTCTTTGTTCTTATGTTAAAAATTGAAAATTATTTGCACTGTCTCCGTAGTATCGTAGCCCTCGAGTTTGAAGACAAATTTTAAATGACTCCGCTCCGGAGCCCTCGAGTGCAAAGGGTTAATTAGCAAGAAATTAATTACTAATGAATTTTTAATATTTATTCAAAATTATCTAAAATTTTAATCTTTTCAAAAGTAAAAAAAAATTCCCTTTACATATGTTATTTAAACCAAACAAAAGGTCTTTTTTTCCAAAACAGCGGGTTTTATTCCAACCATGGATTGCAATGAACTTACTGCATGTTTGATATGACAAGTTTGCGGCAAACTTGCACAAGTGCACTGTAACTTGCATGACAAGTATGCTGCAAGTTGGAGGTATGGAGACTTTGAAGTTTACGTAGACTTGCTGCAGTCTTGTTTCAAACTTGCAAACTTGTCATGCTGAACTTGCAAGTTTACAGACTTGCAAAGCAAGACTGGTGCTAGTTTTCTTCAAACTATAATTTGCTATATGGGATAGAGCCATCTAAAAAACTTTGAAATAATACTTTATAAAGAGAAAAAACCATTGAAGATAATTTAAAATTTATGAATATTACACTAAAGTTGCCTAAGAGGATAAAAAAAAAAGGAATTGAAACGAAATTTTAGAAACTCTCCAAAAAGTTGAGAAAAATTCACTTTAAAATTAAAATTTTCAACATAGGTTTAACATGGCCCAATACACGTGCACGAAAACGAAAACTTTGCTTAATGAATTAATAGAATTAACACATCAATTTAATTTATTAGAAATTTTAGATAGTTGCAAATTATAGAGAAATGCTACTTTAAAAAATAACCACACTTGAATAATTAAAATAATAAATGCCTTTTAAGAGATCCATAGCAGCTTGCGGAATGGCGTGTCTGCCATGTTGTCATTCTTGTCTTTGGCCGGGAAATGTTTGCGCCTTAAAACCTTAAATTGGGAATGGAAATGTTTTCTTAGTGATGCAAAATTCTCTTTTAAAATAACATCTCTTTTCCTTATTCTTTTAGAATTTTGCGAGAGATGTGATGTGCGATGTGTATAATGGAAAGCACTACCACAAACTGTATAACGCTACTTTTGTCAAAGAAACATACTTTTCTACGGTAAGCTCATATACGTATATTTTGTACTTTATTCTTATCTTTACTGCACGTATGACAATGAGATTCAAAGTATGCGCACAAGTTTACAGTTAATGAAATAATATAATTTTATCAAAATGCTTAAAAATTATAATTTCTCTCATTCCAATACCTTTCCTTCTTTTCAGGATGGATGGCATGAACTTGCCGATGAGAAGATAGAATATTCGGTTCCAGTGAAGCACTTATTAATCCCGACGAATTTAGTAAGTACCCTTTATCTTACATCCGGTTTTATAAAATTTACTTTTGGACATGTGAAACATCATACCTTCAAGACAAATCTCTATATCGAAAATTTAGGAAACTTTATTCTTCAACTACACAATTCCACACTAACATTGAATCAGTGATAAGTAAACAGAAGCGAGCAGATATTAAAAATAACAAAAAGTTTGAGAGACAAATATGTAGGATCTGATGGGGTAAAATGGGTAGAAAAAGAGTGATTTCTCATTCAGTACTCTTTTCCATTTAAAAAAAAACTATAAACAAGCAACTTTTTGTATGTATTCATGCAGTGGGTTCATTACCATTATTGTTAAAATAGATTTATACATTGTCTTAAATTGGAAATTTATAATTTTTTACTTCTTTTTTATACTGATTTTACCCCAGAGGTGGGGTAAAATGAGCATTGATTAAAAATGCTATTAATTATTCAAAATTTAATTAAAACTTGCTACGAACACATATAATTAGAATTTATATTGCAAAACTGCAATGACCACGATTATTAAGTTGAACTACGTTCTGCTACATCAGAAACAGACATCACTTCTCCAGCCTTAGTTTGTACCCGCTTTCTTTTTCTTCTGTCATTTTCTAAGGCCTTTTTTCCTTACAACTGCAGTGGTAAAATTTTTGTAAGGATAGCTTTTTTTTTATCTTTATATGGAGAAGAAATAGCAAAATTCGAAGTGGCTGAACTGGAAATTGGCGTAGAAAGACCTACCATAGTAGCTGTTGTTGAAGTCTGTGCAACACTGTTTACTTTTATTTTTCCATCTTTTTCAGTTAACACTATTTTGTATTTAACAGCCTTTTTCCTTCATATTATCAAATAACTGTTTCAGCAGGTTAGGGAATGTTGCTTTGGACGCTTTTTAAAGACAGCTCTCCCTGACCACATCTTCAGTATTTATCTCCAGGCCCACTTCGTAGGGGCAAATACTTCGGCATACAAAGGTTGCATCGCATCGATTGAGTTTGATGGGAGACAGTAAATAGTGATTCTATTGTCCATCGCTTGTTTTACTGTTTTATATGTCAAGTGACCATCAAATACCAAAAAAAATGGGTTTCTTCAGGTGTTCCACTTGTTTGAGAAAATGTCCCATCCAAGATTCATACCATGCATCCACCCTGACTCTGTCTAACCATGTAATGCACCAGATCGTCCACCCTTGGCCCAAGTTTCATATAAAATAAGACTTCGTATACAGCAAAAAGTGGAAGAAAATTTCCTGTCACAGATGTACAAAACAGCCATGTAAACGCATGTATTTTTAGGCTTACAAGCTCTTTTTACTATTATTGTATAAATTTACGTCCTACCACAGCAGATAAATTTTTAAAAATACAGTAGATCCTCGATTGTCCGAGCTAATTAGGACCGCTAGTACCTCAGATATCGGAAATCTCGGTTAATAGAAACCCTGTATAAAAACCTTCCGTGCTTGCGAATTCAACTAACTTTTAAAGTAAAAAACAATAGAACGTTCTTTAAATAATAAAATAACCATATATGAACTTATGTTTCATAGCTAAAAATATTTAAAAAGGAAATCAACCGTAGTAATAAATTTTAAAAAGTAAAATGGAATTTTTTTTAACTATACTTAGTTAAATATCGAAAGATGCATTTTCAAAAATAACATAAATATCAAGAAAATATTTTACTTTTAAAATTTAATATACATTAATTTGTTAAATTTGTATTCTTTAAAAAAAAAGTCTATTACCTTTCGTTGCAAAAGTTCATAATTTCTATCACGGGTAGCCCTATCGCGTCAATTTTTGAGAAACTAGAGATCCATCGGTGTAGCATCGTTTTTTTGTCCAAATATTTTAGGGCAATTGTCAGTGCTTGAACACCTTCACTATGACTTATAGTCATAGAATCCTTAAAGTGCCCATCTTCATTTTCAGCGTCATTAATGTCCGTTGAAGGATTAACGGCTTGTATGATATCTTCGTCATTGAGAATTTCAAAATTTGGATTTTGATTTTGAACTTCCAGCCATTCGCAAATGTCGTCTTCCAAAACCTCCTCACATTCTTTAATTTCATTGATGATCACAAGAAGTTCCCTGTAGGTGTGTTTTCCGTCTGCTGAGATTCACCCTGTCTCCTCTTTTCAACAATTATTTTGTTGAATGATTTACGAATTGTAGCTGGATTCACTAATTGCCATGCCTGGGCAATCATGTTGTGGGAAAGAAGTGCCTGTAACACGGACAACGAACTAAAATGTGTATCCTTTTTTCCTAGCTCATTTTGGAAAGGAGAAAAAAAATAGACTTCGTTCTTGAATCGGTTAACAGAAACCTCGGTTAATCGAGGTTCTACTGTACTACGTAATACTATTTGAACTAAAATTGAAGGGCTAGTTTAAATCTTTACATCTAAAAATTTAGAATTTTATAATAAATTGTTAGGCGTAATCAATACCCATTTTCCCCCATCAAACAAAAATAATCGTTAAACATAAAATATTTAAAATATTTCTTGCCTGTTTTTGAAAAAATGTTGTTCAGAAAACCTTATTGAAATATGATTATTGAAAAAATATTGAAAATAATAGAAATAAAATAATACTTTTTTTTAAGTTTTTAAGACCTCAGTAAATAAGATTTTATTCCTGACTTGCAAACAAGGCAACCTATGTTGATAGATGCAAAATATAAAACTTCTTAAGGAAAATAAATGTTGCCAACATATTTCTAAAAATATATTACAAAGCTAAATTTAGCAAAATTTAGCTAAAATTTAGCAATTATATATTGCTAAAAGTTATAATGTGTCTTTTAAGTAAATTATAAAAAATACCTATTTTACCCCACCAGACCCTATGCATATAAATGTAAGTTTGTATATATGTATATATGTATAAATATGCATAAATGTATGTATGTATGTATGTATATGTATATATATATATATATATATATATATATATATATATATATATATATATATATATATATATATATATGTACCCACACACACACACACACATATATATATATATATATATATATATATATATATATATATATGCGTGTTTTATACATATACAAATGCATATGTTAATTTTCTATTTTATAATGTGAAAAATATTTCTTCCAAAGTCTATGCAAAGATTTTTAAATAAATCTAAATTAATTTTTGAACATTGAAAGTGAAAAATAACTAAACTATTTTTTCGAAATCTGTATCGGGCTGACCAGATCATCTTCATAATTCTTATCTGGTTCATGCGACATAGTTGCCCAACATTAAATATAAACTATTAACTGATTAAAGAGACTTTTAACACTTCAACAAAATAATACTTTTTACTGCAAGAGTTTAAATGTCCTCAGCTATTCATTTCAATAATAGGAAGAATAAAACTCACTGTGAAAATAAACGATTTACTTTTTTTTTATCTCTTTTATCTAGGATGGAGATTTAGCAGAATCCGTCACTGCTTACAATTTCCTAAAATTCAAGAGGAAAGCACCCATGCTCGCCAATTTCAACATCAAGAGCTGTATAGAACAAATAGACCATAAACGATTTGCCATTCAACTCGGTAAGTATACCTACTGAAAAAAAATGACAATTCTTGACACTAAACGCACTGTTGCAAGTTGATCTCTTTGCAAAACGTAACCTGAAAAGTAGTTAAATACAAAGAAACATTTTGTTAAATACAAAGAAACATTTTGCAAGGCATGTCGACAATGTAATTACTGAATGTATTTATTTTATTTTAACAAAATAATTCCTGCAGTTCGATGAAAAATGTACAAGTTTTGATAGGACAAATAATTTGCTATACAAGGCTTTTTTTTTCTAATTATCCGCATCTTTTTCAGTTAACTTGCCAGAAATCTTCACGTACAAGTTCTACTTTTTAGAAGCTGCCCAGTTTTATTTAGCCCAGCAGTCTATGGTAAACTCTAGCCTCCGAGTACAGAGACTTCATGTAAGTAAAACAATACTCTTGCATTAATTCTAGAGTTTTGGAAGTTATAACTCTGATTCAATATGTATATGTTTGTATGTATGTATACTAACTACTCCTTCCTAATTAGAACTTATAAAACAGCTATTTGAATCTTAATCGAAGCATGAATAGGCTCTGAAACTTGGTTTAAAAGAAAAGCTGGTCGATTTTGAGAGGTGACTGGCATAAACATAGAACTGAATTCCATCGCTTAATGTCATTAAAACTGGTAACTCACTAAGCCAGTGGTCGGCAAAGTGCGGCTCCAGAGCTGCATGTGGCTCTTTGGCTCCTTTTTTGTTTTTATTGTACTTATGTTTTTGGCGTACTCCGGTGTGATACAAAGGTACCACAAGCATGCGCGAGCATTTTTTCTAAAGTAGTGGGGGATACAAATTGGCATCACAAACCAGCAGTTGCAGGTGAACAGTTTTATTTTATCTACCCTCAATGAATATCATTAATAAATATTTATTAAGTAAGAAATTTAGTTTTATGTTGTGTACTACTTATTTAGTGGAATAAAAGTTCACTAAACAGGAAGATTTGGCTCCCAATTTTTTTAAAATTGTTGTAATGTTCATATTTGCTCTTTGGCTAATAAGTTTGCCGACCACTGCACTAAGGCAACCACCTCACTCATCTACGTGAACCATTTCGAATAATACCACAACTGTCTGCGTCAGCATTATAAACGGAACTAATTACATTCAGACAGTATAAACTTAAAAGATGACATAAAGAGGAAGTGAGTAAATAAAAAAAACGCAGGTGGTCAGTGCCGTCTTTAAATATTTGGAACTGGTGGTAGATGAACAATAATACACTATTCTTCATAAAAATACATTTCCTGTCACTTTTCTTAAAATACGGAGATGTTTAGATGATGTGTAAAATTAATCATTATCTATTAAGGTATCCGTCTCCGTTAAAAACGTCATTTTTTGCCAAAAATTTTAATTTTTTTTATTTCTCTATAGTTAAATTTAGACTTTTAGGCTTTTAAATCTGTTTTTGTTTTGTCTCTACGTCATTTTAAAGAAAAGTTACAGCTGTTTAAACATAAGTGACAGCTGTCAAAACAAAACGGAAGTAGCCACTTAGGAACCGGAAGAATTTTTTTGGACAAAACCTTTTAAAGATTAAGTTAAAAATTTTTCTAGTATTTTTAATAATTAGCAACTTGGCAATTAGAAAGTTTTGAAGCAAGAAAGTGTGGGGAATTTTAAACATGTATTTTAATTTTTTAACAGTTAAATTTGCTTTCATAAACTTCAGATGCGTTTTTCTCAGAACGGTATTTTTAATAAAATGTTGGAACTTGAAAAGTGATTTCTCAAAAAGTTCTTAAAATATTTTGTTGAAAATTATTATGAATGCTTTTGATAGTATTTACTAGTAAATGATCTAAAAGCTTTTAATTTGGATAATTTTTAATGATGTTACACTCATAGTTAGATATAAAGGTAATGAAAATTCGTTAAAAATTCAATGTGCATGAATTTGAAGGACCAAAACGTTTTACCAAATGTAAATTAATCAAAGATTTTAGGTGATTCACTAGTCCAATGTATAAGAAATGTGTTGTGTCAAAAAATATTGAAATAATTTAATTTATTAAAAAATAAGACCTTTTGAAAAAAACCCGATTTTTTTACTTAATTTTCTTCATTTATTAGAAATTTTATAAAAACTTCTCCAGGAATAAATTTTTTAAGTGCAATTCTCTATGATAATATAAAAAATAAATCTAAAAATCTAAAAACATGAACTAGTTTCTATGTTTAAAGAAAAAAGTTCTCCGAACGTAGACGGATACCTTAAAACAGTAATTTATTTTATTACATCCACCAAACTGATTTGAATGCAAACAGAATTGCCATATCTGGCGATCAGAAACCATAGCCCATTTTAATAATAAGATTAGGGTAGCACTGCATTTGGCCCAATAACTTCTCGAAATATTAGTGAGATTCTTAGCGCTAACTTAACGAAACATTGCCCTTTTGTTTTTCTACCTAAACGGTAATACTTCTAAACTGAAAGCTCCATTCGTCTCTGCTCCGGGAAATTCTTTTTCTTTTGACGTTTCAAATGTTTAGATTGCTTAGGTGTGAGAACCGGGAAAGAGGTTTATACTACATCAGTAATAGTATAACGATTATAAAGTTCCTTATGCATATTTTATATGATATTGTAGATTCGTCACCTATCTACTAGCGATACCACACCTTTCTTGGTGTTTTCACTTCTGGACAAGGCTAGCCTCAAAGATCTTCCAGTTGTCGTGAGCCAGTCGGGTTACACTCTCAAAAAGGCAGTTCCGGTCTTGCAGAAGTTGGTGGAGTCTGGAAAATTCGCCATCGATTTCAAGAACCCGAAAACGGACGAGGTAAATATAGAGTTCTCAAAAATATTTATACATTACAATATGGCCACTTTTGAAAGGAGAAACAATAGTTAAAACGACACAAATGTGATGCTTAATGCCGTGGAGCTGTCGTTTAATTTTAGGCATATACCTATGATCAAATTTATAGTGGTATTTATTTTTTTAGTCACAAGGACTAAATATTATTTGGGTTGCGTTGTGTAAGATATTTAAGTACTAAATTCAACCACAGATTCTGAGAGACTACAGACTTAAATAAAAAATAAACTAATAAGCTAAATTAAAAGTGACAAATCCTGGTCACGGCACCATGTGTCGTGTAGCTCTCGTTTAATTTTAGGCATATACGTATGATCAAATTTATAGTGTATTTATTTTTTTTTTAGTCAAAAGGACTAAATATTATTTGGGTTGCGTTGTGTAAGATATTTAAGTACTAAATTCAGCCACAGATTCTAAGAGACTACAGACTTAAAATAAAAAACTGATAAGCTAAATTAAAAGTAATAGATACCAGCTTTAAAGTAAAAATAAGTAAATTTATTACAATTATATATACATTACTAATATACAAAATTTTGATTAACTTTTCAACATGATCAATTTAGGTGACACACTAATTAAGAATTGACAATAATAATTTCCTATCACTTAGCTATCTATATAAGAGAGAGGACTTAATCTCAATTTCAAATATGTGTAAAAATGAGTACCTTTGTGGGTCTATATAATGTGCCAGGAACACTACTGGTTGAGAGCTATCCAGGACTGGGTATGTGTGGTAGCAATTTTCAATCTTCCGTCGGTCTGGTCAGGAGCTTCCTTCTGAGTATTTGAGGTGCGGCCTTAATATTTGACACAGGAACACTGCTGTTAGCGGCAAGAGGTTCCAGACGTTTTCGGAGTCTCTGTCGAACTCAAGGCTATTCTCATTGGACACCCGAAGTCTCACTGTCACAGTCGTCTCCTCCGACTTCTGACCTCTGCCAGTCGGACTTCTCTACTCTACTCGATTCGACTTGACTGCCGAACAACACCTCCCTTTCTTGACTTTTCTTTATTTTATGTATTTTTCATCAGTGTCTATTCTTATCTCTCTTCGTCCAATCAGGAGAGAAGTAAAAATTCAATTGGTCTCTTATACCACGCCTTGAAACTGCCAACGGGGAAAAACCTTATCCCTTCAAACTGGGCACTGTCTCTTAGGGACTCATAAATAACTCCACAAAGGTGCATTCTTATTTAGTGTCATGTACGGAGACGCTATTCTAATCTGGGACTGGAATCAGAATCCCGCTCGAGAATCCCTCACAAGACGAAAAACCGTTGAAATAATTCTTATTGTCCTCTCCCCTTTTACAAAAGATGTGATGAGATCAGATTTAGATCCCAAGCATTTTACTTCTCTTATTAATTAATCAATTATATTACTGATCTAATTCGCCTCATCACACTTAGTTCAGAATCTATTTCTTAAATGTTATCTTAAATAAGGGTAATACATTTCTTAATACATTTACACAGGTTCTCAAGGGCAAGCAGTCCTCAGAGGTTCTGCTGTCTTCACAGAAGACGAAATAAGTAATAAATAAAATCGAGAAAATTATAAATAAAATATAGAAAAAAATTATGAAAATATAGAATGAAAATATAGAATGAAAATTTGTCGATCAGCCTACGATTTTTACCTCTGACCAAAATTTATATTTCACTTCAAGATCAAGAGTTTGGCCTAAACTTACAAAATGAAATCAAAATCCTTTCGGTGAAAGAAAATTTAATATTACATATCTCTCTGTGAAGCGAGATTTTCCGCTTATGCAGAAACCAAATCATAATACAAAAACTGCTTAACCCTTTAATACCCGACTTTTTAAAAACTAATAAAAAAAATTGGGGGCTTTTCAGTTCTTATATAAATGATGGAAAACATACTTTTAAAAATCATAATTAAGTGTTGCTTACGGTTTAAAAAATAGATAGTGGCCAATCGGCGACACTGATCTTTAATTGAAAAAATAATTTTTCTTGATAAAATTTTAAGTATCAAACACACATGAATTTTATTAACTATGATAAGAAATTTCCACAAGATATTTTTAAAAGTAATTAATTCTTATTACAAATACAAATTTTATTGTCAAACGTTACAAAAATCAACGTGGAATAGAAAATAAATTGTTTACTTTTATGGTACTTGATGATATGAGTACAAATTATTCACAAAAGTCTTTGTCACAACCTTTGAGAATGTCATAAATTTCACTGTATATACATTTAAAAAATAAACGACAAAAATAAACTACTTTTATCCACTCAAGCCTTTATCACAATCCCCTTTATAATAACAGCTTAAGTTATCTGTCCGTCTGTCCTCGAATTTATGAAGCGGTTGGACCTGGAATGGATAGAGGCATAACATACATATTGGATTCTTGAGGAGTTAGGGTTAGAAAAATTTAAAACGAGTTCGAAATACACCCCTTCCCCCCCCCCTTTTCAAGCGCATACCATTATAACAACAACCCCATTTTAAGAGCAGGCGATTAAATTTTTCAATCTATCCCATAATAAATAGGTAAAAATAACATTTTTTCTAGCATTATGACGTCATTCCTTTAATCATCCTATTTAATCAGTTCTTAATTTAAATTAGTTAAATACCGTCTGCATTATTTTCATAAGTTTTATCACTGAACTTAGATATTACGTAAATAATTTTCTTAATTTGTCTTAAATAATAGATTAGGTATATATGTGATAATTTTATGTTTAATCATAGATTATTTCTTGTTGCAACGAAAATTTTATCACCGGTATTAACAACAAATTCTATCTATCTCCAGAGTATAGTGGAAAGGATAGTTTCATTTTTTACTTCCATTAATTACTGTGGTGAAAACATTGGGAAGAACTTAACGATAATTTCGACGTAGCTAAGAAAACTGAATTATCTTTCTAAATGAATTGAACGTGATTCTAAATTACATTCACTGTATCGGGAGACTTTAGAGGAGTATGAATATAAACAAACTATTGAACGTGTGCCAGATAATTCTCAGCCAAAAAACAAACCATTTTTTATCCACCTCATAGAGTACTTTACAATTCTGGAAAATTAAAAATTTTACTCATTCCGTCATATGACGGGCTAGATGCTAGTCTTTAAGAATGGCATAAATCTGACTGTATATATATTTAAAAAAATAAACTACAAATTTAAACTACTTCTATTGAATATAGAAGAAAATAAAACCAACACTGCTTATTCTCCTCTAAGCTTAGGGAAACTTTACGCCGATTGTTACCAATTGGCAACAAACAGAAAAATATAGTTGCAGCAAATATTTTGGAGATAAATACCGAAAGACAGTTATAAATATGGGCTACATACATTACCTTTTCAAGTAATGATTTTTAGTTGACCTTTGAAGAACAAAATAGTGTATTTTCAAGCTTTCAAAAAAGCGGCTGTATCCCAGTGTACGGTAAGCTATTTTGGCGATTTTTTTGGCGTATTTTTGGCGCCATTTCTCGGGTGATACTTATTTTCTCCTTGTCAACTTCACCCTTTCTCTCCTGTTAAAAGATGGTAACCTCGTTCTCTCCTTTGGTTTGTGTGCGTTATCGGATCCTCTTTGGAGTAACTTGCGCAATAAATGATGTGATGCCATGATGATCTAATTCTTGTTTGATCCAATTATATTAAAAGTTGTAGGAGGTAAGTTTGAATTTCAACACTTTTTGCCGTTAATTTAACGGTTTTGCAGCTTGCTACATTTCAATCTGTTTTTCACCAGTGGAGTGGTTAAGTTCTGCCTTCTCTTCAATCTTATTTATTTCAAAAATTTTATTTGTTCTAATTTTATAGTATTTAAATTTCTTAATTAGTATTTGTTTTTTAAAATTTTAAGTATAATGGCTTTTTTGTACCGCTGCGTGTTAGGCTTAGGTACTTGGCGAGTGCTTCGCGGAGTCGTGTTTCGCCAATAGTTGCTAAAAACAAGATGGCGGACAAGGAGCGTACCGTTCACTGGGAATTAACCAAAAAAGCCAAAAAACAAATGAACGAATAAATCTTTCAATATTCTTAAAAGAAGTAAAGGGGACATCTACATGTTGAAAATCCCCTATATAATAATAACCCAAGTTATTTCTCCGTCTGTCCTGAAATTTATGAAGCGATTGGACCTGGAATGGATAGAGCATCCATATAAGGCGATTTCACGCAGTAGGGCAAATTCTCAAATTATGACAATTCTGGCTTTAGTTTCAAAAGGAAGGGCAGTTTATTGTTTATCTATTGGCTGTTGTAAACATGAAAATGAATGGGAAGGGCATTATTTCAAGCCCTATTTTCCCCGGTTAAGAGCAGGCGATTAATTATATCAATTTATCACATAGTAATACGTAAAAATGACATTTTTTTTCTAGCATTATAACGTCATTCCTTTCACCATCTCATTTAATCATTTCTTATTTAAATATCGTCTGCATTATTTTCATGCGTTTTATTACTGAACGTAAATATTACGTCAATAATTTTCTTTTATATTTGATTATAGTAGTATATTTGATTATAGTAGTTCGTGACGTTGCGACAAATTGCCTTATTGGATTCTTGAAGAGTTAGGGTTAGTAAAATTCAAAGCGAGTAAAGTTTATCTTCTCTTAAACTATCGATCCGACTCTAAAATAAGTTGGCATAAATATACTTCATATCACAGCGCAAAATACTGTCTTCTTTAAAACGTTCGAAATCTACTCCTCCCCCTCTTTTTGCGCTCTTAATGCTATTATTTTAAGCCCTATTTTCCCGGGTTAAGAGCAGTGATTAAATTTATCACATAATAAATGGGTAAAAATAACATTTTTTCCTAGCATTATGACGTCATTCCTTTAAACATCTCATTTAATCATTTCTTATTTTAAATTATTTAATTATCGTCTGCATTATTTTCATACGTTTTATCACTGAACTTAGATACTACGCAAATAATTTTCTTTTATATTTGGTTTAAATAATAGATTAGGTGCATATGTAATAATTTTAAATTTAATCATCGATTACTTTTTGTTGCAAAGAAAATTTTATCACCGGTATTAACAACAAATTCTCTTCATAAAAGTCTAGGAGTCTATTTCACGAACTGATAAATATATAGCGTTTAAATTATATATCTTTGAAAATGAGAAGTTTGTTCGTTTGTGTGTTTGTCTTTTATACATAGCCACACGGTTTGACTAAATGAATCAACGTGATTTTCAACTGCATTCAAACTATCGGCAGACGGTAGAGGAGTATGAAGATCAACAAATTATTGAGCTTGTACCAGATAATTCGCAGCCAAAACACAAACCATTTTCTTACCTGCGTCTTAGGGTACTTTACAATTCTGGAAAATTAAAAACTTTACTGATCAAGTCATATGACGGGCTAAATGCTAGTTTGTTTAATAATATCTTCAGTATGTATTTTATTTTGACCACTTAACCGGAACTTCGCACCCCAGTGCCTTTGGTCACGCAAACGGAGATTGGCACCGTAAGCCTTGGCCCCCTAGGGGCTGTTGCGCATTTTAAATATATTTTAAATATAAATGTATTTTATTGGTGACATTAGGCATTAGAGCATTCTAATAGTATTTTAGAAGACTAAATTGTATGTGATTCCAAAAGGCAATGCAAGGTAGTTAAGGGTTGAATGCAAACCCAGAAATCCTCCTTCAGTTGCCATTAGTTGAGCATAATATATGAGAACTGTGAAAAAATTCAATCCCAAATATCTCATTAAATGTTTAAACATCTCCTATATAATAATAGCCTAAGTTATCTGTCCGTCTGTCCTCAAATTTATGAAGCGGTTGGACCTGGAATGGATAGAGACATCCATATTGGATTCTTGATGAGTTAGGGTTAGCAAAATTCAAAGCGAGTCAAGTTTATCTTCTCCTAAACTATCGATCCGATTCTAAAATAAATTGATATAAATATGCTTCATATCACAGCGAAAAATATTGTCTTCTTTAAAACGTTCGAAATCCACCCCTTTCCCCCTTTTCGAGCGTTTAATGCCATTATTTCAAGCCCTATTTTCCCCGGTTAAGAGCAGGCGATTAAATTTATCAATTTATCACATAACTAAAAATGACATTTTTTTTTCTAGCATTATAACGTTATTCTTTTAACCATCTCATTTAATCATTTCTTATTTAAATATCACCTGCATTATTTTCATACGTTTTATCACTGTACGTAAATATTACGTCAATAATTTTCTTTTATATTTGGTTTAAGTAATAGATTAGGTACATATGTGATGATTTTAAATTGAATCATCGATTACATTATCTTGGAATGAAAATTTTATCACCAGTGTGTACAAATTCATTTCTTTAAAGTCTAAGATTCTATTTCAAGGACTAATAAATATCTAGCTTTTAAGTTATATATATCTTTGAAAATTAAGAAGTTTGTTCGTTTGTGTGTTTTTTTATACATAACCACACGGTTTGCAATCGATTCGCTAAATTTCGGACCACAAAAACACACACACACAAAAAATTTTTTTTACCTGCTTCATAGGGTACTTCACAATTCTGGAAAATTAAAAATTTTACTGATCCCGTCATATGACGGGCTAAATGTTAGTTTGTTTAATAATATCTTCAGTATGTATTTTATTGGTGACATTAAGTATTAGAGCATTCTAATAGTATTTTAGAAGACTAAATTGAGTATGATTCCAAAAGGCAATGCAAGGTAGTTAAGGGTTGAATGCAAACCCAGAAATCCTCCTTCAATTGCCATTCGTTGAGCATAATATATGAGAACTGTGAAAAATTCAATCACAAATATCTCATTAAATGTTTAAACACCCTTTTATGTTAAGCCATTTTCTTTTATTTATCCCTCTTATCCCATTGCATTAGATCTTTGTAACACCATTCATTCATACGTCATAAGTGTAAGAGGCTCCGCCATAGAAATCGATTCTAAAAATGTCTCCATAACTTAAGATGGGACGAACCTCTATCCCACTGGTCGGCAACCTGTTTGTTCTTAAGGGCGTAATAGTAAATTTTGAAAATCCCCGAGGGCGCATATTTTACAGATAATCAACAGGTATAAATAGGCATTAAAAAAACATATTTTTTATAATTTTATTTGTTGTGGTGTCATACATAATGCTACATATAGTTCAGTGTGAAACTTGGGTGTCGATATTTTCAGCTAATTTCTTATAATTGGGGATATATTTATAGTTCCCGGTCCTTAAACAATTATCTAAATGTGAGTTATTAAGCTTTGTTTGGTATTTTGATTTCAAATTTTTCATATCTGAGAACAAATACTCGCAATTGTATGTTGCACAATATGAATAAATTTTTAGCGCACATTTCCTTAAAATAGGATACTTATTTTCATCGACTAAATTCCAAAACATTTTATCATTACTATGCGCTTTTAAAATAATATCACTTTGCAAGTTTATTATTTCTAATTCTAGGTCTTCGATATTATGAAGCTCGAAATACACTTAAACTAATTCAAGGACATCATCTTCAGTAACATTGAATGGATTTATGAAAAATCTTAGAACGGGTTCTAATGCTGCAAAATCGTCAAATCTGGAAGAAAACTCTTCTATTAGCTTATCTATAATTTCTAAATATGATGTAGCAGTAAAATTTTCGTTATTCAAATTTATACTCTCAACAGTATATTTTATATTTGGGGTATGTGATAATGATTTTTTTCAATAGATGGGATTTCAACAACACTAACTTGCATTTGAATGTCCGAACCTCAACTGACTACTTGCTGTATATCGCCGTTTGACAAGAATAAGTAAATCGCTCTGGCTATCATACATTTACATTAGTCCAGCGAGGGCGCATTAAAAATCGATCGGGGGCACCATGGCACCCGCGGGCGCCGCGTTGCCTACCCCTGCTCTATTCTAAGCCATTTGAAGGTCATTCCTCTCATTTCAAATTCTGTACATTGTATGCCTATTTTCAAGAGTAGCTGTAAAAAACGGCAAGTTGAGAACAATAAATGAGTTTTATTCGTGAATTGGTTATATTGGCTTTACAATCCTCTGAAACATTCTAAGTGTATTCCGTTCAGAGAGCTATGGTTATTTATTTTCTGAATACAAAGTCTCATTAGAACCAAACCCTACTGGGGAAATTCGCGTCTGTTTTAAGAATTCGAAAACGAAAGAGGTAAGATTGCAGTTTTCAGAAAATGTTTACTTGACGATTTGTCCAGCTTTTGAATAAAAAAACACCACCAGTTACATCCTTAGTTTAATATATATTTCTTAAATTTTGTTTTTCTCTTTTCTTAATTAAATAATGTGAATTCATATTCTACGTCAGCGGTTCTGAAGTTCTCCTTATGCACTTCTCTGTGACATTAACACATTGTGTGCGGGTACATTTCGCAGCGGAATCGTACTGAGAGCGGGCGTTTTCGCGTAAATTTAGTGATTCGGATAAATCTCAATCAAAAATTATTTGATTTTTTAACCAACTTTTCGTATTTTATATTGAAATATATAAGCAAATATATAAATAGAAATATATAAATAACAACCATAAGATTTTTGTAAAAAGAAAAATATTTTTAGTGGATAAATTTATAATAGTATCGTAAATATGAAAAATCAAATAGAAATAGTAGTATATAGTTTTAATTTTTTTGAATTATGTTATATATAAACATTTTTACATTATAAAAAAAGAAAATAGCAACCATAAAACTAATGATGTAAAAACTAGTTTTTATTTGCCTAATTTTTCTAGAATCTACAGGGTGTTTCAAAAATGACCGGTATATTTGAAAAATCAATAAAAACTAAACGGACAGTGATAGAAATACACAGTTTATTGCAATATGCTTGGGACAATATTAAATTTTTAAGCAGACAAACTTTCAAAATTAGTTACAATTTTCCACAACAGATGACGCTGCAGTCTGTAAAAATCTAAACTAAGATATTTTCCAGATAACCACCATCCGCAGCAATAATATGGCGTAGTATCAGAACGAAATTATCAGAAACCCTTGTAAACGTCTCAGGCGGGATGGCTTTACTTGCACAACAGATGTACTGTCCAGTTATGCAATTGTTTCTGGATAGTGGGGGTACACCTGGTCTTTTAAGAGTCCCCACAAACAAATAGCGTTGTTTAGATTTTTCCAGACTGCAGCGCCATCGGTTGTGGAATATTGTAACTAATTTTAAAGTTTATTTGCTTGAAAATTTACTATTGTCACAAGCATATTGCAATAAACTGTGAATTTCTATCACTGACCGTTTAGTTTTTATGGATTTTTCAAATACACTGGTCATTTTTGAAACACCCTCTATGTAGTAAACAAGAACATTCGGCTTCGTTTTCCTGCATATACCGTTATTTTTGTACCCATAAACAAACCATGTTGTTACACTAACCCGTACTAGTATGTGTCCCGCGTTCAAGTATGAATCGTCAAAAAACGTACTATTACGTGTCCCTCGCTAAAGTATCAATCGTCAGAAAACGTACTAGTACGTGTCCCGCATACAACATGTTAAAAGTTGATTTCTGGCCCTTATTAAAATAGTTTGTAAAAATTTATTGACTTATTTACCGATTTTTTATTAATTTTTCATTAATTTGAAAATGAAATTTAAAATATCGGATCACCTATAATTATTTTTCACAAAAAATAACTTAAAATTAGGTTATATGTAATAATTATTTATCATAATTTTTACCTTGTCCGTCTTTATTTAAAAAAAATGAATAATAATTAACATAAACAATTAAATATGGACAAAGCATTTAGTTGTATATTCAATTCGTTTATTTAATGAGCAGTTTAACTATTAATAAAATTTGACTTATGTTAAGAAGGTCATTTAACCATTCTACAATCAATGATCAGAAATTTATATTAAAGGTATCAGATAACAACACAGATTTCTCATCGAGATTAAATAATGCTGCCTTCGAGATCTTTTGTAATAAGCAGGTCTGGATCTTAGCCTTCGTCCAGCAAAAATATCTCCCATATAATAATAGCCTAAGTTATCTGTCCGCAAATTTATGAAGCGGTTGGACCTGGAATGGATAGAGGCATCCATTCAAAGCGAATAAAGTTTATCTTCTCCTAAACTATCGATCCGATTCTAAAATTAATTGGTATAAATATACTACATATCACAGCAAAAAATACTGTCTTCTTTAAAACGTTCGAAATCCAACCCTTCCCTCCTTTTCGAGCGTCTAATGCCATTGTTTCAAGCCCTATTTTCCCCGGTTAAGAGCAGGCGATTAAATTATCCATTTATCACTTAATAAATAGGTAAAAATAACAATTTTTGTCTAGCATTATGACGTCATTCCTTTAAACATCTCATTTAATCATTTCATATTTTAAACTATTTAAATATCGTCTACACTATTATAATATCTTTTATCACTGAACTTAGATATGACGTAAATGATTTTCATTTATATTTGGCTTAAATAATGGATTAGGTACATATGTGATAATTTTAAATTTAATCATCGATTATTTTTTGTTGCCGTGAAAATTTTACCACCGGTATTAACAATAAATTATTTTCATATAAGTCTAGGAGTCTATATCACGGACTAATAAATATCTAACTTTTAATTTATATATATTTGGAAATTAAGAAGTTTGTTAGTTTGTGTGTTTGTTTTACATAACCACACGGTTTGACTAAATGAATTCAACGGGATTCTAAACTGCATTACAGCATCGGGAGACTCTAGAGGAGTATGACGATAAATAAATCATTAAGAGTGATACCAGATAATTCTCAGCCAAAAAACAAACCATTTTTTACCTGCCTCATTGGGTACTTAACAGTTCTGGAATATTAAAAATTTTTCTAATCCCGTCATATGATGGGCTATATGCTAGTACACCATAGTTATCAAAACCAAACTTTGAATTTGCCGGCCTTGAAAACAAGTCTAAAGCTTACGAGAGCGGTGAGGGTATATTTTTCGATGTATTTACTTGAGAAAACCCCTTAGTACATCAGAAACATCCGAAAAGATACTTTATTTTGAATTATTTTTTGGTTTAACATTTCAACTTAACATTTTATTTTTCATTTTCTCTCTGTAAAGCCAATCAGAGTGACAGCCGGAGCACCTACCTTGTTTACGTTGACCCCAGATGGAGCTCTGACTGAAGCTCCTAAATTCGCTGACGGCGATGATGCAAATACTAGTGATCAGCCAAATGTAATATATGAAGAACATAAGGGAATGACTGGCGGTAAGTATCTCAGAAATTTTTTGTTCTGTTCTCGCTAAGCATTCTACTATATGTAAGCTTCTTTGTTTATGTTTTCAATATACACTGTCCACCAGTAAGTATTTTGACACCTATACAAATGACGATATATGCGGTCCTGAGGTACGTCACGGCCACCGCCGGTACACATCGTGTAGGAAACATCATCGACATTAGTCGCATGCAATATACCACATAGTTCGGAGCTCTCTGATTTCGAGAAAGATTCAAATTATCGGGTACCACAAATGTGGCTGATCCTTAAGGGACATATCTAGTGATCTGAAGTATCCAATATCGACAGTGGCCTATGTGATTAAAAAGTGGAAGGTGAGCGGTAATCGTCGGAATGTGCCCCGAGAAACGGGTTCTTTGGAGCGACGAATCAAGGTTCACCCTTAACCGTTCGGATGGCAGGGTATGGATCTGGTGTCTTCCTAGAGAACGTCTCCTGCCAAAATGCTTTGTACCAACAGTCAAGTTCGGCGGAGGTGGAATTATGATCTGGGGGTGTTTCTCCTGTTATGGACTGAGACCCTTGGTCTCCATTCATGGTAAGCTCAACGCCGATGTCTACTGCCCTATTTTGGATGGCAATGTGCTTCCTACGTTGTGGCAGTTTTACGGGTTGGAACCCTGTTACTTTCAGGACGACAATGCCAGTTGTCATGTTTCGAGTTTAACCAAGGCTTGGTATGGTGCCAGTGGAGTTCATCAAATGGACTGGCCTTCCCAAAGTCTAGACCTGAACTCTATCGAGAACCTCTGGGACGAGTTGGATCGCCGAATTAAGGGGTGAACTATCCGTCCAAAATCGGTGAAGGAACTTCTATGTCTACTCCAACCCGAGTGGAAGACAATAACCACTAGCTGTAATACAAAGACTTTTGGAAAATATGCCCCGTAGGGTTCACGTTGTAATTGCCTCTCGTGGTGGCTCTACCAACTATTGATGTTGAATGAAGTTAGTTTTTCTTTTCTTTCACAGGTGTTCACATACTTATTGGTAGACAGTGTATAGTCTGTAGTCTTAAACACGAGGTTCCCTGGTGGTTTAAAGTGCGAGATTAGAATTCCAGGGTCACTGCTTCGATTACTGGCAGGCGCCCTAAACATCTTCCTGTGTGTTTAAAGAACATGCTGGATGAATCTGGCTGTAATCCTCTAGGCAGGTGAAAGAAATACGGAATCAGGAGTAAGCATCTGCTTTATGTAAAGAGATTAGATATTGGTCATATTGAATTCATCTAGCTCTATATCAGGGGTGGCCAAGACGTCGACCGCGAAGACATTTTAGGTAGTCCGCGCGACCATCCCGATTATGATCTCGGATATTAACAATTTAATTTATTACTTATGACAAAGAATTAATGAATTATTTAAAATAAAAATTTACTACAGTTTACTCTTTAAAACCTAAAACAAACTGTGCAAAATAATACAATGAATTTGTCATTTTACAGTGGAGAATTAAATAGAAAGAACTTGACAAAGTGGGATACTTAGATTATAATATAATCGAATCAGTACCATATAATCATTATATGGTACTGATTCGATATACTATACACACTGAGGTTTTTGTCGCTAAACTTGTTGTTTTGACGTGAAAAAAGTTTAAGGCTATTAAAAGAATTAATAATGGTTAAAGCTTGAAAAAAATTATCTGGAATTTTCAGTTGATGAAACCATGGTAGGCGATTGGAAACGTAACAAAGTTTAAATGTGGCCTTTTTGTTCAAAGATTGATTTGTCACTGACCTTAGACAGTCGACATTTACGGGAAAAAATTAAAATGTTTATGAAGTAGTCTATTATTGTTTAAAGCAACAAGGGCATTTCCGGGAACATTCTAAAACAGAAGGCTCTTCTCATCCAATATTTAAAAGCCATGTGAAAATTTTTCTGTGAGTTAAAAGTGGTTATATAAATTCAAAAAAAAAAAAAAAAGAAAAGAAAAGAAATGAAGTTGTGTCGATAGATTACTCAAAAATTGACATGATCGTGCAGCCATTGATAGAAATTCTACACTTTTGCAACGAAAGATAACCCTTTTTTTATAATAATGTACATTTAAAAAATTGATACCTATTAAATATAAATAATAAACTATTTTCTTGAAATTTCTGTGTTATTATAAAAATACCTTTTTCATTATTTAACTTAGTACGTATAGTTAAAAACATTTCACTAAAATTTTTTTTGAACAATTCAGACAGCCACTGATAGAAATTCTGCACTTTTGAAACGAAAAATAACAAATTTGTTTTTGGTAATAATGTCCATTTAACAAATTAATGTACATTAAATTTAAAAAATAAAATAAGATTTGTGTTATTTTGGAAATGCATCTTTCATTCTTTAATTTCGCACTTGTAGTTAAAAACATTAAAAAAATAAATACACAGCTTTTATTAACAAAAATTTCTGATATTGGGGGCAGTGGCGTGCGGTAGGTTCTCATGCAGGGTGTGCAGAAAACATGGATTTTCCAATAAATCTTTAATCATTGAGACATCTGAGTTCTCCATTCTGAAACGGGTTATTTATTATGAATATAAATTTAAAGAATACAATAAATAAAATATTTACCTACGAGTAGTCGAGTTATAACTATAAAAAAAAACAGCTAAACTTATGAGAATTCTACTAGCACTGAAGCAAAAATCATGTCTTTTGTTGTATGGTGTCATATCGGCATCTAAAAAGAAACGCTTCGGGCTTCCTCGAAAAATTTATATGTTCAGTACACTACATGGCGCAAGCCGCTGCGGTGCCTCATCCGGATGCTCATTGGTGCCGAGAAACCGAAAGTCTATTCCACGTGCAGAGGATTTCACTGCACGGTGGCACAATATAGCGAACTGTTTCTTGTTCGGTCAGTGGATTTTATTAATTTTTTTTAACATTTGGAAATCATATATGCGAAAAACATCTTGACAATTTTTAAAAACAAAACCGGGGATATGGTGTTACAGATATAACTTAATATACTGTCTGTAAGAAACAATGAATGGTAAAATTTGGACTGTTCTGTTAAAATTTGTTTCTTTAAAACGAAACAACATTGTTTTTCAACTAATTATTTCAATAAATATAATACATCACCGAAATTAATTTACCACACTAAAACATTTCACTTTATATTGACGAAATACTTCTTTTATCCATGAAAACAAAATCTTACACTATATAAATTTAAACATTAACCGTCTGCAAAATCGTATGGCCAGTTAATCAGTTAAAAAACCAAAATCGCTTCAGCACGTAAATTCCCGCTCTAATACAACGCTTAATAAACCGTACATTCGGATGATTCTAAATGCTAAGTGCGTGAAAAATAGCTGCACTTGCCTCAGTGCCATAGAATGCTGTTCTTCTCCAGTAGCCCATACATATAAAGCGTGATTTTCAATTTAGGGCGCAGTGCGTACACATCAGAACTTCCTATGTTCGTTTGCGCGCTACGTGGTGCAGCATCTAGTACCGCACGGACTGCGGGAATACAAGCAAGCAAATCAACATAATATTTGAATATATTATAAATAATATTTATTATATACCATATACAGGTAGGTAGACATAGGTGCAGAAAGTTATTGTCCCTCATAATTTTGCCAAGGTGCACATCCTGCACATATGGACCGCACGCCACTGATTGGGGGGGGGGTGTACAAGCGGTTCAGACTAGCTCAAATAATCGAGGTTCTAGTGTATTTCAAACAATTTATCATACCATTTTTCTTTCCTCAGGTCACTTGACTCTCCTGGCCTTTTCGATGTTGTTCATAGGAGTTGGCATCGGGATTGCCGTTATGTACCTGTACCTCAGAGTCTACTCGGAGCGTGTCGTTGAGGACCGGATAGATATGAGAGCTGCTTCTAGTTAATAAAAAAAGAACTGGGGTGGACTTCTGTATATATTCATACTGTCTGTGACTTTGATAAATGTAGAGATTTCAAATTGGACAAATAAATGCGTATGAAAATTGAGAAGTTTGTGGAAGATTGACCCTATTTATGATTGTGAAGAGAAACAAAAGCTTCTTGCTGAATTAAGGTATCCGTCTACGTTAAAAACGTCATTTTTTGCCAAAAATCAAAATTTTATTTTTATTTTTCTGTTGTAAAATTTCAATTTTTAGGCTTCTAAATCTGTTTTTGTTTGGTCTCTACGGCATTTTAAAGAAAAGTTACTGCTGTTTTAACATCAGTGACAGCAGGCCAAACAAAACGGAAGTAGCGTCTTCGAAACCAGAAATTGTGAATTTAAAGCCTTTTAAAGAGCATTTTTTGGACAAAACTTTTTTTAATTTTCATGAAGATTAGTTTAGACATTTTTCTAGTATTTTTAATAATTAGCAACTTGGGAATTAGAAAGTATTGAAGCAAGAAAGTGTGGGGAATTTTAAACATGTATTTTAATTTTTTAACAGTTAAAGTTGCTTTCATAAACTTCAAATGCGTTTTTCTCAGAACGGTATTTTTAATAAAATATTGGAACTTGAAAAATGATTTCTCAAAAAGTTCTTAAAATATTTTGTTGAAAATTATTATGAATGCTTCTGATAGTATTTACTATACTCTGTGTAAACTCAATAGGCACTTCAAGGTCACTAATTTTTCCCCGATGACCAACTGTAACTATGGTAACGACAGTTGGGGAATGATTTTACTTTTTTTCCCACTGTGTTAAGGGGTGTCATGCATCGTGTGGGCTCTCCATGCATGATGAAAGTATGTTTATTTAGACTACACTTTGAAGAATACTTAATACTTTACACAAAATTTTACGAGTCATTTCAGACCTGTTTCTAAGTTTATAAATTTAAGCTATAATCCCATTTCATAAAATTACAATTTAAAATTGTATGTTATATTCTAATCCGTAAGATTTAAAAAATTCTACTGAAAAAGTAAATCTAATTTTTTTTTCACACACAGTTGCATTATTTACAGAAATAATACCATTAAGATGATTGAATATTTCGCTAATTTTAATGAGTAATTAGTTCTAATTTCTCACTATTTTTCTTTATATTTGTATGATTCTTTTAATCTAAATATCAAAAGTATTTCTTAATAATTAATTTATTTAAGAGAATGTAGTTCTGAAATTCCTTAAATTTAAGTTGTATGTTAATAAGTATATTATGAAGTTATATGGACCATAGTAAACTTTCTATTCCAAAATTGTACTGTATTAATTATTTTATGATTTTACAAGAATTGAAGGAGGTCTTAATGCAATAACAATATTTTGTAAAATTTTATTATGTATTTAAAGATTTATGGTCTGCTGACACATTTTTAGAAAGTGAAAATTTCTTTAGAAAATAGAGATTCCTAATGTTTTAGTAAAAATTCTAAATTAAAATGAATTTTTGTATTTTTACAAAAACATCTGTGATTTATTATAATCATTTTATACATATTGTTATAACTTTTTTTTATGTAAATAGTTAACGCATTTATGCACAACTGAAAATTTTGATTTTGCTTATAATAATAAAGCAAATCGTCTGAACGTATTGGAATCAAATCCCCAACTGAAGTGCAGAAAATAAGTGTGAATGTACAGGCTTCTTGGTCGCTACCATACTAACCGATGACTGGGGAAACGAGAAAGTGTGACCTTGAAGCGCCAATACATTTTACACGGACTATAGTGAATGACCTAAAAGCTTTAAATTTGGATATTTTTTAATGATGTTACACTAAAAGATTGGTGGAAAGTTAATGAAAATCTGTTAAAAATTCAACGTGTATGATTTTGAAGGATTAAAAATTTTTACCAAATGTAAATTAAGCAAAGATTTTAAGTGATTCACTAGTCCAATGTATAAGTGTGTGGCATCAAAAAATATTGAAATAACTTTGTTTATTAAAAAATTAGACCTTTTGAAAAAACCCGATTTTTTTACTAAATTTTCTTCGTTTATTAGATATTTTATAAAAACTTCTCCAGGAATAAATTAAGTGCAATTCTCTATGATAATATAAAAAATAAATTTAAAAATGCAAAAACAAGAACTAGTTTCTACGTTTAAAGAAAATAGTTCTCCGAACGTAGACGGATCTTTGAAAGCTATGGATTACTTGCTTATATGGAATCAAGTGTCCTTCTGGAAGAGTAGACTTCCTCCTTAATTCCATAAATCTTCAAAGGACTTTTTGAATGTTGGCAGCATTAGGTATAAATTATGTTTTGGAAACGACATTTTTAATTTTTATAAATATTACGTATTCTTGAAGGTAAAATAACAGCACTAATGCCAGAGTAACCACACATCGTTGGTTGGTTGGGAGCACTGCGGTCTACTTTTTTGCAACACGAGGGCTAATGAGACCGGGAAATTAAAGCCGATTCCGAACGGCTACGAACATCCATGAGATAGTTGGACTCGAACCCACGAACTCCGGATCCGAAGGTCAGTGCCCTAACCATTCGGCCATCGTTCGGCCCACACGTCGTTGGACAAAGCTTTTCACACTCATATTTTTGGAATATAAAACACATTAATATAATATTTTTGGATTTTTATTTCAAATTTCAATAAGGTAAGAAATATATATGCACATTTTCAATAATTATTAGCTCACCATATCCTTTTCCTTTTTATTTACATTTCAAATTTATTTTCTAGAATTGTAAAGTACTCCATAACGCAGATAAAAAATGCTTTGTTTTTTGGCTGAGAATTATCTTGTACATGCTCAATAATTTGTTTATCTTCATATTTCTCTGAAGTCTCCCGATACTGTGAATGCAGTTTAGAATCACGTTGAATTCATTTACAAAGATAATTCAAAGCTTTCTTAGCTACGTCGAAATTATCGTTCAGTTCTTATTTTTTTTTCACAGTAATTAATGAAAGTAAAGGAATGAAACTAACATTTCCACTACACCGGGAGGGTAGACAGAATTTGTTGTTAATACCAGTGATAAAATTTTCATTTCAAAATATTATCCGTTGAATTCATTTACAAAGATAATTCAAAGTTTTCTTAGCTACGTCGAAATTATCGTTCAGTTCTTATTTTTTTTTCACAGTAATTAATGAAAGTAAAGGAATGAAACTAACATTTCCACTACACCCGGGAATTAGATAGAATTTGTTGTTAATACCAGTGATAAAATTTTCATTTCAACAAAAAATTAATCCCGTTGAATTCATTTACAAAGATAATTCAAAGTTTTCTTAGCTACGTCGAAATTATCGTTCAGTTCTTATTTTTTTTCACAGTAATTAATGAAAGTAAAGGAATGAAACTAACATTTCCACTACACCCGGGAGTTAGATAGAATTTATTGTTAATACCAGTGATAAAATTTTCATTTCAACAAAAAATTAATCCCGTTGAATTCATTTACAAAGATAATTCAAAGTTTTCTTAGCTACGTCGAAATTATCGTTCAGTTCTTATTTTTTTTTCACAGTAATTAATGAAAGTAAAGGAATAAAACTAACATTTCCACTACACCCGGGAGTTAGATAGAATTTGTTGTTAATACCAGTGATAAAATTTTCATTTCAACAAAAAATTAATCACGTTGAATTCATTTACAAAGATAATTCAAAGTTTTTCTTAGCTACGTCGAAATTATCGTTCAGTTCTTATTTTTTTTTCACAGTAATTAATGAAAGTAAAGGAATGAAACTAACATTTCCACTACACCCGGGAGTTAGATAGAATTTGTTGTTAATACCAGTGATAAAATTTTCATTTCAACAAAAAATTAATCCCGTTGAATTCATTTACAAAGATAATTCAAAGTTTTCTTAGCTACGTCGAAATTATCGTTCAGTTCTTATTTTTTTTTCACAGTAATTAATGAAAGTAAAGGAATGAAACTAACATTTCCACTACACCCGGGAATTAGATAGAATTTGTTGTTAATACCAGTGATAAAATTTTCATTTCAACAAAAAATTAATCCCGTTGAATTCATTTACAAAGATAATTCAAAGTTTTCTTAGCTACGTCGAAATTATCGTTCAGTTCTTATTTTTTTTTTCACAGTAATTAATGAAAGTAAAGGAATGAAACTAACATTTCCACTACACCCGGGAGTTAGATAGAATTTATTGTTAATACCAGTGATAAAATTTTCATTTCAACAAAAACTTAATCACGTTGAATTCATTTACAAAGATAATTCAAAGTTTTCTTAGCTACGTCGAAATTATCGTTCAGTTCTTATTTTTTTTTTCACAGTAATTAATGAAAGTAAAGGAATGAAACTAACATTTCCACTACACCCGGGAGTTAGATAGAATTTGATGTTAATACCAGTGATAAAATTTTCATTTCAACAAAAAAATAATCTATGATTAAATTTAAAATTATCACATATGTACCTAATGTATTATTTAAGGGAAATATAAAAGGAAATTATTGAAGTAATATCTAAGTTCAGTGATATAACGTATGAAAATAATGCAGACGATATTTAAATAATTTAAAATAAGAAATGATTAAATGAGATGGTTAAAGTAATTAAGTCATAAAGGTAGAAAAAAAAGTTATTTTTACCTTGTAGAAGGACGAGACTCTTATTTCATAAGACGTTTAGAATTAATTTAGACTATTTTTTTAGGAACCATTTTTATTTTCTTTCTAAGTTCCACAACACAGAACATAAAACAACAAAGAGCACAAAACGCACTCTCATAGACCACTGACACTATATTAGAACACACTACATGGCTTTCTAGCTCCACCTATAGTACAAAAGGAGAGGAGAATAATTGTACCCACTACAACATATTTATTATGTTATAAATTGATAAATTTAATCGCCTGCTCTTAACCCGGAAAAATAGGGCTTGAAATAATGGCATTAAATGCTAAAAAATGGAGGAAGGGAGAGATTTCGAAAGTTACTAACACTAACTCATCCAGAATCCAGTATGGATGCCTCTATCCATTCCAGGTCCAACCGCTTCATAAATTCGAGGACAGACGGACAGATAACTTAGGCTATTATTAAATAGGGGATAATAGTAATAGTATAAATTTAAATACTATAATCAGTGTAACTTATTTATTCCTATGTGTCAGAATATAAGTTTAGTGATAGTACATGTGTTAGTAAGTAGGCTATAAATGGGTGTTGCTGTTGAAAAACGTCTCTGATTTAATTTTTCCATTCCACTGACAATACTACACGTTTGCTTCACAAACTGCTATCTTACCTAGCTCATCTTTACGTAGCGTTGATGCATGAGGTGTTGCCATCTTTTGTTCTATTTAATATTAAGATTATACAGTACCAAGTTGTGACCTTTGTATTGATAGCATCTTTCAGGAACATTTTTTTTTCTTTAATGATGTTGAGTGGGTATTGATGAAACACTTTCAGTTCTATGCTTTGTTTGCTTTTCATTTCTCATTATCAAATTCTATCATATATATATATATATATATATATATATATATATATATATATATATATATATATATATATATATATATATATATCTTTTAGAGAAATCATAAATGGGTAGTAAAGTAATAAATCTTTCAGAAATAACAGATGGCATTGGCCGTCATTAGTATTAATATCTTAAGTTAATTTGATATAACGGAACAGATGCATTACAGACGCCGGTCCGCCATGTTTTTTTTTTTTTTTTTTTTTTTTTTTTTTTTTTTTAACCGAGTTTTTGAAAAATCGTTAAGTATAAAAACATGGCGGCGGTACGCATTTTCTTAAAGATTACCAAAAAAAAAAAACATGGCGGCGGTCACATGACATATTTGAAGCACAACATTAACAAAACTAAACTTTTAAAGAAAAGAAAAACAGATTAACAATTTAAAGCATTGTTAAAGTAAAATTAGCATAATAATTATCATTTTTTGAATTAGTTAGAAAATAAATAACAGATAGTAATATTTATGATATATATCAACAGAATAAACACAATATGTAGGATTTTAATAAGCACTTAATATTAATAAAATCTAACATGTGAGGGGGGAACCTCCTCAACCCCCTCTTGTAATAAAAGAAATGCAAAATAAATTTAATAACAGATGAATATTTTGGAAAGGGTAGTGCCACAAACATTCTTCAACAACTAAATTACTAAATCCCAGGAAATGATAAGAACAAAAACAAAATGTTCCAAACCAAAGCATCTTGTTTGATTTAGAATATCCTGATATTTTTAACAATTTCAAAAATAGTAAGAACTGAAATAACTACACCCACCATAACTACATTACTAAATCCCAGAAAATGATAAGAACAAAAACAAAATGCTCCAAACCAAAGCATCTTGTTTGATTTAGAACATCCTGATATTTTTAACAATTTCAAAAATAGTAAAAACCGAAATAACTACACTCACCATAACTAAATTACAAAATCAAAGAAAATGATAAGAACAAAAACAAAATGTTCCTAACCAAAGCACCTTGTTTGATTTAAAATATCCTGATATTTTTAACAATTTCAAAAATAGTAAGAACCCAAATAACTACACCCACCATAACTAAATTACAAAATCAAAGAAAATGATAAGAACAAAAAAAAAATGTTCCTAACCAAAGCACCTTGTTTGATTTAGAGTATCCTGATATTTTTAACAATTTCAAAAATAGTAAGAACCGAAATAACTACACCCACCATAACTAAATTACAAAATCAAAGAAAATCATAAGAACAAAAACAAAATGTTCCAAACCAAAGCACCTTGTTTGATTTAGAATATCCTGATATTTTTAACAATTTCAAAAATAGTAAGAACCGAAATAACTACACCCACCATAACTAAATTACAAAATCAAAGAAAATGATAAGAACAAAAACAAAATGTTCCTAACCAAAGCACCTTGTTTGATTTAGAATATCCTGATATTTTTAACAATTTCAAAAATAGTAAGAACCGAAATAACTACACCCACCATAACTAAATTACAAAATCAAAGAAAATGATAAGAACAAAAACAAAATGTTCCTAACCAAAGCACCTTGTTTGATTTAGAATATCCTGATATTTTTAACAATTTCAAAAATAGTAAGAACCGAAATAACTACACCCACCATAACTAAATTACAAAATCAAAGAAAATGATAAGAACAAAAACAAAATGTTCCAAACCAAAGCATCTTGTTTGATTTAGAACATCCTGATATTTTTAACAATTTCAAAAATAGTAAGAACCGAAATAACTACACCCACTATAACTAAATTACAAAATCAAAGAAAATGATAAGAACAAAAACAAAATGTTCCAAACCAAAGCACCTTGTTTGATTTAGAATATCCTGATATTTTTAACAATTTCAAAAATAGTAAGAACCGAAATAACTACACCCACCATAACTAAATTACAAAATCAAAGAAAATGATAAGAACAAAAACAAAATGTTCCTAACCAAAGCACCTTGTTTGATTTAGAATATCCTGATATTTTTAACAATTTCAAAAATAGTAAGAACCGAAATAACTACACCCACCATAACTAAATTACAAAATCAAAGAAAATGATAAGAACAAAAACAAAATGTTTCTAACCAAAGCACCTTGTTTGATTTAGAATATCCTGATATTTTTAACAATTTCAAAAATAGTAAGAACCGAAATAACTATACCCACCATAACTAAATTATAAAATCAAAGAAACTGATATGAACAAAAACAAAATTTTCCTAACCAAAGCACCTTGTTTGATTTAGAATATCCTGATATTTTTAACAATTTCAAAAATAGTAAGAACCGAAATAACTACACCCACCATAACTAAATTACAAAATCAAAGAAAATGATAAGAACAAAAACAAAATGTTCCTAACCAAAGCACCTTGTTTGATTTAGAATATCCTGATATTTTTAACAATTTCAAAAATAGTAAGAACCGAAATAACTACACCCACCATAACTAAATTACAAAATCAAAGAAAATGATAAGAACAAAAACAAAATGTTCCTAACCAAAGCACCTTGTTTGATTTAGAATATCCTGATATTTTTAACAATTTCAAAAATAGTAAGAACCGAAATAACTATACCCACCATAACTAAATTACAAAATCAAAGAAACTGATAAGAACAAAAACAAAATGTGATGCAAAAATATTACTAAAGGCAGATATATTTTGATAAATAGAAGAGAAAAAGTGTAAGCAAGCCAACACACGCGATTCTACAGAGATTACTTATTTATTAACTTAATGTAATGTTGCCAAAACAGGAAATACAAAATACTATACAGAATAAATAAAGAAAAAGGACATTGAGGTAATAATCATAGCAATGCTTTGGCAGGTAAAAAGAACATGTAAGATTAATTTAGTTCTGACACTCCTCCTTGCCAAAGTATGCTTTATCACACATGGAAGGGCTATTTACAGAAACCCAAGTATTTTCTCAAGTTAGTTAACACCGTCTTTGAAATGTTTTTGGTTAAAACATCAGCTACGTTTTCCTTGGAATTTATATATTCCAGTCGAATCACACCTTGTTCAACGTGGTCACGGATGAAGTGATGCTTAATGTCCATGTGTTTACTGCGTTCAGATGTAGTTTGGTTCTGTGCGATGAACATAGCTGCTTGGTTGTCCACTTTTATAACTGAGGGTGATGGGATAAAGTTGGACATCCCCAGTTCCTTCAGCAGACCCCTTATCCATAAAACTTCTTTTGTGGCAAGGGCAGCAGCCACATACTCAGCTTCAGCCGAAGATAAAGCAACAGTAGACTGCTTCTTGCTGCACCAAGATATTGCAGCACCACCCAATATTAGAACATATCCACTGAAAGACTTTCTATCTACCTTGTCAGCACCCCAGTCAGCATCACAGAACGACTCAAGGGGTTTTCCTGTCTTTCTGAATGTAAGGGATAGATGTTTGGTTTCTTTGAGGTAGCGAAAAAGATGTTTGACACTTCTCCAGTGAAATTCCGATGGTCTCTCATTGAACTGACTCATATATGTTGCACTAAATGCAATATCAGGACGTGTTCCGCAGGCAAGGTATAACAGGCTACCTATGGCTTGCCTATATGGAATTTTGTCACTTTCTGCCTTTACATCTTTCCACTCCTCATCGTTTACCTTTTGGTGTTTTACAGTAGGATCCATGGGTGTTGATGCTCCCTTTACCAGGTTTAATTTGAACTCCTCCAGAATTTCTTCTATGTAGGCAGTCTGATCTAAAGTTAAGGTGCCATCAGCGTGCTTCTGGATCTTCATAGATAATATTTCACTAGCTTCACCAAGGTCTTTTGCCTTGAATCTTTGCGCAACCTTATGCTTAAATGCAGTTATTTCCTCTGGATTCCCTACAATTAACATGTCATCTACATAAATACCAAGATATAATGATTTGTTTGGATGGTAATAAATGCATGGATCACATTTTGAGCGCGACAGTCCACAATTCTTTAAGAAAGTATCAAAGCACTCATTCCATTGTCTCCCTGATTGTTTTAAACCATACAAGCTTCTTTTTAAATGACACACTAAATGCTCTTTACCTTGCTTTTGAGATCCTTCAGGTTGTACCATGTATATGTCTTCCTTGAGTAAACCATTTAGATAGGCCGCCGTAATATCCATTTGGTGAATTGCCATTTGTAACTCCACAGCGAGAGCCAAAAGGATTCTCATGGATTTTATCTTTAGAACAGGGGAGAAAGTTTCTGTGAAATCTCTGCCAGGAACTTGCGAGTAGCCTTTTGCTACCACTCGAGCTTTATATTTTATCACTTTTCCCTCAGCATTCTGCTTTACTTTGAATACCCATTTGCATCCTATGGGCTTAATGCCGGCTGGCTTTGGAACCAACTCCCATGTCTGGTTTTCGTGTAAATTGGACAATTCGTCCTCCATGGCTTCTTTCCACATTTCTGCATTTGGAGAACTCATTGCCTCTTTTACGGTGGTTGGGTTATCACAGGTCTTGACAGCAGGTTGTTCTTCACAAGTAACTTTGTATAGCACTGGATCCCCATAATAAGTTTTGGGTCTCCTTTCTCTAGTGCTTTTTCTGACCTCAATTGGGTATTTCTCACTGGTTTCAGATTCTCCCGATATTGTTGGTTCTGTATCTTCACTTTCTTCTACTGTGTCATCTATTATGGCTTCAGTGTGATCAGCTTCTGTGGTGGTACAACTAATGGGTACTTCAAATGGGACTACATTTGCTTCAGTGTCCGAATTACACCCAAGATTTAAATTTAAGGCTAATTCCCTCTTCTTTTCTTGACTAGCTGTCTGGCTCCTCCTCAATGGAAAAACGTTCTCTTCAAATTTGACGTTCCTGCTCACTAGAAACTTGTCTTCTTCGATGTTCCAGAGCTTATATCCCTTTACACCTTCAGGATATCCTATGAAAACACATTCTTGAGCACGTTTCCCTAATTTCCCTCTTTGCTGTGACTTATCAATTTGAGCAAAGACTCTGCAACCAAAGATTCTCAAGTGATCAATTTGCACAGGCTTCTTGGTCCAAAGCTCTTCAGGTATGCTTCCCTGGATAGCTTTTGATGGACACTTGTTGCGCAAATAGCAGGCAGTAGTCACGGCATCTGCCCACAGTTCATGGGGAATGTGAGAGTCCAGGAGGAGACATCTAGTCATGTCAAATAAAGTGTGGTTCATTTTTTCGGCGACTCCATTTTGTTCTGGTGTCCGAGGAACTGTAAGTTGCCTTGTTATTCCATTTTTCATTAAGAAATCATCAAATTCTTTGCTAACATATTCACCTCCATTATCACTTCGTAGAGTAGTGATTCTGAGTCCGTGGAAATTTTCAGCACATGTTTTGTATTCGATGAATTTTTCAAGGACTTGATCTTTAGATTTCATGGGTTTAACCACAACATACCTTGAATAGTCATCAACAAAAGTAACAATGTACTTTGATCCACCTTTTGATGTAGGTGTGATAGGTCCGATTACGTCGCTGTGTATCAACTGAAGTACTCTCGTTGAACTTTCAGTTTTTTCCTTAGGGAATGGAGTCTTCTTCATTTTTCCCAAGACGCATGTTGAGCAGACAGTTTCTTGTTCTGGGATTTCCTTGCACGCCTTGTTAGAATCGTCCCTTTTTAAAAGTTTCTTAACTGCATCATTATGTAAATGTCCTAACCTTCTATGCATAATTTCTTCATGTTTAGAAAGGTAGATTTTGTGCGTTTGTTCTTCTTCAATTTTGTATAATCTTCCTTGCCTGTGTGCTGTGAGGATAACCTTATCTTTTTGTCTAGGGTCCCTTATGGTTGCTTTGCCCTTCTCAAAGGAAACGATCATTCCCATCTCTTCTATTCTTCCCACTGAAAGAAGGTTACCATCAAGCTTGGGGACATACAGGACATTTGCTAGGTGAATGGCATCTTTTCCGCATTCTCTGACAGGATTCAAAACAATGTCTCCTATGCCAGAAACTTCGATTTTTTCAGAATTTGCTACCTCAACATGGGATTTCGCTGATGCTAAGTTTGAGAACCTCTGCTTTTGAGAACACATGTGTTCAGTGGCCGCACTATCCAAATACCAATCGCAGACGGGTTTCTCACCACAAGAATCAACAAATAAAGCTTGATATACATTGGAAACCATTTTTGCATGTGGTGTTTTAGCAGCAGAGCAGTTTCTTGCAATGTGACCCCACTCACCACAAGAAAAGCAACGGGTTTTTCTGTTATTATTTAGCTGTTTCTGTATTGGCTGCATTGTTTTAGTTCTGTACTTATCTCCAGTTTTGAGGGCTTTCTCTCCCATGACCTCACTTGTAGCGACTTCTGGTTTCGGTTCTGTGTAGCGCAGTAACTTTTTCTCTTCAACGATGAGGCGCGACTTCACGGTTTGAGTTGACAACTTATCTTCTTCGCGTTCTAGGTTAAGGATGAAGCCTTCATATTCTTTGGGCAAACCCATTAACATAATTAGAGCAACTTCTCTGTCCGCAAATCCGTGGCCGCAAGATGATACCTTTCGGTGAAGGTCCGTCAATCGACTTAGATAAGAACTGACGCTTTCACCTGGTCGTAAAGTTACGTTAAAAAGCTCCTTTAAAAGTTGTAGAGAATGCAACAGTCCAAATTTCGTGTGGATGTCTTTTAAAATATCCCACGCTTCTTTCGCTCTTTCACAGTCGGCGATGTCATCTAAAAACTGGTCTTCAACTACTAAGAATAGGTAGGTTAAGGCTTTCTCATTATTTTTCTTTTCTTCAGGCTTTAATTCAGTTCCATAACCTGGATCAATCGCTTCCCAACAATTTTTTTGTACTAAAACAGCTCGTACTCGGATTCTCCAAGCGTTATAATTATCTCCGTCAAGTTTCTGAATCTTGATATCTTCCATCGCGTCGCTTCCAACGTGTTAGGCTTAGCTTCGCCGGCGCTGTGGATGTTACTTTTTTTCTTTCAGAAAAATCAAAATATCGTCTTCATTTCTGCCAAATAACTTCTTTAGAGCTTCGTGCTGATAACGTGATGCAAAAATATTACTAAAGGCAGATATATTTTGATAAATAGAAGAGAAAAAGTGTAAGCAAGCCAACACACGCGATTCTACAGAGATTACTTATTTATTAACTTAATGTAATGTTGCCAAAACAGGAAATACAAAATACTATACAGAATAAATAAAGAAAAAGGACATTGAGGTAATAATCATAGCAATGCTTTGGCAGGTAAAAAGAACATGTAAGATTAATTTAGTTCTGACAAAATGTTCCAAACCAAAGCACCTTGTTTGATTTAGAATATCCTGATATTTTTAACAATTTCAAAAATAGTAAGAACCGAAATAACTACACCCACCATAACTAAATTACAAAATCAAAGAAAATGATAAGAACAAAAACAAAATGTTCCTAACCAAAGCACCTTGTTTGATTTAGAATATCCTGATATTTTTAACAATTTCAAAAATAGTAAGAACCGAAATAACTACACCCACCATAACTAAATTACAAAATCAAAGAAAATGATAAGAACAAAAACAAAATGCTCCAAACCAAAGCATCTTGTTTGATTTAGAACATCCTGATATTTTTAACAATTTCAAAAATAGTAAAAACCGAAATAACTACACTCACCATAACTAAATTACAAAATCAAAGAAAATGATAAGAACAAAAACAAAATGTTCCAAACCAAAGCACCTTGTTTGATTTAGAATATCCTGATATTTTTAACAATTTCAAAAATAGTAAGAACCGAAATAACTACACCCACCATAACTAAATTACAAAATCAAAGAAAATGATAAGAACAAAAACAAAATGTTCCTAACCAAAGCACCTTGTTTGATTTAGAATATCCTGATATTTTTAACAATTTCAAAAATAGTAAGAACCGAAATAACTACACCCACCATAACTAAATTACAAAATCAAAGAAAATGATAAGAACAAAAACAAAATGCTCCAAACCAAAGCATCTTGTTTGATTTAGAACATCCTGATATTTTTAACAATTTCAAAAATAGTAAAAACCGAAATAACTACACTCACCATAACTAAATTACAAAATCAAAGAAAATGATAAGAACAAAAACAAAATGTTCCAAACCAAAGCACCTTGTTTGATTTAGAATATCCTGATATTTTTAACAATTTCAAAAATAGTAAGAACCGAAATAACTACACCCACCATAACTAAATTACAAAATCAAAGAAAATGATAAGAACAAAAACAAAATGTTCCTAACCAAAGCACCTTGTTTGATTTAGAATATCCTGATATTTTTAACAATTTCAAAAATAGTAAGAACCGAAATAACTATACCCACCATAACTAAATTACAAAATCAAAGAAACTGATAAGAACAAAAACAAAATGTTCCAAACCAAAGCACCTTGTTTGATTTAGAATATCCTGATATTTTTAACAATTTCAAAAATAGTAAGAACCGAAATAACTACACCCACCATAACTAAATTACTAAATCCCAGGAAAAAGAAAAAAAAAAAAACTGTCCTAGGCGACTGTAAACCAAAAGAACAGCTAAGATGCAAATTTCTCGAATAGTGCCGGGTACTGACGTCAGAAATCACATTCACCAATGGGGTGCAAGAACACATTACAGCTGCCATACACCACCACCAAAGTCAGGGCAAGCACACCAACCCACTAATCACCTCATAAAATCGCCAAATTTGGCGGCAAAAAAACAAGGCGTCTATAATGCAACGATACCGATATAAGAACATTTTGAAATAAAATTTTAGGTTCACAGTTATGTAGTATTTAAAAGTTATGAACTGTTGTTTATAGCGAGCAAAAGAACAACTAATAGCAGTGGCGCTGTCTAACAAATAACTAAATAGAATGATAGATGTCCTACTGCACCAATAACTAAAATGAATACGCTGAAACGACTTGGAAGAAAGTATACTTTTAAATACCTACAATAATAAAATGGAACCATAAGAAAAGTGGGAAAATAATGTAAATGTCGAAATAAAAATAATTGAAAACAATGAAAATACTTTTAAAAAGAGTGCTTTAAAACTGTGAGTTGTAAACAATAAAATGTTCCATAATCATATATAATATAGTATTCGTTCGTCCTTCAAATTCTCAGTTGAATTCTATCCAAAATTAATTTCATAAAAATTATTTTTCTATTTTACTGTTCGGAAGTAATGCAAAAGGCAGGATAAAAGTTTGATTATTTGCCGGAAGATGGCACCACTACACTTTTGATCTCGGGGATGAAAATTATGTCTTCGACTTCGTTTACGATAAAAAATTTATTATGTTAAATGTTTCAAAAGATGTCTTCGTATTAAAACCACAAAAAAATAATGTTTCTAGGTCTGAATTATGAAATGCGCTGTGTCATTCTCGCAGACAAACTCGAAAAATGTTTAAGGTCTTGATTTTTGGCTCGTGGAATGTTCGTTCACTGTATCATGCTAAAGCTTTGCAAGAACTTACTGAGCAAATTGAAGGAATTTTTTTGGATAGACTAAACAATACAAGGAAAAGTAAGAGACTTAATCTTCGATGTGTGGATAATTGTATTATGTCTATTAAGCATTTAAGATTGAAGTCATGTACCTTGCTGTTATAGATTTGAAAGGAATTTTTGTGTTGTAAAAATTAATAAAACCATGTAATATTTCAGAATATCATGCTAAGAAATGTCTATCTAAATTCAAATATTTCCCCCATCCCTACTATTTTTTCCTCCCCTTCAAGAATGCTTTTCTAGATACGTCACTGCTCCGATGGTATGAATGTTTCTTAAAATGTGTTCGGCAACGACCCTCTAGGGGTTTTCGATCAATTTTCAAACAACAGGACCCTATAAGTCAAATATCGAACTACCGTTCGAACACCGACTGAGTCATGTGACCCGATGCTAAGCTGGTACTCGTACAATAACACCCGCAAAGCAAGTGTAGCTTAAGAAATGCTACGATTTGGTTTGATTTCGAGCACTACGGTCTACTTTTTTGCAAAACAAGGACTAATGAGACGGGGACCTACTATTTAAAGTAAATTCCGAACGGCTACGAATGTCCATGACACAGTGGGATTCGAACCCACGAACTCTGGTGTGGAATAGCCACATTCTATGTAAAAGGGAATGCCAGGAATTGCCGGCTTCCTGGCCCCTTATTTTATGGAATGGGTCTTGACCATGTCCAAGTCACCTTGAATCTCCCAGCGCTGACCATCCGTGGGTTGCCGTTTTGCTCTCCCCGTCTTTCACCATTTGTTCAGCTTGAGCGTTGATTGGCACCATAAGTTTCCTAGGCTGTTCTTCCTACTCACCCTACGTTTTGGCGATCGTCTTGGGTTCCCGCTGGCGGGATTTTTCCACCAACCTCACCATGCGCGGTGTTGAGTGGGCATCATTTTGGCCGAAATTGAGGGAGAGATCACCCGCATCATTAAAAAAAAAAGTATTTTTTTAGCCATTTTGCTTTTTCTTATCTTTGTGTCATGTCGAGAACGTGTATTTTTCTGACAAAGTCAGCAAGGAATAGAAAATAAATAAAATTCCTTTAAGCTAATCTATTAATAGGACTCTTTTCTATTCGTCAATTTGCATTCACCTCTGTTCTAAAATTCTGGAGCATACCATATAAATACACTGAATTGTGTCTGCCGTCATAAAGTTCCACCAAAGAACCGGTGAAAGGTTATTGCGGCGTAAAGGAGAGATGTAATATTCTACAACATCAATAATTCTACAACAATAATTCTACATCTGGTACCGAAGATCAGCGTCCCAACCATTTGGATATTGCTCGGCAAGAAATGCTACGGGTACGAGTAACATCACCCCATTTAAAGGTGGGAGAATGAAGGTGATGTACGCTGGCTGCAGTACAGGCATTAAGTGCATTCTTTTATGGTGTATGAAATATGTTTCTTGTTGTGATTTGTTAATAGACGTGTATTAAAGTAAATCGATTCCTGATCGATGGATACCCATGAGAACTCCTAGTGTTTACAAGCTAGAAAAAAGGTCTTATAACATCAAAATTTTAAGGCAAATCCGTAAATTTATTCTCTAACTTTGCTCTAGCCCCTTACATAGAATTAATAGTAACTGATACGCTAGAAGAGCAACAAAAGCAAAAACAAAAGCGATGTAATAGTAAATCATTTAAACCACACGCGACAGTCCAGCAGAAGAAGAGGTGAAACATTCATCAATGTATCATTTATTAGGCTTAGTAGCAGAGGGATGACAAGAAATGCACAGTAGAATTATACAACATTTTAATTAAACGATCACGGACAATTATGTACAACACATTACGTACATTCCAAATACCACACTACAGAGTAACAAGTCATGTGCAGTACACCATGCAAGGTGTGGCGCTCCAGTTGAGTTGGAATATTCCACTTCACATAGAGGTAGGGTAAATAACGAGGCATTGACAAATATAAAATATACATATAACCTAACATCATTTTACTTGTATCATTTGAGCCGCGGTAGCTCAGTCGGCAAAAGTAACGCTCTCTTAATTGGAGGGTTGCGGGTTCGAGGCCCAAGCCAGCCTAAGGTCAGCCGTGTCCGTTAAAGGTGACTGGGACACGTAAAATATGTTCTTGGTAACAATGTCCTCCAAGTTTTCTATCAATACCTATGGGGGGCAGGAAGTCTATGGGTCTTCTGCTTGGTCCCTGTTTCTAAATTACAAGGACCCACTTGAGCATAAGTCGTACTTTCACCCTTGAGGTGCTCGTCAAAACGAAAGGCGGACCTCTTTGCCTTAATACGATTTAGTCTCCGGCTCAATCGTGCTTGATTTGACCAAGTGGCATAAGACAAAAACAACTTGTATCATTTCGATAAAAAAAATTCTTGCTTCCACGTCATGTTTTGCAAGTATTACCTACATTTTTAATCTATTTTATATTAAGTTATTATGTTTAATGAGTGATAAGCCAAACGATGGCTGAATGAATGATTAAGGCTCTGATCTTCGGAACCGGAGTTCATGGGTTCGAATCCCACTGTGGCATGAATGTTTGTAACTGTTCGGAATCTGTTTTAACCCTTTAAAGGTCACAATTAAAAATTCTTTCAGATTTAACAGAATTAGGTTATAAACGTTGTCTGTGAAATTTATAAATAGGAACTATATGAAAACAAATTTTACATTCCATTAGGAGGTTGGATTTTTTTTTTTTGGGGGGGGGGGAATAATTGTGAAACCTTTCAGTTTTACAGCATGAAAATAAGGGTTTTTTTAAATTAATTATATCGAAAGAACAATGTATAATTACCATCAAACTGATGTAAGAAATAGATAACTACAAAGTTTTTCATTGTTCTTTTGGGTACGGGTTTTTATTTGAAGTCAAATTTGAAAACGAACTCGAATTTGAAAAATCAAATTCCAGTTTTTTTTATGTAAAGCAATTTTAAACTCATATATTTCAAAGGAAAAAATAAATTATGCAAATTCTATTATCTATTACTACATCAAGTATCAATAACACAGAAAATCGAAAAAAAATCTTCCGGATATTTTTATAAAGAAGAGAAAAAAAGGTATTAATAGGTGGTTTCGCTGTGAAACCACTGTGGCCAGTGGTTTCACAGCGTTAAGAAGTAGGTTCCAGTCTCATTAACCCTAGTGTTGCAAAAAAAATTGACCGCAGCTCTCCAAACCAAACTAATGAGCGGTAAATAGAATTTGATCCTCAGTTCCTCCTTGTGTAACAGTTATGCAGGGGTGCTATTGCGATGTTTGGGGTAAGAAATTGGCTCCAGAGAATTAAAAAGCTTAAGTACCACTGGGTATGCATGCATTCTTCTAAGGAATGAATAATTTTTAACATAACAAACCCAGGACTGAAACATATTTATTATTCACCAAAAACTTCTAGGATCAACATATAAAAGAAAATTATTTACGTAATATCTAAGTTCAGTGATAAGACGTATGAAAACAATGCAGATGATATTTAAATAATTTAAAATAAAAAATGATTAAATGAGACAGTTAAAGGAATGATGTCATAATGATAGAAAAATATGTTATTTTTACCTGTTTATTATGCCATAAATTGATAAATTTAATCATCTGCTTTTAAAATGGGACTTGATAAAATGGCATTAAATGCTCGAAAAGGGTGAAAGGTGTGGATTTCGAAAATTTTAAAAACGTTTCTTTGAATTTCGCTAACTTTCTACTTCATCCAGTATCCAATATGGATGCCTCTATCCATTCCAGGTCCAACCTCTTCATAAATTCGAAGACAGACAGATAGATAACTTAGGCTATTATTATATAGGGTATGATTTATCAAAAAAAAAAAAACGGAAAGCATTCTCACTTTGTTTGGAAGCAGATTAAAAATTAGCATGCAAAAAGATAGAGTGCCAATGACTTTCTTTTGACAGCATTTGCGTATCTGACCAAAATGTAGTTGTAAAATTGCCATGTCAGCAGATTCCCTCTATATAAGATCACGCGTAAAAATTGACCGTCTCTCTTCTGTCAAGGTCTAGTTCAGGGATGGACAAACTTTTTCGGCCGCTGGCCAAAAATCGAAAGAAATTAATTTGGTGGGCCAAGATACATTTTTCTAAAATTTTAAAAAGAATATACAAATACCTGACGGTTTAAATACGTTAATGAGATGAATGAAATTGCGATTTCATTTTTAAAGGTTCCTTATAGTGAGGTTCGAAGTGAGATGTACTGATTTTAAGGAACGATGCTAAATGTTCATCTGTCAGTCTACTTCTGAAATTATTCTTTCTAAGGTTCAAAGTTGAAAACACTTGTTCACATATAAGAAGCAAATATACCGCTGATCTGGGCGTGAGATAATAAATTTGGAATATAATATTTAAGCAAAGTAGTAAAGGAGATGGATATATAATGTATAAATATATATTTCTTTTAATTTTCCTCGGACCGGCAACTTAAAATTCTATCTGCGATCCGGATAAAACCTTCCGGCGGGCCGTAGTTTGCCCATCCCTGGTCTAGTTTATAGTAATGTAGCCTCCACACTATGGCCAGTTGCCCACCACTTCCTGATGATGACCTCGAACGATGGTTCACTCGTCGCATCCACACGCTGGGCCACTAAATGATCTGAGCGCATTGATTTGTCCATAGGGTCTACTGCTCACTGTAGCTGCGCATCTAGCTGCCTTTGATCTTTGGAGAAAAACCGCCTCCGAAGCATTGTCCGCCAAGGCTATTTTATCATCTGCCGCCATCGGCCACGATAAGCCAAAGCCCCTCCAGACGGTGGTGATGGCTTGCAGTGGACCATAGTGTGGAGGAGCCTTAACAATCTACACGCTGACGGGAATGTGTAAATGCAAATACAGCAGGAATATATGAGATGATCCAAGTAAAGACCGGTAGAAGTTGGCTGTGTCAAACTGTGTCTGCTGTGCCTTTGAATTATTTTTTGGATTATACTGCGGCTTAAGAAGATTTCAAGGCTGTGCTATTTCCTTAATCTTAAGCGGGGTTGTATTATAAAAGTGTTTTCGTTGAAGATTAATGCAAAAACATCTAAAAGTTTCACTTTAGTTTTAAAAAAATGATGCAAATATACTGTGTGTATGTATGTGTAAGATGCAGAATACACTGTGTAAGATGCAGATATATAACTTAAACGCTAGATATTTATTAATCCGTGAAACAGAATCCTAGACTTTTATGAAAAGAATTTGTTGTTAATACCTGGGATAAAATTTTCATTGCAACAAAAAATAATCGATGATTACATTTAAAATTATCAC
>CM063510.1:33937792-33980292 GCA_032207245.1 Pardosa pseudoannulata | reverse complement strand
CATGTGAAATGACAATTAGCAATAGCATCTTACGTAACAGGTTTTTTACTTTCCGCTGCTGAAAACGTCACAGTCTGAAAAGCACAACGGGTTCGAAGCCATGGCGCAAGATAAAAAAAAAAAAGTAACCTACTAATTTTTCCAAGACAAACTTGGGGTATGTTACTTTCATCTACAAGGTATAAACAGTTCTTCCTCTTAAATAAACAGTTCCGCAAGGAAGCGGGGATAGGTTTCATGAAAACGAAAACGGGCACAGCAGTTTAAAATAAAGTAATAAATAAATGAAAATAACAGTGAAAAAGAAGATGTGAAAACAAAAGTATGAACACAAGTTTTTGCAGTAATCCCCAACTATTTCCTACTTTTTGCACATTCTAGATACTGTGTTGACTTCAATGTTCTCGAGTGAAGAGGTAGCGTGAAGAAGGATCACAGTCATGATAAAATTGGAAATCACTTTTATTTCTTGAGTAAATACGGCTATATACAAGGGGGTTCTAATCTCCCAAAACAAGTCGAAATGCAAAGGATTGTCGCCTGCACAACATCACAACGATGATCACAGTGGAAAGAAAAGAGATTAAATAATCTCACATAAGTGGGGAGGCTTTTTCCAGGGTGCAATGCAAACACAATTTATCTCCCTTTCGGTATCCGAGACTCTGCCGCTCCCTATATGAGCGGACTTTCCGAATCTCCCGAACTTAACCACTAGAAAACTGGCTCCGGTCAAAAGACGCGAAAGCCTCCACGAGGTCAAAGCACCTACGTAAGAAAAATGTCGAAAAGCCCCGAGTTACAGGATGCAGTTGTCACAGAACTGCCTGGGCCGGGCCCTCTAGTTCTGTAATACATGGGAGTTTGGCAAAACAACACTATGGAATTTGTTTGACTCTAATATATCAGAAAGCCCCGAGTCGAAAAATTCTAGGCTTTTTATACCTCGGGGTCAGTTGTGGTTCCCTTTACCTGAGAATTCCAGCTAAGGTTACAACTAATTTTTTTTTTCTTACTGAATTCTCAAGAGGCTTCAAATTAGCTGATTCCGGTCTGGTCGTTAGTTCTGCATAAAGGGGGTCTTCACAATACCAATAGGAACGATGTGCACTTTTTTTTTTTTTTTTTTTTTTTTGTCTTAGGGTTACTTGCCTGTGAAGCATCGCCCTAATATCTGCGAAGCTTTTACTCATTTAGCACCACCCGAGGAGCAAGTGTAACTTATGGTATGCTACGGAGGCGAGTAACAATACCCCCGCTGGGGCCTCGTCATTTAGAAGCAGGGATCAAGCTGAAGACACACCCCCCCTCAGGCTTGGCTTGCCACTTCCAGAGGTATCGTTTGAGAACTTGAAAAACATTGCGACCACGAATCTATTTTATACGCCCAGTCGCTATTAATGAACACGGCGGATCTTAGGCCGGCTCGAACCTCGATCTCGTTCCCAACCGGCCGGTTACGAGATAGCTGCCTTTACTGACTTAGTTACATGGACTCATGTTTTCAAGGTTCATTTCTAGTTGTGTGTAATATGCAGTAACACGTATCACATATGTAGAAGTAAAGAAAAACTCAACCCTGCCGAAACTAAAAAAGAACGAACTCTTTTTGTTTACTTTCGATGGACGTGAGTTATACGGCAACGTGTGCAGACGGCACTTCTCGCTGACCGCTTTTTGACCGCCAAGACGGGCGCTGATGTTGTGCCAGACGGGCACTGATGTCTAGTTTTATTTTAATTCTCCCTAGACACCAATTTTGTATATAATGTGTAAACAGTTTAATTAAATAAGTTCATTTTAGTTGCGCCTTTGCATCTTTTCCACCGTGGGAATAAATCTCCTACATATATAAGAAAAATATTTATGAAACAGATTTTAGTAAATATTATTTATTGAATTCTTATGCAAAATGTTTAATTAGTAATTGATACGCTAGAAGCGCAACAATAGGGAACACACATGCGATGTAATAGTAAATCATTTAAACCACGCGCGACAGTTCAGCACAAGAAGGGGTGAAACATTCATCTATATATCATTTTACTTATATCACTTGAGCTGCGGTAGGTTAGTCGGCAAAAGCAACGCTCTCATAACTGGAGAATTGCGGGTTCGGAGGCCTATCCGGCCTTAGATCTAGTTAAAATAATAAACATGTAAACAAAATAATTGCGCGTATGTTTTTTAACCCCTTAAAGGGTAAGATTAAAAATTCTTTCAGATTCAGCGGCATTAGGTTATAAACGTTGTCTGTGAACCTTATAAACTAGGAAACATATAAAAACAAATTTTACATTCCTTTAGTAGCTAGGAATTTTTTTTATTTATTTATTATTATTATTATTTGGGGAGGGGGTAGTTGTGAAACCCTTCCCTTGTACAGCATGAAAACAACAGTTTCTTAAAAGTAGTTATATTGGAAGAACAATATATAATTCTCATAAAAATGATGTAATAAATAGATAACTACGGCATTTTTCATTATTCTTTTGGGTAGGTGTTTTTCATTGGTGTTTGAGTAGGATTTTTCATAAGGAGAAAAATCAAATTCGAGATTTTTCATATAAAGCAAATTTAAACTAATATATTCCAAAGAGAAAAATAAACTATGCAAAATTCTATTATCTATTGCTACATCAAAGAGTCGATAACAAAGAGAATCGAAAAAAAAATCCTTCGTATGTTTTTAAAAAGACAAAAAAGTATTAACAGGTGGTTTCTCTGTGAAACCACTGCCCGGTAAAGAGTTAATAGCAAAATACAGAGTGTCTATAAAAGAACTCCGGGGTTTTGAGGCAAAACATTTTAATGAAATAAAAAACATACATACATGTTTTATACATGACTGGCAAGCTTACATTATCAAGTTTTTTTTTAACAGTAAAGTTCTATATGAGCCCCGTTAGTGGCACGGCAGACGTCTAAACGGTATTCTACCTCTTCCCATGTCCTGGCGAGCATGTCTGGGGGGACGGTTGCCTCACCATTGACGAATGGTTTTGTCAGAAGGCGAGTTAACACCATAGTTACGTCGAAAGTTTCTTTGTACGGTAACTACAGACTTCGTTTCTATGAGCCAAATAACACATTGAGTTGTTGCGGAGTCGCCATTATTTCAAATTTCGCGACGTCATTTCAAGGTCAACTCCCTGCAGCGCCGCCAACAGTTGATACAAACATTCCCAATTGGTATGAGTAAAACTTTTTGAGCTACTCTTTTCAGAGAAATCGACTAAATTTTGCTATCTTTTTTAGTTAGTGAGATATGAATTTTTAAAACCCCGGAGTTCTTTTATAGACACCCTGTATTTAAAAAATTGCATTACTGAATACTTAATACTGAATATTTTTATCATAACCCACACAGCAAGAGGCCCATGTAAAACTACTCACGGTCCCTCGGTATAGGGTTGAAGAACCCTGAGTTACTGTATATATGTAATAATTATTTCCTTTAGTCATAATAATTGTGTAGCCCTATTGTTTTTACTTGCCCGAGTTACTGGGAAAGAACAAACCCAATCAGGTAGCAGTAATAACGATGCAGCCGGCGCACATTGAAGAGAATGGCACAAGTCTAATTAAAACCTTATTTTAGAGCTGCTAAAAAAGGACACCTTTACTAGTCAACGACGACGAGGGGGGCAACGTCTCTCTCGTCCGCGGCCACGAGCTTCAAGCCGTACGTGCCCTCCGGGTAGTGCTAAATGAGAGACAACCTCAGGGGTATACCTCCTTTAGGTATACACGGGTGTCACGAGCCCGGGGTTCACCTGAGTGATCTTTATTCTTCGTCTTCCCTGGTAGTCCTGAACTTGCCTCTGTAGAGCTTGTTCCTTACTGGGGTTGACCACATTAATCCTCGAGCCAAGACGGAACCTCGCGTAGGTCAGCAGCAGCTCTGTAGCTGTTGTGGTTGCGGTCGTGGCGACTGGTCTTCAGTGAAAGCTGCTGTATGGGCCTGGGTCAGCTGAGGAATTACCTTACTAGTCAACGACAAGAGAAAGACAGAAAAATCGAAAAAAGATGCACCCAAGAAAGAAGAAGGAAAAAAATTTCCCAAAGGATAAGAATCTTAACGAATTAAACTGTTAAGATCAGGAAAAACGAGGAGCCATTTGCCGGCGACAGCTGGGAAACGTGTTGAATAGATAGAAAATTTACATCTATAGGACAGAAAGCTTTGGGAAATGTATCGAAAGAATTTTAAGTCGAGGACACTCCTTTGATTATGACATTTAGAGGCTGGGAAAAAGATTTTAAGGAATTAGAATGGGAGAGAGGAGGTTTTTAAGGAAATATTAAATAATTTTGATATATTACATACATTTATGTAATAAGACGGACTTCACACGTTTGCTTCACAAACTGTTATTTTATCTAGAGCCTCTTTACCTAGCGTTGATGCATGAGGTGTTGCCATCTTTTGTTCTATTTAATATTAAGATTATACAGTACCAAGTTGTGACCTTTGTATTGATAGCATCTTTCAGGAATATTTTTTTTTCTTTAATGATACTGAGTGGCTATTGATGAAACACTTTAAGTTCTATGCTTTGTTTCCTTTTCATTATCAAATTCTATTATATATGTGTGTGTGTGTGTGCATAATGAGACGGACTTCTCGAGGGGTGGTTGCAGACATGGCCCATAAAAATGACACCGTTTTAGCTAAAAACGTTTATTAAAATAAATTGGAGGACGGGTTCCCGCTTCATCATAGGGACAGAACAAACTGAGGGGTCAGCTAGCATGAAGTTATATGTAAAAAGGCCCTTAACACTTGGTCAACATCTCTGGAAAAATCTCTAGAAAAATCTGCCTCCGTCAATGTGCATCTCCTTTAAGTTTGGAAATTTCCTAAATTGTCCGCTAAGGCAATGTGGAGTTATAACTAGTCAGACCCCTTCTCTGAGGGCGTAAACTGTAGCCCTAGTGGTCAATTTAGGTTAGGGGTTAAAAAGGGGAATGCAAATGGACGCGGGAATTTTTAGCCCTTGACTTCAGATTTGAAAACCCCTGAGAATTTTCTTACATATACATATACATATACATACAGTAGTTCAGTCGGCAAATTTTATTTATTTATTTGATTGTTCGTTGTAGCGGACTTAGCCAAATTAAGGGTTAATACATAATATTCACAGAATTACCTTGTTCAGTTAGAATCACTGCAGAACTTATTAAAAAAATATAAGAATAGGAGACAAATATACATATGCATTTTTTTATATTCATTCTATATTTATCGTTTCTGTAATATATCATTCTAATAAAGCAAAATGATTCCTTTTTATTTGTCTGTAAATGTAGCGTACCAAGAAAGCCGGAAATGAAAAATTGGGTTCATGACAAAGTTCATTTCGAAGAAATTTTTCTAAAATTTAATTTCGTTTTTCATTTACTTTATGCTTTTGAACATCTTCCATCAAGACTTTCCTCTGAAATTATAGAACAAATAATAGGACCGCAGTGTGTGCTATCTCTAAAACTTTATTTTTTTAGACAAAAAAATTTCTTAAATCAATATGATAATTCACAAACTGATATAGAATCTAGACGAATAATGTCATTCTTTAGTAGAAGCTAATTTTTAATAACGATGTCAAAAATAACTTCCGTTATAGAACAAATAATAGGACCGCAGTGTGTGCTATCTCTAAAACATTATTTTTGAAACAAAAAAATTTCAAAAATCAATATGATAATTCACAAACTGATATAGAATCTAGACGAATAATGTCATTCTTTAGTAGAAGCTAATTTTTAATAACGATGTCAAAAATAACTTCCGTTATAGAACAAATAATAGGACCGCAGTGTGTGCTATCTCTAAAACATTATTTTTGAAACAAAAAAATTTCAAAAATCAATATGATAATTCACAAACTGATATAGAATCTAGACGAATAATGTCATTCTTTAGTAGAAGCTAATTTTTAATAACGATGTCAAAAATAACTTCCGTTATAGAACAAATAATAGGACCGCAGTGTGCTATCTCTAAAACATTATTTTTGAAAAAAAAAAATTTCAAAAATCAATATGATAATTCACAAACTGATATAGAATCTAGACGATAATGTCATTCTTTAGTAGAACTTTTTAATAACGATGTCAAAAATAACTTCCGTAGAGAACAAATGCAAAATTTAGAAGCACTACAGATGCAAATTGTTTCTCTTAATTGTACCACATGTTTTGCAGATCTGCAGCATATACAAAAAAAAAAACTTTAAAACATTTTTCTGATTGTCGCTATCCTGCACAACTGCAATTAACACAATTGGCTCGTAGAGTACATATTGTAACGTATCCGGTCCCTGTTTTAGGTGACACAATGAAAAATAAGGTGCGTCTGGAATAATGAATTTATTTACACCTCTGCTATATACATCATTTCATAAATATACAAAAAAAATAAATAAATAAATAAATAAATAAATAAAATAAAAAAAAAAATCCGATCACAGGTATGTGATTAGATACACGTATGCCTGAGTAGAGACGTGTAATATCTAAGATCAGACTCTGCCGAAATATTGATGATCCGACGGAAGAAACAATTCGGTAGCTCTCGCGAAAGTTCACTGAAGTAATGGTAGAATATCAAAGCACAGTTAGAGTTCCGAAGGGAAATATGCAAGCAATCCTGAAGAGGATTATATTAAAAAAGGAAACCCAATGCACAGGGTACCGTTTCAATCTCAGCAAGAGATATATCCCAAGCCGGGATTTCGCTAAATAAAACTCTTGGATGGAGAGACTGGTCAATGCGATCTCCGAGTTAGCCGATGCGTGCTACTCTTTAAAGAAAATATCCCAAGGTGGGATTATAGAAAAAAAAAACCTCTTTGGTAGAGACTGGTCAAGGTGACCTCTGAATTAGCTAGTTGCTAGTTAACTACCTTCTTCTCTAAAAACAAATCTTCTCTTGTCTCTTTCTAGAGAAGGGGCCTCTAAGAGAGGGGCCTCACCCATAATTTCACTATTGGATCACCTAGCGATGACCTCACCTTCGAACAACTGGATTGGTCGGAGTTAAACAATCATCGGCCGCAAACCCAGGGTCCCTGGAATTCTTAGCGGCTAGATCCAAGTCGCGGCAATTCCTTTGTCGTTCCGATGGTCATATTTCTGGCTGTCAGTGAAGGTGCCGGATTGTCTGCTATATTGTTCCTCTACTCTAAGGCACAATAGTGTAGACATCGTGGGGCCGGGGAAAACAATCCTTTTGTATCCACACAAGCGAAGTCCACCTCTCAAAGCAAAGTTCTTTGATGTCGACACACCGCTAAATGACGCCGTTACAATATCAAATGGCTATAGTAAATTTAGTTTATTCCCAGGTAGCGCAAATATATCGATAAATGTACGTACAACTGTTGCACAATAAATTTGAATGTCGCTGAATGTCGGACATCAAATTATTATCCCAATTACTACAATAGAAAAAAATAAAATACTATCTTCCTCTATGTTTTGGGAATAATGAAACGATAGAAGTCTGTTTTCGTTTTTTATTTACTCTTCTACCAATTTTACCTCGAAAATTTCTCAAAATCTATTTTTTTTCTATGTATGTTTTTATTTTCTTGCCTCAAATAAATAAGCAACTGCTCATTATGTAATAATGCATTGCGACTTAATTTTTGATGAGTTAGAAAGTTTTTTTTTTCTAAACTTTCAGAACGCTGTTCGAAATTTTATGTTTCATCTGAACCACAATCATCGTCATTTAAAGCTTCATAACATTTCAACTTCACATCCTCATTTATCCATTGTAACATTTTAAAAATGCCTTTTCTTCTCGGTATATATTTGAAAGGTATTAACAACGGCCACATTAAAAAAAGAAAAAGCAATCCGCTACCATTGGTATATTGGTACCAAATATATTAATATATGTTTAAAAGTAAAATAAAGGATATTACTCGGACTTTATATTATGTACAGATATAATATTTAGTTTATGTGTGTGTATATATATATATATATATATATATATATATATATATATATATATATATATGTGTGTGTGTGTGTGTGTGTGTATGTGTAAGGAAAATTCTCAGGGGTTTTCAAAACTTAAATGAAGGGTAAAAATTCCCGCGTCATTTTCCATTCCCCTTTTTAACCCCTAACCTAAATTGACCACTGGGGCTACAGGTTACGCCCTCAGAGAAGGGGCCTGGCCAATTATAAACCTACAAGGCCCTACAAGGCGGACAATTTAGGAAATTTCCAAATAAAAAGGAGATACACGCTAGCGGAGACAGATTTTTCTAGAGATATTTTCCCACAGATGTTGACCCAGGTGTTAAGTGTCTTGTACATAGAACTTCATGCCCTTCAGTTTGTCCCTATAATGAAGTGGGAACCTGTCCTTCAAAGTTATCTTAATAAAGGTCTTTAGCTGAAACGGTATCATTTTTATGGCCATGACTGCAAACCCCCATCGAGAAGTCAGTCTCATTACATATATATATATATATATATATATATATATATATATATATACATATATATATATATATGTGTGTGTGTGTGTGTGTGTGTGTGATAGAGCTTGGCCTGCTATGCTTCGCGGCTGTAGCATGGTCGAAAAAATTAATACGAAGATCCAGGATAAATTTTATACATATTTATTAGGCAGCATACAGAGCAAAAAAAAAACTTCTACAGAGAATCGTCGCGAAGCCTTATATAACCTTGGGGACGCTAACCGCTTGAGAAAGGAATTTGTTATAAGTGCTTTTAAGTGCTCTTAAGTGGGTTGGCGAGTTAAGCTCGCCAACAGGAAGGAAACAAAAGAGTTTAACGCCGAAAGGCCACTAAAAAGATGAAGAAATTGCGGATTTGGTGGTTTTTTAATAGAGGTGTTAGTAATTTTAGTTTAGGATTAAAGCGTTAAGTTTTTACATTACAGAATATCCCCCCCATCTGAAAAGGCTTGAAGCCGGGCGCCTCGACCCCAAGACATTCCAGATAGTGAGCTGGAAACTTAGTGGGTTAATTGCTGCAGGATTGTTAGTGTTAGTGTCCCCAAAAATATAAAATTACAATGAAATTATAAAAATAGTATACAAAATATAACATGAGAACAGACTACTATAAATAAAAATATACTTCATATGAACATGAAAATCTAAAGATATTAATTGTAAAACATTATGTAAATATTAGAAAATTATTTGAAATATTACTGAATATAATAGGTATTATGAAACATGAAAATAAACATAAGATGTAATACGCATAATGTAACAAAAATATTAATATGAATATGAATATGTAAAAATATATAGCACTAGAACACTTTAAATCAAATATTTTGTGATATTCAGTTCTATAAAACAAGAACCTCAAAATAATTATATTCAAAATTAAAATATTAAAGTTCTCAAAAATATGTTTAGACGTAAGACAAAAAGCTTCAAAGGTATTATTCGTTATATACAACTCAATTAATAAAAAGCGAAACTCAGAAATGATGAAATACAAATTGGCTAAATATAAAATATGAACAGAAATGTAACATATAAAAAAAATATCAGAATATTATTTTGTATATCGTAACTCGTAATCAGTTCTTCAAATCAAAACCCACACTCAGCAGAAGTATCAAAACAAAGTTCAAGTCACAAGTGTCGTCACATCTGTTAGACCCTCTGCATAGAATAGGGTTCAGCAGCGTCCTGTCATGACTCACTTTCAGCTCTAGAAGAACCATCAAAACAATTTTTGCACAGTAATCGATTCAGTTCAGACCGAAACTGTTATTAAGTTGTATGAGTTAGGAATACACAATCTGATTAAATAATTAAATCTGATTAAATAATAAAAATGTTATTATATTTTAGGACAATTTATATAACAAAATTTATAAATGAAATCACAACATCGTAAATCACTAATACAATATCAGTATCAATTTGAAATTCTAAGATTTTTCAATATTGTCACTGAATTTCAACATGAACTTTAAAATCAAATTCAATCAATTATTATCAATATTGAAATGATTTTCTTTTACAAACAATAAATATGAAAAAAATATAGTATTATTATATTTTAACACTGTGAACAATAATAAACCAGCAGATATGTACAAGTATAACCACTTCTTCAATATTATAAATCAAATTAGAAAAACAACCATAATCATCTTTTTATACAATTATCACATATCTAGAAACATTATTCGTGGTGTAGTTTAAAACTTCCCGGTGCATAATAAAATCTCAATTTGGAAGCATGGACAATCTCAGTCGATTTTTTTGTTTGATAATTTTCTTTATCTATTTCATAATTAACTTCTGACAATTTGTTTACAATTTGATATGGACCTGAAAAAGGTGAAGTCAGCTTACGTGTGTTAGGGAACTCAAATTCTTCAAAAAGGACTAAGTCACCAGGTTGGAATTTAACGTCTACAAATTTAGTGTCATATCTACTTTTATTTCTTTTATGATATTCAATAGTTCGTTCTTTGGCCAATTTTCTAGCTACGTCTAATGGAGGGTAAGTATTTTGATTAATAGGAGATTCAAACGGAAGATTACCAAATAATAAGTAGGCAGGGGTAAATTTTGTTACGGTATGAGGAGAATTATTGTATTCGATAATAACTTGTTCTAGTATTTTAGTCCAAGGTATTTTAGTGGAAGTAGAATTTACTTTACATTTTAATCGACTAACTATTGTTTGATTTACACGCTCCACTTTGCCATTAGTTTGGGGATGGTGAGCAGTAGTTAAAAGTTGTTTTACATTATAATTTTGAAGAAATCTTCTAAATCTAGATGAAGTAAAAGCCGCATTTCGGTCACTAAGGATTTTTTCTGGGACTTGAATTTTGAATATCTGAGTTAAACAGTTAGCATAGGTCTCGGTAGTAACACTTTTAGAGGGAAATGCCCAGACGTATCTTGTTGCATGGTCAATTACTATGTGTAAGTATTTTTTTGTAGAATTATAATAATTAAACCCTCCAACCGTATCGATAGAAAGACATTCAAAGGGTTTGTCCGTAGGGGGTACTTCTTGCATAAGTCCAAATTTTTTTGTCTTTTTCTTCTTATTAATTTGGCATGTATGACAATGCTTTACATAATTTCCAATGTCTTCACTAATATAAGGCCAATAGTATTGAGGGGTAATTAAACTAAGCATAATTTGTACACCAGGGTGACCAAATTTCTCGTGAGTTTCAGTTAACAATTTCAATCTTAAAGATTTTGGTACAACAAAATATTTAAATTGTTCTTAGAATTCAACTATTTAAATTGACATTTCACCAGAAAGTACTATTACTTTTTAAAAACTTTTACCTTTAGCATGGGTAATCCGTCCGAAAGAGAGAAGAGAAAAACAAAATCTGTATTTACACATCCACAGAGCTATGACCCAAAAAAAAAAATAATCACACTCTATAGCGAGCACTGCTGTAGATTCCCTCCGCAAGGTCAAATCACCGCACTTGTCATCGCTCCTATGGGGTCGCCGAAGAACTCCGCCGACTGCATTGAAGATTTTTCGAAAACAAAACACATCTCGTTGCGGGACTGGCTTTTCGCTCCAATTCCGGAATTTTTGTAGAATATCGTAAATGCACTGTGAAATGACTCTCTTTTCCGAAGCAGGAACCATCCTCGCCGACTTTTGTGATAGAGCTTGGCCTGCTATGCTTCGCGGCTGTAGCGTGGTCGAAAAAATTAATACGAAGATCCAGGATAAATTTTATACATGTTTATTAGGCAGCATACAGAGCAAAACTTCTACAGAGAATCGCCGCGAAGCCTTATATAACCTTGGGGACGCTAACCGCTTGAGAAAGGAATTTGTTATAAGTGCTTTTAAGTGCTCTTAAGTGGGTTGGCGAGTTAAGCTCGCCAACAGGAAGGAAACAAAAGAGTTTAACGCCGAAAGGCCACTAAAAAGATGAAGAAATTGCTGATTTGGTGGTTTTTTAATAGAGGTGTTAGTAATTTTAGTTTAGGATTAAAGCGTTAAGTTTTTACATTACATATATATATATATATATATATATATATATATATATATATATATATATATATATATATATATTTATATATATATATATATATATATATATATATATATATATATATATATATATATATATATATATATATATATATATATATATATATATATATATATATATACAATGTATATAATATAAAGAATTTTAAGTCGAGAATGCTCCTTTGATTAATACATTTAGAGGCTGAGAAGGGATTAGAATGGGAGAGAGGAGGTTTTTAAGGAAATATTAAAGTTAAATAATTTTGATATATTACATATACATGTGTGTCTGTGTAACATATCTTATTAACATATCTAAATTATTGTTCTTCAAAATTCTCTACATCCACGATCTAGTTTTATTAATTTTAATTTTCACAACCATCTAAAATAAGTCAGTCGTATGTATCACTGAAATTGGCATTCCTTCCACAGTTCCCAAAACTAAAGCTTGAATTAAAAATTGCTTCGTATTCTTTCCTATCTCTGCCCTAGCTGATCCTGCTCACAGAAAAGAAACGAAGATCCTTACAATTTTATAATATTGCTGTTTGCATCTTCACCAATAACGAGCAACAAAATTAATGTAGATCTAAAGCACTTTCACATGGGCGCCACGATGACGCTTGCTACTCCTCTCTAACGACTTAAGTTAACTTTTTTTAAACTTTTCTTTGTCAATTTATTATTCTAATTTTAATCTTTATGTGTTTTTCCCAAATTTATACAAAAACAAAAAAAATAATAATTTTATTCACAAAAATTATTTTTCCTTTTTCCAATTTTATTGTATTATATTATTGTAACTGTAAATGTTTTCTTCTTATGTTAATTTTTTAATTTCTTTTCGTAACTTTATGTAATTTAATGCCATCTAAAGCTGTAAATACTGTCTTTTAATTTTTAATTACCTTATTTTTAATATTGTTTGCACCCATAATATTTTAATTATCTCATGATGCACACCTTGAATGAGTCTGTCACCAATCAAGAGTGGGGATTAGGCTTCGAGTCCAGATGCCCCAAAATAAACTACTACTTCCACTCTTTCTGATGGGAAGCTATCCACTTGACTCTCTTCTCCTCAAGCGGTCTTTTCACAGATCAAACAGATGCACTTTTGTCTCTCGTCTGTGTAAGGTACGGCTCTGTCATTAACATGAAAATAAAGAATTATTACTTAGTATTTCGCCTCGTCTTGAGTTCTAAGTGAGATCCTTCCTCTCCACGATGACTGCAGTTGAATGGCATTGCTAAGCAAGACCTGGCAATTAAAAATATGGGTTATTTCTTCCGTGTAATCGGTAAAGAATATTTTTACCGGCTATATATTGATATACAAACACATAAAAGCCTGTATTATACATTAGATAGAATGGTATAAACATTTACTATAACCTATGTGACGTCCTGAAGTAGTGATAGGCGAAGCCGTCAATGATACAGGCTGGACAACTGTTTACTCTGGGTTAAATACTTTATTCGAGTGAATATTTTATGGACAGCAATGTACAGGTTTCAGTAGATTCTAAATCTTCTGAGATCTCTTGCTGAGATAACGTCAACACAATTACAATGCGTAGGTTTAGTAAAGCTAGTTCTTGTCGAACACTGGAACAGTTCGCTAATTAGTGTCTGTACGAAACGCTGACACTATTACCACCGGGCTGACGATCAATACAGTCGGTTTTCATACTGAAGCTCAAACTCTCAGAGTGCGTATCATGCTGCAGTTCCTTGAGGAAACTCAGGATGCAGGACGATCCAAAATGAGAGTATGGGTCCCTCTCAGCGACCTACTTCTATGCACAAATAGAAAAAAGATATTAAGATAACGGGAATGAGATCCCAAAGTCGAAAATCGACTTCTTAGCAAAAGCAGAGACGCTGGCGGTCTCTAAAGCAAGCAAGTTCCGGAAATCGGAGAGACGAGTGGACTCCTCTCGAGCTCCACAAAGCAACTCTCAAGAAAAAAAAGCCCCTTTCTTGACTCAGCCAATCTTCTTTTATAGGGGTCCCGGTTCCCTTCACGTGATTCTTCCGGAACCTTCCAGACCCACGGTGACACAATCTTGCGGTCAACTCCCCGTCTGGATCAGCTGATCCGTTTCCAGATGTGGTCGTCTTTCAGTCAACCACCAAAACAACTTAAATTTCTTTGCGGCACCGGTAACGGGGAACAGATGCACAGTACAGCATCGCTCGATTAATAATTATTACTCGAATAATTTTTAAACGAATAATTTTAATAAAACGCTATATAAAACACTAATTAAATCAATAGTTACTTATGGTAGTGAATGCTGGAAATTACGCAAGCTGGAGGAAAAAAATTTACTGCGATTCCAAAGAAGGATATTGAGAAGAATTTTTGGAGCTAAGAGAGAAAATTGGGTCTGGAGAATGCTTTCGAATAATAATTTTGAACTCCAACAAAAATACTAGGAACCTATCGAATCATCGTAATCGGCCAAAGAGCGCCATCTATGATGAAGGTAAACAGTCTTGGGGAGAACGTTGGAGGTGATGGTAGACTCCGGATGTGTAAGCTAGGTTCTTCAGAATTTAGATAGATAATTGAATTGGTAGAATTGTTTAGTGTAAATATTGTGCTACTTGTACAGTTAGTTGTCCGGTAGTAGTTTGTGCTCTGTCTTGAAATAAATCTCGATGTTGAAAAAAATAAATCGACTGTTTGGATGTGACTTTCTAAAACAACTCGGCGAGCTTCACAGTGTCTCAATTAAAATAGCTGGCCACATGCATCGTTTAAATAACAATAAACTCTCCTCGGCGCAACAGCCCCTAGGGAGCCAGGGTCTACGGTGCCAATCTCCGTTTCCTAGACCAAGGGCCCTGGGATGCGAAGCATATGGTCCGGTTAGATGGTCAGCCTTAGCGGAACCCCCAGTGTTTAGTTCCCAAGCATGCTTGGTCCTCAATTTCTCTACCCACTGAAGGGATGAAAGGTTGAGTCAACCTTTCCCATCCGGGGGATCGAACCTCGGACCTGCGGCATGGGAACGCGAAGAGCTACTCCAACACCACTAGCTTCTTAAATAACAATAGCCCACTTAAAAAACTTTTTTTTTCACAACTGTAAGGAAGGAGAAGGAGGGGAAGACCCCGAACTAGATGGCTGGACAATCTGGAGACCCTACTCAAGAACCTAGGGGTCAACAATTAGAGAACACTGGCGACCAGCAGAGCAAAATGGTAAAATAACTCTTCCTGTACATCCACTGCAGGGAATCGGTTGTGAGGCTTAATGAGGATGATGATTATGTATATATAATTACAGAGCATCAGCGATATATTCTGCATGGGTAAAAGGACTTTTTTTTCAAGTACAGTACAGTCTTTATAATTCGAGTCTTGATTGTTCGAGTTTCCCATAATTCCAGGTAAATCCGGCTTACCAAAAAAAAAAATAATAATAATAAAATAAAATAAAATAAATAAATAAATTTATTTCCGAAAAAATGACCAACATATGAAAATATTACTTCATATGTTTTTTATTGCTGTTTGACCAGTTCATGGAAAAAGAACATGTTCACTGTGCAAACCGAAGCTATCAGCAGAAATCCTCCCTCTTAAAAGAAGACGGATTTTTGTATTTTTCCTAGGGTGTGTGTATATGGGAGGCGTGGAATCGTACTGTTTTAACTTGGAGAAAAAGTTGTTCAACCAGATTTAAAGCACTCTATTGTTTCTTCTTCTCTAAACATATCTTCCTATGTTCTAAAAATAGTTTAGTTGAAGATTTCAATTCGATGAGATCGGCACTAACACGCGGAAGTTAACTTACCTTTGAAAGAGGTTTTAATTCTGTTTATAGAATCATCATCGTTTTTCCACAAAAAGAAAAAAGGAAATTCGTTCCATTAAAAGTGAAATTAGAAGCATTACAAAGACAGGATAAGGGAGAAATCCTTACAAAACTTACAATCAAACATGGCGTAGGTGCAGTTACGGTTGGGGATTGACGTAGAAACAAAAACATATTAAATGCATTATCTAGTGCTCAGACTTATCATTGGACAGAAAATCTATGACAATGTGGAGCTCTGAAGATGGAGTGATATTGCCCTAAGTAAAAACATTGTATTTAAACAAAAAACAATTGACAATGACTTTAAGATGTAATTAACGTATCTTCAGAAATTAATGTAAAATATTATGTAACATGCATAATATATATAATATTATACATATCAAATATATGTAATTTATATATTCTAAGTATGTGAATGTGTATTAATATATGAATTATTATACATATTTAATATATGCAATATTATGTAATATATATATTATGTAACTTTTTTATTGAAATGTACATTGAAATTTAAAAATCGTGCTTCTATTTCTAATTCTATTTTGTTAAATTAATCGTTTTGGATAATTCGAGTTTTCAATAACTCGAACTAGGTCCGGTCACGTCCACTTCGAATTACCGAGACTCTACTGTAACTGCGAAAACACGAAATCATCGTAGCAAAGTACTGGAATAAGCAATTCAATAAAAGGAAAAAATATTGATAGTGAATTTCCCAGCAATCAAAATCGTTGAAATCGACACTAAATGGAAGTATTTGATTAGAATTACTAATTTCCTTTCACGTCTTTCTGAACACCTACAACTGCTATTAGAACGTTATCACTATATTGATAACGATAAGAATGGGAATGTGAGTGACGAATGTAGATCACATTTTTAAGATAAAGTTAATTACGGTCTGAGATGTTATGTATCAAAAACATTGACTCAGCTTTGCAAGTGTGCACAAAATAAGCTATTATATGCATTTGTAAATTTAGGAAAGTAATGTTATAAATACCTTTCCTTTTTTATGTAAAACTAAGTATAAAGCTGTTAGTTTCTTAATCCCCTATATAATAATAGCCTAAGTTATCTGTATGTCTGTCCTCGATTTTATGAAGCGATTGGACCTGGATTGGATAGAGGCATCCAATCCAGTCAGCAAAATTCAAAGAGAGTAATGTTTATCTTCTCCTAAACTATCGATCAGATTCTAAAATAAATTGGTATAAATATGCTTCATATCACAGTGAAAAATACTGACTTCTTAAAAACGTTCGAAATCCACCCCTTTTCCTCTTTTCGAGCTTTTAATGCCATTATTTCAATTCCTATTTTCCCCGGTTAAGAGCAGGTGATTAAATTTATCAATTTATCATACAGCAAATAGGTAAAAATAACATTTTTTTAGCATTATGACGTCATTCCTTTAACCATCTCATTGAATCATTTCTTGTTTTAAATTATTTAAATTATGCCTTATTTTCATACGTTTTATCACTGAACTTAGATATTACTTCAATATTTTTCTTTTATATTTGGCTTAAATAATAGATTAGGTACATATGTGATAATTTTAAATTGAATCATCGATTATTTTTTGTTGCAAGATATTTCTCAGCCAAAAAACAAACCATTTTTTTTTACCTGCCTCATAAGGTACTTTACAATTTTGGAAAATTAAAACTTTTACTGATCCCATCATATGACGGGCTATATGCTAGTTTGAGAATAGTGAGTTCATTCTGAATATATTATACAGAAAAATAAAAACATGTTTATATATTTTCACCACGGTAGTTGATGGTAGTGACCAGGCCTGATTATCGCAAGGGCACTTGGGGCACGTGCCCTGGGCAGAAAAGTTTTAGGGGGCACGAAAATTTACTAATTGTACCAATTTACTAATGCACTAATTGTTATATATTGCTGTTTACTTGATGTCTTTTTTTATGCCAGCTGTATATTACTACTGCTTTAGTTAACGCTTTTTGTATGCATATCTTCTTGTATTCATCTCCTGGAGAAATTTATAATTTTTTACCTTTGTTTATCATATAATGTGGTTATTATAATGTGCCGTAGTTGATATCAATTTCTGTGCTTAAATTTTACCTGCTTAATATTTAGTCCTGATAAATTTCAATCAATATCTTTGACAGTATTTTGTGCATAACAGTTGAATTTTATGTCAATGTCATTGTAGTAATTTCATTTCCCTCGTGATATCTTTTTCATTTGAACTTCTTCATTATAAATTTTTAATCCACATGCACAATTCCCCTTTCCTTAAGATTTAATAAATTATTGTACGAGGTAATTGTGTTTGTCATGAACTATATTGTTTCCTATTTACTTTAATTTTACTGTTATTTACCTGATAATTAATTCCCTCAACGAACCTGGTTCTCTTTTTATCTTATGGGTTATTGCATATTTATAAAACAGATTATTAGCAACATACCACTATGAACCATTAAAGCACCTCATCAATTTAAATTATTTTAATTCTATTATTAATATTTATTTTCTGCACCACAAAGCTGTGAGTGTGACAAGGTAGAAAATAAAAAAGTGGGTCTCTCTAGGTCCTTAAAAGTCCTTAATTTTTAGCATGGCTAAACAGAAATAATAATGATTACGTAAAATGAACATTTGGTATTTTTGATTTTGAATATTACTTTAATCCTAATTTCTTAAATATGTTTGCTAGTTCAATGTTATAATTTTTATATGACTGTAATTATGATAAATTTGCATGGGGGTGGAGGGCACAAAAATTGGATTGTGTTCTGGGCACAAAAGTATCTTAGTCGGGCCCCGGTAGTGGCATAAGTCAGTTTTTTAAAACTGGCCCTATCCATAGACCCTATCCATTTTACTATTTGGCCCTATCCATAGACCATTTGGCCCTATCCATAGACCATTTTACTTTGTGTTAAACTTACGTTAGTTTTATAGTCTTGCTGTATTGTGTTAAGAGGGGCATTCTTTAAATCGTTGTCTTAACTGTAACATTTTTTAAATTATTTTATTTTGCATTTATCCTCACTTCACTAAGTTACCGCGTGATACAAAACCATAAAAAATTTTATAAAATAATAAAATAAAGTTCTCCGAAAACGATGCTTTAAAAAAAAAGGTAAAAAATATCTTCTAAACTAATTCTTCTAGTACGAAAGGACCTAAGAAAATAATATAATTATTATATTGGCAGAATAATGCATTAGAATTAGAATCTAATTAACTATATATTATTACTATACTTTCAAACTTTATTATAATTTCTCTTACAGTTTTAATAATTTTTTAAATTGCTTTTCTATTAGATATAATATATCTCTTTAAAAATCAAATCTTTATGTGCATAAACACCGTAATAGAATGTATAAAATTAATCCCCTATATAATAATAGCCTAAGTCATCTGTCCACGAATTTATGAAGCGGTTGGACCTGGAATGAATTTATCAATTTATCATATAAACTGGTAAAAATAACATTTTTTTTCTAGCATTACGACGTCGTTCCTTTAACCATCTCGTGTAATAATTTCTTATTTTAAATTATTTAAATATCGTGTGCATTATTTTCATACATTTTATCACTGAACTTAGACATTAAGCAAATAATTTCCTTTTACAATAAACAATAACTTAAATAACAGATTAGGTATATAAGTGATAATTTAAAATTTAATCATCGATTATTTTTTTTTTTTTTTTTTGCAATGAAAGTTTTATCGCCGGTATTAGCAACAATTTTTTTTCATAAAAGTCTAGGAGTCTATTTCACTGACTAATAAATAGCTAGAGTTTAATTTCTATGTCTGAAAATTAAGAAGCTTGTTCGTTTGTGTGTTTGTTTTTTATACATAACCGCATGGTTTGACTAAATGAATTCAACGTGATTCTAAACTGCATTCACAGTATTGGAAGACTTTAGAGGAGTTGATAAACAAATTATTGACCGTGTACCAGATAATTCTCTGCCAAAACACAAACCATTTTTAACCAGCCTCATAGAATACTTTACAATTCTGGAAAATTAAAAATTTTACTGATCCCGTCATATGATGGGCTATATGCTAGTATTTAATAGAAATCAAAGGCTTTTTTTTTAAAGGATATGCAATAATCATAGAAAAAAAAATTTATAAATTTAAGAATATTATTATTGAAAGGGAAGTAGTTATAAAAGAGATAATAAAAATTGGTATTATTGATTTTATATTCCATAAAATAATTCGTGATATAATTATAATTTCTCTAATTGTATTAATTGATGGGGGAGCTGAATAGAACCACCTTTGGTCCTAGCCATAGACCATTTTACTTTGTGTTAAACCTACGTTAGTTTTATAGTCTTGCTGTATTGTGTTAAGAGGGGCATTCTTTAAATCTTTGTCTTAACTGTAAAATTTTTTAAATTATTTTATTTTGCATTTATCCTCACTTCATTAAGTTACCACGTGATACAAAACCATTTTGAATAGATAATTTTTACAGAATTATCTTGCTCAGTTTGAATCACTGCAGAACTTATTAAAAGACCTATAAGAATAAGAGACAAATTTACCCGCACTTCTGGATATTCATTCTGTGTTTATCGTTTCGGTAATATATCCTTCTACTAAAGCAAAATGTTTTCTTTTTATCTGTCTGTAGGTGTAGCGTATGAACCAAGAAAACCGGAAATGAGAAATTGGGTTCATGCCAGAGTGCTTTTCGGAGCGATTTTTCTAAAATTCGATTTCCCTTTTCATTTACTTTATGTTTTTTGAGCATTTTCTCTGAAAGTATACAACAAATAATAGGAACGCAATCTGTGTGTTATCTCTAAAATTTTAACCTTAAAATCAGTAATATAATTCACAAATTTTGAAATAGAATTGTATAAGAATTATGTTATTCTGTGGTAGAAGTTAATTTTTAATAACATTGTCCAAAATAACTTCCGTTGTAGAACAAATAGATGTGAAATTTTCAACTGCAGATTCAAATTTGTTTTCTCTTTTAACTCTTTGTACCACCGAGTTGCAAATCTGCAACAAGCACAAAAATGGATGCCATTTTTACAGCAGGCTTTATAGGACTTTTTTGTGGATTGTTGGTATATTGCAATATTACAGTTAACATAATTGGCTCGTAGAATCCTATCAAATGGCGATAGTAGATTTAATTTCTTTACAAAAGCGTTGCCAGACGTTGGCCGAGTTGTAGAGCGCTTGCTGGCTTTCGAACTGAAGTCCATAGATTCAAATCTCGTTAGTAGTATAGATATTCGTATTTAAGGATTAGGCCGTGTCAGGTCTAGTAGGTGTGCAGAGCGTGCATGCACACTGATGAGCGGACTTCCAAGGAATGCGGATGGGATAAATATTAAAGCTTTAAAAAGGTTACTGAAAATGTTTGGCGAGAAAATGTACTTAATTTTCTCTCTTGCCCTACGCGTTTGAAAATAATTGCTGTCATAAACTTTGCTTATGTATTTAATGAATATCTATAATTTATTTTGTTATTTAAAAAAGATTTGCAATATATTAATTCATTTTAAAGGGATTTTATTTTAAAAATTTTTAGAAATATCAAATAAAAAATCCAAACAGATCTGTACTGAGGTAAAATGTAAGTTATGGTATAATTTTGATATCAATTTGCATTGTCTCCCTATTTCTTTAAGTAGAATTATCAATAATGAAAAGAATTATGTAAATATTTAGAATTATCAGGTATTATTGATGAATTGGAAATAAAAAAACAAGCAGAGTGGTGTAGTTTACGGATGCATTTTGTTACTTTTGTTTGATAAGATATACATTTTAATAAACTTAAAATGAATAGAATGAATATTTTTTAAACTGTTTTTATCGTTAACCTATTATGGAGAGCACTTATATAAACATAATAATATGCTTCTAAGCGTTGGGCTAAGTTCTGAACTTGATATATATCGGTATTCATAGGGAACATCGAAATACTACGTTGCACATAGATAAATATAGCTGTAGAGCTCTAAATCTAATCTTTATCGATTGACCTGATGCGTATGTCTATTACTGAAACTAACTTTGGGCTTTTGAAATGGAAAAACAACGTGGAAAAGCCAAAAGTATATTTCTTACAAAGGTAGTTTAAATTCTTTTTATGTATAAATAGATAAAGTTTGTGCATTTTAGTATGCGTATAAGAAAGAGCTTAAAGAAATAAAACTTTACTCAACATTTTTATGCTTTAAAAGTTTTAAATTTTACAAGAGTGATATAGTGCTACTTGTTCTCTAGCTTTCTACAAAATATTTTTTATTCCGTATAATTGAGACACAAAGAACTAAAAGAAGAATTATCAAAAATAAACTATTATTTGGCGTTTTTATGATATCCTGATCGGAAAATGATCATTGTTCTTGCTTCCCCGGTGACTTTGTAGTCGATTGTTCGACTTTTTCACGCTGCATTGACAGCTGGCGACCTTGATAACTTGCTGTGATTACAGCACCCTGAATGAACTAAACTCCTTAGCAGATTGCAGAAATAATCCTTTATCAATAAGTGAAAATGCGTTTTCGATATGCCTCTATATTTAAAGTAAAAGCAGAGTATTGATACAATTCTGTAATTCTTAAAAATAGTTTTTCAATTTTTATTTAAAACTGGAGTAGCTTTTGGACACCCAAAGCAAAGAATATAGACAGCAGCGATGGCGTTTACTGATGTAACTGTAACAGCTCTTTTCATATTTTTTTATAATTGTTATTAGGTGTCAGATATTTTTAAATAAAATTATTGCTTCTTTCCCTAAATGTTCACTTATTGTTTAAATATTTACAACCTTTTGATTTAGAATCGAATTAAGGAATTTACTGCAATGCAACTCCTTTTTAAATTGATTTTGGATAAGATATATTGTAGTGTGTGAACCGCCTGACCACAAGTGGCGCTGCTGTCTCTAGCGCAGATCCGACCACTCTTGGTGTTGAGAAAGGTGCGAGAATAAAATGATAGAGTAGAGCAGTGGTGCGCAAACTTTTTTCGATTGCGACCCCTTTTGTAGAGCGAAAATTTTTGATGACCCCTAGAGATAAATGTACCCAAATACGATGTATATTTCGCACATTTCTTTCGTTTCATCGAATAAAAACATCATCATATTTGACTCATATTAATTTTATTTATAATTTTAAGAAAATACTTTTTGTATAACACAAAAATCAGTAAATTGCCCTTTAATGAGATGTATGTGGCTGCAAGTTTCTAATTATCTCATCGATGTTTGGATGTATGTTGCTAATTGCAATTCGCATATCATCTTCAGGGTTTAAAGACGAGCGGTATTTAGTTTTTATTGAAACTAGTTTGCTAAATCCAGTTTAACATAAATACGTTGATGCAAATTGTATTAACACTCTGATGGAATTCTTGCATAAAACGGGATATTGTTTTTTCACGGATATCCAAAATTTTTGGCAAGACTGAGTCTTAAATTGATTTCGAAGAGTATAATCACTAATTAGATCTATCAATTGCTCTTTTTCACTAATTTGAAGAGTTGAACTGCATATGTCAAAGGAAAATTGATCACGAATCCAACCAAGATCGTTTTCAGGAAAATCCTCGAACCTTCTCGAAAAAATTTTCTTTAACTTTTTAGTGACGGCGCTTCACTCTTTATATGTACACTGTATGGTATGCAGCATGCAGGGATAATGCATTTCATAAAAATTTGGCGACCCTCACAGGGGTCGCAATCCCTAGTTTGCGCACCACTGGAGTAGAGCATGAGCATACAGTCCACCGGGGCCGTAACCAGAAATTTTATTCGGAGAGGACATTGTTTGTGTGAAGGATACTTCAATAAAACTACCTGTTTTCTTATGTTCCTAATGAGTATCATAACACAATGTGATTTTAAAATATCAAAATAATTACAAAATTATATAATGGACAAATTTATAGTCTTGAATGAGTAATGTAGTAATTACACAATGAATTTGATAGTAAAATTAACATTGAAAATATATAAACTATACATGGTATTAAATTCTGATTTTTAAACAGAAGTATAACTAAAGAAAAGGAATAATTTTGAAAGAGAATGAAAATGTTCAAATTTTTACCTGTATATTATAAAATATGCTCTTTTTGAAATTTTCGCCAACAAATTTTCAAAAAATTTCTTCTGATTGTTTAACAACATTCTGATGAGTTGCCAAAATTGAAAGTCAATCTGTTCTTACATGTCGAATCCAATTTACACCTACTCCTTAACTCAGCGTCACTGTTCTAAGCCCACTGTTATTATGAACAGCTAGGCATAAGACACCTACACTCATGGTCCCTTTTCTTTTTACGGAACGATCTTTAAAAATTTCGGAGGGGGACGGGTCCCCTAAATCCCTCCCCTTGCCTACGGCCTTGCAGTCCACTGTCTTATTATTATGTTTTAATTACTGGAGTGTTTTTTTTTTTATGAACAAATATTTGAGCTATCGTTGGACCGTAAACATGTATCCTCCCCAAATCTTTACTTTAAGTTCAAACGAAGGTCATTCCTCTCTATATCGGTTTGCTTTTTATTTAAGTTAAGGTTCAGTCAAGTCAAACCACTTCTTGAAAACATTTATGCATCTAAACTAAACGTCTTTTTTTTAATTTAGTTTGTTTTTTATATTAAACATATTTTGTTTTAAACGCTTGAATAATAATTGTTATTTTGATACCTAATTTAGCCTATGTTGTCCACAATTCTTGCTTTTGTTTATTTCATTTTTTCCTGATAAATTACCATTTTCTTGTAAATGAGCATAATTGTGTACTTATGTTTGCCTATACTATTTAAGATTCAGTCAGGTTAAACTATTTAATGAACCTTTTCGTTCGGGTTCTTCTATTTTGGTTTAATTTTTTCTTTAAAATAATAAAATTGTTTTAAATGCTTGAATAGTGTTATTATTTTGTATCAAATTTAAATATTTTTTGTCAGTAATTGCTATTTCTTCAGTTTTATACATGATAGATTACCAATTTCTGGTAAATGACTATAGTTGTGTATTTGTGTTCGTAAGATTTAGAATTCCGTCAGGTCAAATTATATTTAATAAAAAAATTCTGCTTTCTTACCCTGGATCAAACATAGGATTTCTGGTTTTTTGTTCGTAGAATGGTGTCAGAAAGGTAAGTATAATTTATATGAGAGATTTGAAAAAAAATTTTCAATTTTACAACTCCTCTTCAACCTTCACTCAAAATACAGTTTCTTTTAAGTCAAAGAGTTTTTTGCTGGATGAGATCCCGCCTACCCTCCCTCATCCCTTTGGACTAACTTTCTCTTGGTATTTTCCAATTTTTTTGTGAATTTATTTCTATTAACAATTAAATTTCGTTATTATCGATGTTATTTTCATTTCTCATTCGTTCCATTTCCTCTTTCGCTGCAAGATTACATGGTCTTGTACCAACTAATTCAATTGGATTTAATGCTTCATTTTGAGTGGAGGTTGAAGAGGAGTTGTAAAATTGAAAATTTTTTTTCAAATCTCTTATTTTAAATTAATTTTACAATTTACACTAAATCACAAATTTGTGATGAAAATCACACTCAGTTTATTTAATTTGTGATTAAGTGAATGTTTCAGTCTATTTAGTATGAATGTTATGTGTTTCCTTTGTGTTTTCTTTGTTAATTCAATTAGATTTTAAATATTTAATTTTTGTAAAATTTTTCCTCAATATGTTGTTTTTGTTTATGTATCAATTTGTTGAGTTACGATCCCCTCGCCAGATTTCAAACGCCACGCAGCAAGCACGCCACGCACGCAAGCTGCAAGCACGCCAATTTCGCCAAATGTGGTTGAAGCACCAACAAGATCCATGATTAGAAACAGGAGAGTGGGCTAAGAAGAGGAGTTGAAAAATGGAAAAAAAGGGAAAATAAAGAAATAACAAAAACAGTAAGTATAAATAAAGTTAATTGAATTATTTGTGGTATGTATGCATGTATGTATGTTTGTTACGCATTCCAAACTGGCTGGATGAACTTTCAGCAAATTTTGCATGGTAAATTTAGGTCGAACCTGGAAAGCTTTAAGGGAAGCTAAAAAGCCCTAGATCAAAATTCATTTTGATTATTTAATTTTATCTATTTTTTATTAAGCTTATTTATTTCTTTTTAATTTCCCTATTCATCTTTTTAAAGCGTTTTAATATAATTTAATTAACATATAGCCCGTCATATGACGGGATCAGTAAAACTTTTAATTTTCCAGCATTGTAAAGTACCCTGTGAAGCAGGTAATAAAATGGTTTGTGTTTTGGCTGAGAATTATCTGGTACACGCTCAATAATGTGCTTATCTTCATACTCCGCTTAAGTCTTCCTACATTGTGAATGCAGTTTAGAATCACGCTGAATTCATTTAGTCATTTAGTCAGTGTATAAAAAACAAAATTCTTAATTTTCAAAGATATATAACTTAAACGCTAGATGTTTATTAGTCCGTGAAATAGACTCCGACTTTTAGGAAAAGAATTTGATGTTAATACCGGTGATAAAATTTTCATTGCAACAAAAAATAATCGATGATTAAATTAAAATTATCACTTATATACTCAATCTATTATTTAATACAAATATAAAAGAAAATTATTTGCTTAATATGTTAGTTAAGTGATAAAACGTATGAAAATAATGCACGTGATATTTAAATCACTTAAAATAAGAAATAATTCTATGAGATGGTTAAAGGAATAACGCCATAATAAGGCGATTTCACGCAGTAGGGCAAATTCTCAAATTATGACAATTCTGGCTTTAGTTTCAAACGGAAGGGCAGTTTATTGTTTGTTTATTGGCTGTTGTAAACCTGAAAATGAATAGGAAGGGCATTAAAGTAGTTCATGACGTTGCGACAAATTGCCTTATGCTAGAAAAATTGTAATTTTAACCTATTTATTATAAGGATAAATTGATAAATTTAATCGCCTGCCCTTAGCAGGGGAATCCATTCCAGGTCCAACCGCTTTATAAATTGGTGGACAGACGGACAGATAACTTAGGCTATTATTATATAGGGGATTTAATAACACAGAGCATTTGCCTGTTAAGCGTTCACCCATACAACGCGGATGCAGCTGACCATTTTACTATGGGAGCACCATATAGACCAGGAATGGGTAAACTCCGGCCCGCCGGAAAATTTTATCCTGCCCGAGGATAGCATTTTAAGTTGCCGGTGCGAGGCAAATTAAAAGAAATATATAATTATACATTATATATCCATCTCCATTTCTACTTTGCTTAAATATTATATCCCAAATTTATTATCTCACGCTCAGAAGATCAGCGGTATATTTGCTTCTTATATGTGAACAAGTGTTTTCAACTTTGAACCTTAAAAAGAATAATTTCAGAAGTACACTGACAGATGAGCATTTAGCCTCGTTCCTTAAAATCAGTACGTCTCACTTCGAACCTCAGTATAAGGAACTTTTAAAAATGAAATCGCAATTTCACTCATCTCATTAACGTATTTAAACCGTTAGGTACTTGTATATTGTTTTTAAAATTTTAGAAAAATTTATCTTGGCCCGCCAAATTTATTTTCTTCCGATTTTTGGCCCGTGGCCGAAAAAGTTTGTCCATCCCTGATATAGACGGCCAACAGTACTTCCTAGAACAACACAAACAAAGTAGACTCTCGGTATCGCTTTGGTACTTGGAGAAAATGGCGACCACGAACGTCCCAGCCGCCATTAATGAACACAGCGAATCTTTGACCGGTTCGACCACAGAACCCGCATTCCTCCAATTATGAGATCACTGCCTTTGCACACTGCCACAGATCACGTGACCGTTTGTAAGATTAAAAGTATTTAACGTTTTATTTGTGCCCCATGCTCCATATTTTTATTTTTGTATGTACTTTGGTGCTCTTGAAATATCGCAAAAAAAAGTGAAGTTACATTTTCATTAACAAAGGAGAAACCCCTAAATATTACCTAGTATAGAATCGTACTAATCTTCAATAGCGTTTCTCAACCTTTTTTGGCTCACATACCACTTAGTTCTACATCATGCTAAATTGTACCTCTTTGTAAATATGATTGTATTTCGTGGAATTTGTTATTGAGAGTGTGTCTATTTATATACATTTTACATTTTATAGGGTGACCATGTATTCCCATCACATAATGAACAAATTACATTGAAACAGACCTAAACGTTATGCCAGATTATAAACTCACTGTAACACACATACTCATATATGTGTGTGTGTGTGTGTGTGTGTGAGAGAGAGTGTGTGTATGGAGTTCAAAGTTTCACATTTATCAACTATTTTGTCATATTTCATTTACTAACAAATAATTTTCATAAAAACACAAAATTATAAAAATTAATTAATTTAACTTTACTGTATAATATTATTATTAATTAAAATAATTTTTATGAATTATAGAACAAAAATCTTTCCTATATTTTTTTATTTTTTTTATGTTGCCATTACTGATGATTATTATTGATTCACGTACTATAAATGGTACGCGTGCCACATGTTTGGAAAAGCTGATGTAAAATAAATAAAGCCTATAAAACCATTTTCAAAAGACTCTGTGACGTCACTAATTTGTATACCCATACATGCTGTGTGCGAAGGAGTTATCCTCATGAACAATAATACTTAACTTTTGTCTCAAATGCAGTTTATAAGATAAAAAAATTAATAGATAAATAAATATAAATATAATAGTAAGGGCGGTCTCACCTAAGTCGTTTAACCTTTTAAAGGTCATCTACATAAACACTTTGGAATTTAATGAAATTAGTTTATAAATATTATCTATGAACCTTATAAATATAAATTGTATTAAAATTTTACGATCTTTACAATCCTTAGAGGGGTTTTCATTAGAGGATACCGTAACAGGGATTGAGGGAGGGGGGATGACAAATCCATCTCGTTGTACAGCGTGAACATAATACTTTTTGGAAATTTTAATTATATTGGAAGAACAATAATTGTTCTTAAAAAGTAAAATAAATAAATAGTTTAACAATTTATAAGTGTTGTTTGAATAGATATTTTTGTTTGGTTTAATAAGTGGAAAAAGATCGAATTACTAACTTCTCAGGTACAGCAAGTTTAAATACACGTATTTAAAAAAAAATTGAACGTAGTACTATTATTTATTTAAGTTTTAAATGTCAAAAACATAAAAAACCGAAAAAAAACATTCATATTTCTCAAAAAAAAAATAAAACAGAGAAAAAAATGTTTAACAGGAGGTTTTGTTGCAAAACCACTGTCCGCTAAAGGGTTAATGACTAACCGCGATTAATCTCTGTTAAAACGGAGAATTGCGTCCCACCATTGTTTGGAGCCATGGGTTAATCGCGGTTAGCTGGTAAGACTTTTGTGCGACCGGCCCGAAGAGTTTTAATAGTAAGTTGGGTGAATCTACTAGGAATCCGTAATGATAATATCTGTAATAATCTCATACAGGCGGCTAAACTCCAGAACCGACCTTGTATGTATATGTTTACACACATACACACGCATATATATATATACACACACACACACATTTTTAAAATTTAAATAACTGTCACTATGACAGCTTGCCGTCGTTACGGATGAGTTGCAGTTTTAAGCATTTACAAAAAATTTCGTGTTCAGATATGTATTTGCTATCATATATATAACACAGTACTACACAATAAATTTTAAAGTAGATACAGGTATTCATCGTAATTTCAGTTGTTAAACCTTCTAAAAAAGTAAATTCAAGAGAGGTGCCTGAAAAACAAAGATCTCTTCCCAAATAACAAAATTATAAATGATATCAAGCTATTTAAACATTTTTTTCTTGGGGGGGGGAGGGGGGTAATTTATGGGACAGGTAGAACTAATTTGCGATTAACTGTCACGAAAATGAGTGGTTCTTATAATCGACGATTAGCTGTAGATAATGAATCATGTAGCAGATATTTCAGCAATAACATACTTCAATAAATCAAATTTGTTGCATTTTTGCGTTATCCTGTTTAGTCACATGCATACAGATCGTTTCACACCAGTTTTGATTTGCAAATTTAAACTTATTTCGCAAAATCTTTTTTCAAACTAGTCTTGTAGTACATAATCATTTACCTAACTAATGACTACGCAAATCACAGCAATGAGATGAACAAAATTTTCCGTAAAAAAATTCCCTTCACAAGCGTTTACAGTTACATTCCTATTGTGCCACCAGCTCCATCGGGTGAAGTGAACGCGAAAAACAATCGACGCACCAAGGAAGCTGATAAACATACGTGGGGAGATAACAGCTAACCCGTTACAAACTCCAGAACGTTCAACTCACTCTTGAAAAGCTACATACCTTGGCGACACTCCAACAATTCCAAGACGAAGGGCAATGTTTTCAGTCTCCAATACGTCATACTAACACACGAGAATAGATGACTCATAGGGATACAGTTTAGAAACAAATGCCGATAAAAACACTTTTACTTTCACTCTCCGGGTCTTCAAAAGGTAGCACAATACATTTCGTTCATATTCGATTACGGATGAGAAATGTTTTCATATTTATTAGCTTCAAGAACAGCAAATTATACGTTAGCTTAATACTGGCTTGAATTAACGCTTTAATGCCCGAGTCATTTCTGGAAATTAAATATCGATGCATATCTGGAATCTAAGTTATGGACTGCACAGAATAAAATAAATATTAATTTTTAACGACTTTGAATATTACAGCACGTCACGTTAGTGCAGTGGTCTGCAAACTTATTAGCCGAAGAGCCAAATATGAATATTACAACAACTTAAAAAAAAATTGGGAGCCAAATCTGATGTTTAGTAAAATTATTATTAATATAATTACTATTATAATTATTTCGTAATAAAAATATTCCAAATATATTTTTTTCTAAAGCCACCAGTACAGATTTATTATCATTATTAAATTGATAAAAATAAAAACTAAAAAAAAATCTTTTTAAAAAATACAATTTTATTAATATATGTAACTGCACTAAAAAGAAAAAAAAAATTTCCGTCATCAAAATAACAAAACTTTCAATATGACTAAAAATAGAAGAAAACTTCCAACATTTGGACAAATAGAAGTTATCGAAAAATCAATTACAAATTTTGTACCGGAACCACAAACATATAGAGCAGGTGTGATAAAATCGTATAAAAATAACTGTAAGATGTGCAGCTACAATGAAAAATTAAACTTTTTAATAAGACAGGGCAAAAGTTTAATTACCTATCTATCTTTTAACTTAAACAAAAAATTATACATGTTCTCAATTTATAGAAGAATTTTTATTGATCAAAATAAGATGCAATTTTTTTTAATGAAAATATTATTGCAACTTAAGTGGATATTTGTGCCAGAGCCGCACTTTGCCGACCACTGCGTTAGTGATTATCTATAGCAGAGGTGGGCAAAAGCCAGCCCACGAGCCGGATCCGGCCCTTTTGTTTACTTTTATCCGGCCCGTTAAAAAATCCTGCATGCAATTTTTTAAATTTCTTATATGCGATTTTATTGAAATCAACAGTATTTGTATGCGTAGTGTACAACATATATTTGTGAAAGAACTTTTTCGTTAATGATATTTACACAAAAAATAAATATCGATCACAAATTACTGACGAAAATCTACACTCGATATTAAGGATTGCTACAAGTGATTTGGATCCAAATTTTGAAAAAATAATATCAAATGAACATTTCAGATTTCACGTTTCGCATTAACTAAGACTATTCTATTTTAACGTTTGATGTTTGTCTTTTCTTTTTATAATTCGATTTACTATTATATTTACATAATGTAATATAAATATAAAAAGGTAATAACTATGATAAAAATAAAATAATTTGTATTGTTAAGATATAAATAAATATCAAAATAAAATCTTTCATTAACTGATTTATTTAATGACCATTAATTTAATATAATGGATCATATTCCTTTAAAAATAACGTGATATACTGGGCACAAATTGTTCGCATATACACTTAAGGCAATTTAGTATTGCTATTATCTTTTATTAACTGTCAAAATTCTCTGTCCAAATGCTTTAAAATGATACTTGTAATGTTTTTGTCAAAAAAATTTCTTGGGCAGGAAAAAAACTCCACTCAAAACATTCGCGCGTGCACTGCGTACGCGGTATAGTCCTCCGGCCCGGGAGACATTTGAAAATTTCATTTTGGCCCGTGCTTAAAAGTATTTGCCCACCACTGATCTATAGTTTTAAACATCATATGATGCCATTAATTATGAAAAAAGAAAAACTTCGTGAAAAAAGGTTTATTTGGTATTACGTGTAAAATAAGTATTGCAAAATGGAGTTTTATAATAGATGAAGCAGTTTGTCGAAAAAGTTAATTTATGTGAATTGCTCGAAAACTCACAAAGTTTCGATCCAAATGGAAAATTTATAAACAATAGAAATTACTTGAAAATTTTGTAGATTGGTTGGTTATAAGATTGCTCTCTACATACTCTCAAAAGGAAAACTTGTTCTTAAAAAGCATAAATTTATAATGTAGCCCTTAAAAAATTATTTTACAAAATTACCTTTATAATGTTTGATATAAATAACAGACGCACATTTTATTTCTGTTAAATTTTAAAAAAGCGATTTAAGACAAAAAAATTTTATAAAAAAATACTTCAATTTATGTGTTCAAATTCTCCAAATTGAGTTAATAATTTATAAAAATGCTTCACTTTATGTGTGTACAAATTCTCGAAATTGAGTTAATAATTTTTAAAAATGCTTAAATTTATGTGTACAAATTCTCCAAATTGAGTTAATAGTTTATAAAAATGCTTCGATTTATGTGTACAAATTCTCCCAAATTGAGTTAATAATTTAAATTTATAAAAATGCTTCACTTTATGTGTGCACAAATTCTCGAAATTCTGAGTTAATAATTTATAAAAGTACTTTACGATGTCCACTATCCAAGAAACAGGTTTACAAGAAATCTCACGAATGAGCAACCCGAAACATGTCGTCATTGAAAAGAAAACCTTTTGTGGTGGTTCTACGAAATGCGGAAATCTTGAATCATGGTTTCGCTCTCTTTTGGAAATAGGTCATATCAAAACCTACTCATTGATTCCAGCGCAATCGTGAGTCCGAAGCATCCTACGGTTGCTCTATATGCTCACTGATTCGTTTGCCAAGGTACGTATCACCATCGCAGGTTCTTAAAACATCAAACCGGCCTCTTTTCCTTGACAGTGGACTTTTCAAAACTAATGTATTTTGTTTTTAACGAATGAGATTGAAATTTTACTACTTTATTAGTAACATTTTTATTATAAATGTGGCTGAAATTTCAAGGTAGAATAGTCTCACAAAAGCAATTACTAATTTTTTTTTTTAGAAGTATACCTTTATTAAAAATGTTCTGTGTTTCTTCCTTTAACGCATATGGCCATTTTTATTTATAGAATGCCTTTTCGATCAGCGGTGGTTATATTGTGGCCAGCCAGAAAAATTTTGCAGTCCAAAGTGAAATTCCCAAAATTTATCATTAAAATAAATATTGCATTCAATAATAAATATAATATTGATTGCTGATAGTTATTATTACTGATATTTATACACTATAAACTTTTAACTGTTTTATTATTATAAATAATGAAAATGAAAATTTTAATAGTATAATGTATTGTTTTAAATTTTTACCTCATATATATATATTAAAAATGTTCACGTATATATAGTTTATATACAGATCTGTAATGAGACGGACTTTTCGATGGGGGGTTGCAGTCATGGCCATAAAACTGATACCGTTTTAACTAAAGACCTTTATTAGGATTACGTTGGAGGACGGGTTCCCACTTCATCATAGGGACAGGACAAACTGAAGGGTCAGCTAGCATGTACAAGACCCTTAACACCTGGGTCAATATCTGTGGGAAAAAATATCTGCCTCCGACAGCGTGTATCTCCTTTTTATTTGGAAATTTCCTAAATTTTCTGCTAGGGCCATGTAAAGTTATAATTGGTCAGGCCCCTTCTCTGAGGGCGTAAACTGTAGCCCCAGTGGTCAATTTAGGTTAGGGGTTTTAAAAAAAAGGGAATGCAAAATGACGAGCGAATTTTTAGCCCTTGATTTAAGTTTTGAAAACCCGAGAATTTTCCTTACATATATATATATATATATATATATATATATATATGTGTGTGTGTGTGTGTGTGTGTGTGTGCTCACACACATACATACAGTGCGACCCGCCAGGATATAATATGCTTCCAATGTTATCCGCACCGAACATGAGCCGAATGGGTAGGTTGCTGCAATTTGATAGTGGAGCTCATGAGTTCGAATTCCACTCTTGGTATGAATGTACGCAGCCTTGTAGAACCGTCTTTAAGCAATAGATACCGGACTTTTTTATAGAAAAACAGTAGATCCTATCACTCCAAACCGAACTAAATCATACAACACGGCCCCGGAAGTTCTTTGGTCTGGCTAGAACTCTTTTAGATCACCATAAAACTTAGTTGTTAACGTACGCACTCATCGTAAATAATAAAAGAAAACAACTGAGAAAATATCTATTTGTGTGTCTATCAAAATCTGAATTTAAGTACAGAATTGACAGAATTTGTGATTCGAAACATTAAATTTATCTTACTTTTATTTTATATATACTATAAATAAACGATAAATTTCACAGGGAAAGTACAGTCAAGCAAAAATTCACCTAAAGTGCTTCAAGCATTCATAAAATATTTCGTTTTGTAAAAATGCTTAGAGTTACTGGTAACAATTTTATTACGTTTTGCAATATTATATTCAATGAACATAATTTTAAAATACATAAATTATGTGCACATTTATTGGTGTTATGCAAAACAAGTAGTACTTGCACTACTCCCAGGGTAGCTGTAGGCCTGGGCAAATCGGTCCCCTACTCGGGATGGCATTTTTGTCTCGTATTGGTAAAATACTTCATGAACAATAACTGTATAAAAATATTTTAGAAAATTTAATTCTTTATAGCTTGGAAGTCTGGAACTCCCATAGCAGAATACTTTTCAGTGTTCTGCAACAGGCTTTCAGATAATCAAAAATGTTCTGCAGAACATATATTTATTTTATCATATATTTACTCTCCCACAATATTATTCCTATTGTGGAACATTTTCATCTTTACCAATATGTATAACTAAAAATATTTAATAAAGCAATGCTACCTGAAATTTAGAAAAATATTTGTATTAAAATCAAGGCATTAACATAGAATTTACTGTCCTGTCAATTACTTTTGATGTAGGATATTTTGAGATACCACTACGATGATAAAAATGGGACTGTTAATTTGGCCCAAACGTTAATGCAAGGGAAGTTTTTAGGATAGGCGGATCGCGAGCTATCTATCACACTGGTAGGGTGTAGAGAAGACAAAGAAATGACTACTGTCCCAAAGGGCTATTGCCTGCAAATTTGGCAAGACACCGGAAATTCCAAGTACACCTTAGTACTTTCAAATTTGTAGTTTCCTTTAATAATAAATAAATAAATAATTTTGTCATAAATTTTAATTTTTCTCACCGTTCTCATAAAGCTTGGAACTGCCACTTCAACTTGTACCCCCCCCCCTTCCGCGATTCTTTCCTACTTACGGAAAACCATTAATCTATCTCTTCTCTTTATTTTTATATATATATATATATATATATATTTATATACATACATACTATATTTATAAATTCATATATATATTTATATATATATATATATATATATATATATATATTTATATATATATATAAAGGAAAAGATTTTCCGAGAGCCGCGATTGTTTTGCAGCGGACACAGTTGTTTTGGCACATTCTGCTTCGGGGTCTGGAACATAATTATTACATTTTTAATAGATTTAACTACAATACCAACCAGTAGAGGTGAAACAGGTAAATTGAGTGTATCTCTTTTTAAAAGAAGGTTACACTAGCTGCGGTCTATTGTAATAAGTATACAACGAAACATAAGTAGATATGCTTGTTTATAAGAATTTTTGCCAAGCAATTGTAATAGTAAAAGCCATGATTCTGTAGTTTTATTTATGCTAGTGCTACGTCAAGGTTGACAACTATATACGAAGCTGAATATTCCACCTATATAGTTCATGGCAATAAGTAATCAGTGTTGTATAATCTTTGAGATGAGTAGTATAAAGACCTTTGTGTTTATACACTATTTTGCAAAAGAAACCCAGAGGGACTTCATTTCACATCTTTTTCTGGGGCGGCAAGAGTAATAAAGATTGACTACAACAAAACAAACAGAAATAAACTAACCTTTTTACAATTAAAAGTACTCAAATAAAAGGTAGCTTTGAAATGGCCGACTCAAAGAAGCGCGGTAACCTGCGACTTGGGGCGGTTTCCAACAATAAGGCAGGAAAAGAATGCAATAATATTCATTAAGAGAAAATAAGTTTCATTTTTCCGTTGTTGTTATAAATGCCATTTGGACGGGCAGGGTTTTACAGAAATTAAGGTGAAGGGTTACGCCTTTTCGTTTGAAGAGAACCGCTAGAGTGAAAGAACGCCTCTGTTCTTCGTAAGTTAGAAGCTAGGATCAAGCAAACCTCCAGGCTGGGCCCACCTCCTCCAGAAGAGTGGTTTGAACTTGGAGGACATTACAACCACGATCTGATTTTACATGCCCCAGCAGCCACAAATAAATGCTGGGGATCTTGCACCTACTCGAGCCTCGAAGTCACAAGCCTTCCAATTATGCTGATTGAACTACAGTGATTCAGTTTTTATTCTAAAATCGTTTTCCTTTCGTCTAGAAAAGTTTTATAATTAAAATAATAAACTGTTAAGTGCTGAAAATAACTTTAACGTGTAATAAATTATATTTCTAAGTTGGTTGGTTGGTTGGATGAAGTATTATGGCACTGAGTCCTCTTGGGACATATTGTGCCAAACAAATAGTTAAAATGAATTCTACAATGATCAAGTCAAAACAGCTGTAAAAGATAGCTGAAGATAAAAAACAAACAAGTAAAAAATGCAAAAACAGTGTAGACAAGAGACATAAGACCAAAAGTTAAAAAAACAGCGATGAGGCATAAAATTCAGATGTGAGGGTAAAAACCAATGTCTTTTAAAAACAAGAAGAGCTTAGGATGAGGTGAATTGTTTAAAATATCTTTAATATTAATAGATGAAGAGTTAAAATATATAATATGTTTTTTAAAATATTTTTAAGGGAAAGCCTATCCTTGAAAGTGGAGTAAAGTAAACTTCAAAAAAATTGTCTTGCAGACTTTCATAGTAATACATTCGAAAATAGGACAGCCCTTTAAGGTTAAAAAGAACTATTAATAAACAACAATTACTTGATGTTTTATCTCTAAACTGACCTGGAGATATTTCATACAATTTTTTTTTTCAGCAAATGGAATTAGACCTGTACGTCACGAGACGAAGATACACACTGGCTGCTATTTTGTTCTGCAGTCGGATGAAAAGGCTTTATATCAGATTTTTACCCGACTAACACAAAACAGTTATTCGAAACAGTTGTCAATTCGCATCTTCGTCTCATGTGATATAAGTCTAAACAAAGTTTTTTCGGTATAATACTTCACCTACGGTATTATACGGCATACCCCTTCTTGTGAAACATTGGCCTACAAGAAAGTCAAATTCACGGCCGCCGGGCCACACGCGACCTACTCAGTATTACCATGGACTAAAAGTATTCATATCAAATTTTATATGAATTTTAAATTTTCTTGCACTATTTGCCATTCCATTTTTTCCATCGTTAAGCTTGTTACGTTTCCCACGTATGCTTGTTAAACATGACTGAATGTTTTCACGCTCTGCAAGGGAAATTCACCGACTTTTGAGGATTTCCTTTGAACATAGAAGGATGATGGCAGAGATACCAAGTTTCAGGGGAAAAAAAAAACATCAATTCATTACTTTCGTTTTTTATTTTTCCTTTTGGCTGTACTGCTGTAAAAAAAAACCTGAACTTCTACTAAAATTGAAGCTTTATTTATTTGCGACCTATGTAAACAAATCTTTTTTTTTCTTATTTTTCCCGTATTAGTCAAAGTTTAACATACTGGGCTGATAAGACAGGCCAATATGAACACTTGTGAAGCTCGCAAATGGAAATTAAAATTGCAACATCGGAACTACTTTTAGTAATAAATGTTTAAAATTTATACGAATTTCATTATTAATTGCTTACGTTATTCATTACATTCTGGCTATTGCTTCGATATTTAAGCCTGTTTTTATAGGCTTTTCAGTATATAAAGTAGAATGTACCATTGTTACCAACGTTGAGTAATGTTATTTTATTATTTAGCTTTATTTTGCACTCCTTATCTCTTCGAAGAGACTTTAATCACCTACTAGAAGAGGACTTCTTCTAAACTTCATTCTCACTTCTCCCACCTGCTGCTAGCATCGGTTACGCATGCGTATTGGTAAGCTTTTGGAAGCGATATCAACAACAGCAGGCTTCCTGTTTCTATGTTAGTGGAATTTCGCTTGTTCCCCGCTTTAAATGTTATTGATAACTTCATTCCTCCCCCCCCCAAAAAAAAAAAACAATAAAAATAAATAAAAAATTGAAGAATCGACTTCATTTGCAAGAAGTAAAGCTAAACATTTTATAAGCAAGATACGGAATTAAAATTTTGATTGAAAGTTCCTCATATGCTATACTCAAATTTAAAAGAACATTTCCTTGAAATTTTTAAATTAAGTTGAAGCACATTTTGATAATTCTTGTTTCTTAAAAAATAAGTATTACTTACAACTTCCATTGTTTATTTCTTTAGATTATATATAAATTTCTGTGTGTGTGTGTTTTTAACTATTGAGGTACAACACTTTCCCTACGTTTGAACTCACTCCTCGTCATTGATTGTTAGCCTTATGATTTGAATAAGTGATATACTAAATCTGCTAAAAACGTATATATTCGTTGGGAAATAAACATTTGAAGTAACAAGCCCGTAAGAATGGAGAAAAACTGCTCGCATATGTATACAAAGCGAGAAAAAGAGGTAGGCAATGAAATTACTTATTACCTACTGCGTTCTAAAAATTGTTTACACAGAAAAGTTACCAGAAATATTCACTGGTTTTTGAAGGTGGTAGAATGATTACTGAATTATTAAATGTAGTTGATTTTCCTGTACAGAAACATCATGGCCACATTTTTTTTTATAATGGTAAAAAAAGGTCTTTATAAAGGTCTTGAAGGTAATTTTTCCCCCTAATAAAGGAAAATGCAGTCACTAGAGGTTTGTAAGACTAATCGCTTTCTCAAATAATACTTGAGGATTTCATTCTATGCACGCAATATCAGATCACTCACGCTATTTTAGGTCACAGATGTAACAGCTACAATCTCTGAATGTAAAACTTTAGTAAAGGATTCTTTTAACTAAAGACACAAAAGTAAAAAAAATCGAAAAAATGGGGAAAGGGTATGCATAAAAACAAAGTATAAAGTTAAAAACGTTATTAACATAATAAATACTATGTAATATGCAAGAAACTAAATTATTTTTAATAACAAACTAGTAGAAGTTCCCAAATTAAAAAATGTTTAAAACATTCACATTAGAACAGCTTTTCAAATTTTTTTAAAAAGTAAAATTCCTACTTAACATGTAATATGTCGATCTTTGTTATATTTAAAAAAAATTAATATGCTAAAACTTTAAAAAAAAAGGGGGGGGGAATTTTAAAATTTATAATTTTTGAGCATTAGCCGAATGCTAGGGAGTACCTCAGTACCGGTACCACGGGGTTCGAATCCCACTTCATACTTGGAGATTTGGAAGACGAGAATTGATTTAAAGAGTAGGTTTCGATTTAAATCAACAATCATGTGATAATAAACAAACCTAACGATGCAAAACTTGAGTGTGTACGATAATAATTATTCTCTCTCATTAAATTTTTCACTTTTTCCCCCTGTAATCGAGAAGCAAAACCAAATAATTGACAATATGAACTTAAAACGTTGTTTTCAACATATTGCTGAACAGAAATAATAAAACTCATTCGAGGTCTCGATTTAAAATTTCGATACATGTTTTAAAATATCGGTCCTCCTTATGTTTGAATTTTACTCTCGGTTCTCCACTCAAAATTTTCAAACGCCATCAAGTGCAACTTTCTGACACTGTAAAAGTGCCAGAAGCCGGGATAGTTCATATGTCAAAGGGTAACTCATAAGTAAAGGGTTGCGAGTTTGAAGCCCGAGCCGGACAAATACAATAGTGTTCACTAACAATGGCTGGGGTGCGTAGTAAAATCGGCTCATGGTTACAATGTCCTAAAATTCAAACGATACCTCCAGAGGTGGCAGACTAAACCTGGGGATCATCTACTTAGTTTCCAAAATACGAGGATTACTTTGATCTAAAAGTCCTTCTCTCACGCTAGCGGTGCTCTTCAAAATGAAAGACGTAATCCTTTGTTTTAAATAGAATAGCCTCTGGCTCACGAGCTTAGCTCGTCCAAGGAGCACTAGAGACAACAGCACAAACAGCCAAAGATTTAGGAGATGGTGCAAGAATTCTCAAAAAGGAAGCTGAAGATACCCCCGAAGGATGTCAGAAACAGTGCTATCTATGGGTATGAAGGTGTTTCAAACAAGGAAAGAGAAATGAAAGCAAGTAAATGCGATTATACTTTACTCCTCAAAAATATCATCTGAAAACAAGTATTTAATGTGTTGTAATCTTAAAACTTACTTTTCATATTATTAAACTGGTGTATCACAGTAATCTTTTGATAATAAACTATCTTTTTGATATTACACTTCACCTTAAACTTATGAATTCAATACTTTATTCTAAAATAGTTTTATATAAAAATGTCTTGAATTAGTTTTTCTCGAAATTTGCTGTCTAACTCTCAGAAAAACCTAGACAAAGCAGTCTGTCTTTGCATCCATCCAGGACTCAACATAGATCGCCTGTACTCCATGCAACAGACACCCTTCGAAGTACCCCAGCCAGCGAATGTCATACCGCACTAGATACTTTCAAGCGATCGTAAAAGGATAGCGGCCGGAAAGTATTTTTAATTGGGACGTGACATGCTCTTACGGGACTCGCGCTCTTTCTCGCATGAAATTATCGTTGGTGGCATAAACCGCGCAGAGTACTTTAAATGGGAAGGAAATTTTGAACGAAGTATAACTTAACTTTTATTGGCTCCATCCGAGAGAGAGGGCTAGAAATCGTGTAGCGTCAGATGTAACCATGAGCCGAAGTCATTGCAAGCGGTCGCTGGTCCGAGGATATGGTCCCTTCGTGACACAATGCTTAGAAAAAGACCTACAAAGCTCAGCCCATATAATACTATAGAAAAAAATTTCCATCTGTATGCTCAGTTCATTTTTTTTTCAACTTTTAAATTTGCAATTATATTTTAGCTTTACGAATTTTATAATTTTTTGTCATACAATCATGAAGATGTTTGTGAAGGTTAAAATCCCTTGAAAATTATAGACTTAGAAGAGAGGGATAAAAAACAAATTTTAAGGAACGACGCTTCGGTGAAGTCGAGAGATTAAATGATTTCTATGAAACAAATCTTTTAAAAATATGGAAGTATGTTAAACACATTTAAAAAGGTTAAATTTTACTGACAAAAATTACGATTTTCTTAAATTACAATTTGTGTTAATTTCTCATCAGTCAAGCAAAGAGTGCAAGAATAAATGGCCAAATATCGCACTTCTATTTCTTTAGAATACATTTCTTAAATTTAGGAAAAAGTTTTTTTTTTAATTCTTTGTATTGTTGGTTTAATACATTTAAAATAAAATTTGAAAGAAATATTTTTTAATGTAGCTTATCTTCATGAAACAATTTTCTTGTATTGGTTTAAAATGACTGTATACAATATCTGTTCTTGAGACACTCATGTTGAAAATGTGCTGAAAAAAAATATTTGGTGTAGATTTTAAGAACACTGTTTACTTCATTAATTTAAATGAAGTAAACTGATTTGAGATAAGAGTCAATCATATTAATTTGGAAAGGTATATTCAATAAGATTATTAATGAATAATCAAATAAGAATCATCAGTTTGGCATTTCTCTTCCTCCTTCAGTAGAATTTTAAAGTAAATGGTATCACATATATAATAAAACCACTTATATTACAGCACTTTATAAATTTATGCAATTTTCATTACTAATAAATACATTCCTTACTTAGAAACATGTATAAGAAATTGCAGTGAACCTTTCCTTGAAAGGAAAGGGTCCCGAAACAAAAAAAAAAAAACATTCAATCATTTCAGTGGTTTGGTTTTGGAGTGCTACAGTCTATTTTTTTGCAACACGAGAGCTAATGAGACCGGGACCTACTGCTTAAAGCCAATTCTGAACGGCTATGAACATCCATGCCATAGTGGGATTCGAACCCACGAACTCTGGTTCCGAAAGCCAGCACCCTAACCATTCGGCCATTTCAGTGGAGAAAACTAGATTTGAGATGCAAGTAATTTATAAGAACTAGCACAGAATAAATTAAACTCACAAATAAAGGTAGCAATTTTTAACCTTA
>CM063510.1:33788692-33937692 GCA_032207245.1 Pardosa pseudoannulata | reverse complement strand
CGTCGTCACCGGTACCACATCTCTGATATATATGTTCTTGTGAATATTACTTGATTTGCTCAACAGACTTGGTTCATAGCTTTGCATGTGCTTCGTTGTGTGATTGCGCTTTTGTTCATTTATCAACCTATCTCACAACATAGCATAAGGCAAAGAAAAAAAAGTCGGGACGCAAAGCAAAAATGTCGACTTTATTCCCACTTCCAAGGAAAGAAAAAATAACATTACAGTTATTTAAGTTCTCTAAATAATTAAGTTCTCTAATTTTTTTTTATTATTTTCATTTTAATACTTTTACATCCTTTTTTATTTTATAGTTTTGGAATATAAAACATAGTCTAAATGAAAAATGACTATCAGAGTTTACAAAGAAACTTACGATTTTCCAAATTGTTAGCATATGGTTTTTTTTTCTTTGTGGGGTACAATTTGAAGTGTGTTAAAATGGTAAGTTAAACGTTACACTCACACGATATCCTGTTTGTTAGGCGGATTTCCTTTCCATTTTCACTTCTTTTTGAACAGCAAATTACATATTGTCTTCCATGTCTCAGTTTGTTAACAGTGGGAACAATGATTACCACGATGGTCTTTACAATCGAAATATGTGCGTGTGTATTAACTACTTTAAAACAAAGGTATGTTGATATTTTGATCAAACTGTTTTATACGTGTGTAACAATAAGTTACATTCTGTTCAGCTCTTTTACCTCTTCCCGTGGGTCATCGTCAAAGACATACCAGAACAGGACCGGTTTGAACTAGAAAGAAACTTCGGACTTCTCTCAACCAATAGAAGAGTCATTTGGTTTGGGGGATTTTAATCCCCCCGCCATTCTGAAGTGGACCCCTGTTTTTTCTCGGCGAGGCAGTCGGATTTTTTGAGCGGACAAAGTTGTTACCAGAAGAGTAGAAGGTGAACGGCTCGCATCCGCGGCTTGCGGAAAAAACCTTTGAGAAAACTTTTAGCCATATTGTTTTTTAGGGCCGGCGCCGACTCGAGAGCAATCTTCGATATCTACAAATGATAAGTTGATTACAGTTGTATTCCTTAGGTATTTATTTAATTGTATAAAATCATTTAATCAAGACATATTTTCCATGTGTTTCTTAATGTGTTTTAATTTCTTCTTTCTCATACACTAGGCCAACGTAACATTATTTGTACAACGAGATACTTTGTTTGAGATCTTTCTATCATTAAATATTTTAGAATATGGGGAGTTAAAATTAAGACTAGATAGCAAACTATTATAAATTTAAAATTAATTTTCAACAGCAATAAGAGCAGTGTATGTAAGAGAGAAAAGGGTTTGGTTTGGAACGCTAAGATCTACTTTTTTACAAGATGAGGGCTAATGATCTAGGGACCTATTGCTTAAAGCCGATCCGAACGTATACGAACATTCATGACACAGTGGGATTCAAGCCCACAAACTTAGGTACCGAAGATCAGTCCCATAACCATTCGGCTATCGTTCGGAAAGAAAGGAGAGGATGGAAGATGATTTCGATCAGTAAATAGCTGCTTTTTCCCGTAAATCGGTCTCGAACATTTTCATTTGGTGTTTTGGTAACTAAACATTGATATTCTCGCTGAAGAAGTAGAACATTTGTTACCAGTAAATAGCTGTTTTCGATCATTTTAAACTTACTTTTATGCCCGATCGCGCTGATTATTTAATATTCCCAGTAAACGAAATTTTATAGAGTTTGACATATTTATCGTTTTTCAGGATGAATCACTGCAAGATGATCAAATTGATTTTCCGCATTCCGTTGGTTCAAACTCATTGTTACTACACAGAAGTGTTTTTTTTTTTAATTACATATATTATTTTCTATTTTTATGGTACTTATTTAAGAGTTGTGAAATGTCAAAAAATTTAATCTAGTGTTTAAGGAATATTTTTTATCATCTTGCCACATTTCATATGAAATCTGCCAAGATCTATGGTACAATGGTTAAAGTCGTGGGATACGGACAGATAGGTCTCCGGTTCGATTCTGAGTCAGGACAAATTTATTTCAATAATTTTATGTTTGATTTGTTAAATAGTTAAGGTTTGGTTTGGAATGCTACGGTCTACTTTTTGCAACATGAGGGCGAATGAGACCGGGACCTACTGCTTAAAGCCGATTCCGAACGGCTACGAACATCCATGCCACTGTGGGATTTGAACCCCCGAACTCCGGTACCGAAAGCCAGCACCCTAACCAATCGGCCATCGTTAGGCGTTAAATAGTCAAGAAGACTTCTAAACTATGCAAATTTTCTATTCCATTAAAATACATTTAGAATGTTCTGTTACGATATAAAAGCCTCTGTTAAAACTGCGAACGGCAGTTGATGTGTGAGTACGAGCTAGGTAGCTTAGCATTTAATAAACAGTGAATAAATGGTAATAAACGGCTCTTAACTTGAATCTTCATTGTGTGCAACCAGTATTTGCATGCACGGGACAATATTATTGTTAGAAAGCAATTTTTGTTAAAAGTATCTAATATATGACATCATTATTTAAAACGAGTCATTTTGGCCGATTACATATCGATACATATCTTACATCTAAGGTATAATGGACTGAACAGAATAAAATAAATGTGAAGGTTTAAGCAACTTTGTATACTACTTCACGTCACGTTAATAATCAGCTATCGTTTTAAACAACATAGGATGCCATTTATGTAAAAAGGTAAAAACTCATGAAAAAGATATTTATTTGGTATTGCATATAAAATAAATACTGTAAAATGAAGTTTTATAACAGATAAAGCAATTTGTCATGATTTCAGTTTATCTATCTGCCGAAAAAATAAATTTGTGTTCTTTTCGAAAAATCTTAAATCGATCCACATGGAAAATCCCCTATATAATAATAGCCTTAAAGTTATCTGTCCGTCTGTCCTCGAATTTATAAAGCGGTTGTATTTGGAATGGATAGAGGCATCCATATTGGATTTTTGATGAGTTAGGGTTAGCAACGTTCGAAATCCACCCCTTCCCCCCTTTTCTAGCATTTAATACCTTTATTTCAAGCCCTATTTTCCCCGGTTAGGAGCAGGCGATTAAATTTATCAATTTATCACATAATAAATAGGTAGAAATAACATTTTTTCTAGCATTGTGAGGTCATTTCTTTAACCATCTCCTTTAATCATTTCTTATTTTAAATTATTTAAATATCGTCTGCATTATTTTCATACGTTTTATCACTGAACTTAGGTATGGCGTAAATAATTTTCTTTTATATTTGGCTTAAATAATAAATTAGGTACATATGTGATAATTTTTTGTTGCAATGAAAATTTTATCACCTGTATTAACAACAAATTTTTATCTACCTCCAGGGTGTAGTGGAAATGATAATTTTATTCCTTTACTTCCTTTAATTACTATGGCAAAAAATTTGGAAGAACTTAAAGATAATTTTGGCTTGACTAAGAAAACTTTGAATTACCTTTCTAAATGAATTCAACGTGATTCTAAACTGCATTCGCAGTATCGGAACACTTTAAAGGAGTATGACGATAAACAGTTTATTGAGCATGTACCAGATAATTCTCAGCTAAAACGCAAACCATTTTTTTTACCAGCCTCATAGGGTACTTTACAATTTTGGGAAATTAAAAATGTTACTGATCCCGTCATATGACAGGCTATATGCTAGTTGTTAATTCGCCGAGCGGTAGCGCTGTTTCTAATGTCCGATAGTTCGTCACACCCAAGTCATTTTGGATATGACTTCTCATGGGTCTCCTCTCGAGCTCCACACAACAGCTCCAAAGCAACTCTCAAGAAAAGGCCTCATTCTTGGCTCAGCCAATCTTCTTTTATAGCGGTCCCGATTCCCCTTACGCGATTCTTCGGGAAACTTCCAGAAGCAGGATGATACAGTCTTGCGGTCACTTCCCGCCTGAATCAGCTGCTTTGTTTCCGTATGTGGCCGAAAATCTGTCTTTAAATCAGCCGACCCAAATAACTTAATTTCCCTTTTCGCTACCGCTAATGGGCGCACATGTGGCACTAATGTAGCTCAATTTACAATCATGTCCCCGAGCCTTTTCACTCAATGGTCTCACAAAGTCTCAGACATGCTGGCTCCAACACGCGGACCGTTTTCAATTAAGTCCGGGACCCAGTACACAACGTGTATTGTTAGGCACCTCCGTCTCTACCTGCCGCTAACCGTAATTGTCCGAGGCGAAAGGTCACTTTCCGCTCCTCTTTCTTTAGGGTCATGTAACGGATCGTTACACCCCCCCTTTCATAAAATTTTTCCACAGAGTGGATCTCGGTTATGCAGACAGATTCTCGTGGAGAACTGCAACTCTGATCTTCCTCGTAAGGAACCAACAGCGACTCAGATACTTAATATACACAGTATAATGCAAAATAACAATAACTACATTTCTAGCTTAATATACTAAATTATAACACTAAATAATTATATACACAAAAGAAAATATGCAAGTATGTACACATCCAAGTCCAAGTAGTGATGGTTAAACGGGGTACTTAGGCCGAAGGCCGAATCCCCTGTTGGAAGATATTCGATTCTTTACCAGGTGTCCATCTTTAAATTGCAACAACATTTATATAATGAGAAAAAATATTAGGAATAAGGGCCCTAACAGTTAAAAATAAGATTTAAGATTAAAATGACTTGTGCGTATAATTAAGGAAAAAATTTCTAGGAGGAGAGAGGAAGTTTAAAAAGGGGATAGAGAATTTTTATAGCGATGCAAGCATCATTTTTTAAAACTTTTTATTTTTTATTTTTTTTAAATTTTTTTTTATAGTAAAAAACAGGAAGAGAAAAGATTAAGTTTAAGATATGCTATGCACAAGCGAGAGGACACGTTACAATGTACACGTTACACCTTTTACTACACTTTAAGCGATGCAGCGGCTTAATGCATCTGCATTAGTATTGTGTGTGCCTGGTTTGAAGACAACACGGTAGCTAAACTGTTGTAGCACCAGCTGCCATTGGAATAGGCGACTGTTTGAGCTCGCATTCTTTTGGAGCCAAACTAAAGGATTGTGATCTGTCACTATTGTGAATTCACGCCCATCCAAATTTTTTTAAAACACAAATAATCGCAGCACATTCCTTTTCAATAGTGCAATATTTTTGTTCCGCAGTATTAAATTTCCGACTGAGAAACAGTATCGTATGCTCTTTTCCGTCAATGGGTTGAGCTAACACTACTCCTACTCCCATATCTGATGCATCGCTCTGGGCGATAAATGGTAACTCGACATTCGGGGCGCGTAACACCGGCGATTTTGTAAGTGCCTCCTTTAGTGCAGTGAACGCAGTCTCAGACGGCTCATTCCATTTTATTTGACCCCGTCGCTCTTTTCCCTTTAACGCGTCAGTTAATTGCGCGGCAATGACGGAATAATTAGGAATATAGTGGGCGTAGTATCCCGTTAGCCCTAAAAACGCGCGTATCTTAGACATATTGTGCCAATACAAGGCAACAGCCCCCTCAAAATGTGTAAAAGTAGAGAAAATATAGTAAAAGAGAATAAGACGAGTAACTTATAAAAAACAAGGAGTAGATAGTAGCAACAAAGGTGTATAAATAGAAGAAAAAATTGCTCACAAAAAATAAGTAACGCGAAATCAAATATATGGGTAAAAACCAACATGCTTTAAAAACGTAAACGATTTTGATGACAAATAGCGATAAGCAAGTTATTTAAGAAAGCTAATGAGAGGGAGACGTTTTGGAATTAAAAGGATAAACTATTGTAAGCTAAAAAAAGCTTTAATATGCAATAAATCATTTTTTTTTTATAACGAAAGCGTGTATATTACATACCATTCGTTGTTGTAAATTTTTTTTTTTAAATTAGTCTTGCAGACGTAACAATATTAACACATTGTGTGCGGGTACATTTGGCAGCGGAATTGTGCCGGGAGCGGACGTTTTGCGCGTAAATTTAGTTATTCAGTTAAATCTCAATAAATCGAAAATTATTGAATTTTTTAACAACTTTTCGTATTTTATAATGAAATATATAAACAATTATATAAATAGACAAATAAACAAATATATATAAATACAAATATATATGTATGTCAGGTCTAAAAAAGGGGTAGTTAGAAATTACATGAGTTAAATGCGATTTTAAAACGGGAACTCTTTTATAATAATAAAATAAATTAAAAAGACCCACGCTCGCGTAAGCTTTTAGGATCATCCGGTCAGGCGGAAGCATTTTTGAGCTATTTGATGAGCTTGCAAACAGATAAGTTTCAATCAGCGCGTGGACATGGAGCTGTCAACAACACTCTACTCGTGTCTTGGAAAGAAAAGTGAAAATAGCACAAGTTTTACTTTAACGATGGTTTAATAAACTTATTATTATCAAGAAGACTGTTGTCCATTCGCCTTATCTCTGGATCACGACATGTCATTTATATATATATATATAATATATATAATATCATTTTCGCAAGGATAAATAAAAAGTTAATTTTAAATCTAAACTGAGTTTTTTAATCAATCTTCCCGTTCTGTGGTTCCGCATCGACTGATGTAAAAACTAGTTTTTATTTGTCTAAATTTTTCCAGAATCTATGTAGTAGACAAGAACATTCGGCTTCGTTTTCCTGTATGTACCGTTATTTTTGTACCCACAAACAAAGCATGTTGTTACACTAGTCCGTACGAGTACGTGACCCGCGCTCAAGTATCAATCGTCAGAAAACGTAATAGTACGTGTCCCGCATACAATGTGTTAACGAAATTCGACAAAAATAGGATAACGTTCTAGGGTTAACCCTTTAGTGGGCCATTTTTTTCTCACTTCACGTTTCCAAACTTTCAAAACAGAACTGCTAATTTTATTTAGATGACAGAGCAAAACCGAAGAGGGAATCAGTCTTCCCATCGTTCCAATAGCAAGACCAATATATTAGAATGGGTTTTGTGTTTCCTACAGGTGTGTTTTGTTTTGGTTTTGGAGCGCTACGGTCTACTTTTTGCAACACGACGGCTAATGAAACCGAGGTGGGTTTTGTAAGATCGTGTAGGGGGGGAAGTAATCTTCCCACAGCCCACGAAAGGGTTAAACAGGAGATTCGAGGTCTAATGAGTTCTTGTGTTAAAAAATATCAACCTTGGCGCTTAGATTGAACCTAATACATACATTTTAAAGATCAAATTAGAACATTTGTTCATTATGTGATAAACACTTTTAAATACTTAACTGTTGTATCAGGGTTAAATTTTGAATTGATTACACACTTACTCTTAAACAATTGATAAACTAATTTTAGATACAGAAATAAAACTATATTAAGGTATCCGTCTACGTTCGGAGAACTTTTTCTTTATACGTAGAAACTAGTTCATGTTTTTACATTTTTAGATTTATTTTTTATATTATTATACAGAATTGCACTTAAAAAATTTATTCCTGGAGAAGTTTTTATAAAATTTCTAATAAATAAAGAAAATTTAGTAAAAAAAATCGATTTTTTTCAAAAGGTCTAATTTTTTAATAAATTAAATTATTTCAATATTTTTTTATCTAACATATTTCTTATACACTAGACTAGTGAATCACGTAAAATCTTTGCTTAATTTACATTTGGTAAAAAATTTTGGTCCTTCAAAATCATACACATTGAATTTTTAACGAATTTTCATTACCTTTATATCTAAACTATGAGTATAACATCATTAAAAGTTATCCAATTTCAAAGCTTTTAGGTCATTCACTAGTAAATACTATAAAAAGCATTCATAATAATTTTCAACAAAATATTTTTGAGAAATCACATTTCAAGTTTCAACATTTTATTAAAAATACCGTTCTAAGAAAAACTCATTTGAAGTTTATGAACTTTAACTTATTAAAAAATTAAAGTGCATGTTTAAAATTTCCCACACTTTCTTGCTTTAAAACTTTCGAATTGCCAAGTTGCTAATCATTAACAATACTAGGAAAATGTTTAAACTAATCTTCATGAAAATTTAATAAGTTTTTTACAAAAAATACTCTTTAAAAGGCTTTAAATTCACAACTTCCGGTTCCGAAGTCATTATTTCCGTTTTGTTTTCACAGCTGTCAGTGATGTTTAAACACCTGTAACTTTTCTTTAAAATGCCTTAGAGACAAAACAAAAACAGAGTTAGAGGCCTAAAAGTTGAAATTTTACAATAGAGAAATAAAAAAAATTATGATTTTTGGCAAAAAATAACGTTTTTAACGTAGACGGATACTTTAAGAAGAACTTGCTATTTACCTGAGAATAGACTCGACATCTGCTTTCCCAGCCAGGATCAGTTTTGTTTCTGCGTCACTGAACGGCTTCAATGATTTCGTCTCTCTGGATATGATCGCTGAATCATTGAACTGTCTTTCTAGCATCATGTGTCTGATTTTGAAACATCTTCTAAGAACCTTTCGCGTATTTGAGCAACAACCTCTGTTCACTATTTTTCGTAGGCGAGACAATAGCATCTTAAAATATCCAACGAAGGAAGAAAAATCAACGGGATTCTTTGACTCTTTGAAATTTTTGTATTGAAAATCAGTCGTATAAAAGTATTTCCTTTATGTTGTAAAACCACCGTATACAGTTTATGATTACTCGATTTCTTTCCGTACCCAAAGGTGGCAGCAGTGACAATGTGGTTATTGGCAGCAGTTGCCCGAATCTTCAATTGGGAGGAAAGGCTGCTACAATTTTTTATACCCTTATCGTTTTTTCTTTCCCCTCTACATGTATATTCAATAAAGATATTGGGACAGGATCATCCTTTTGTTTTGCAAACTGGCTTTTTGAACTTTTAAGTGATGCAATGCTGAATCTAAATGATTTTTTAATGCCTCATTTGAACAAAGTCGACACAGCTTTTGCTGATATGACGATTATGGGAGGTTTTTATGGCCCTCTTAGATAACTAATCAGGGATTGAAGGGATGAGAAAAGTAAGAATTCTTGTCGTCAAAGAGGAAAAACAGGAGAGTTTGGAATTTGATCAGCCGTTATAAAAGGTATTTACTTAATAAGGGTAAAACTTGCCTCGTGTTCTTGACAGATAAGAAAATAATTAGAATCTATGTCAGTTAATTGTAATTGTCCATTCCACTATGTTTAAAATTTAAGTGTGTCTCTGTTTCAATATATTTCCGAAATACCAAGTCGTAGTGGAATAAAATCCATTAAACTAAAAAAAAAGTTAAAGCAGTATAAAAAATAGAAGAAGATAACACAATACTTTTAATTTAAAATAATAGAATTTGAAATACAAATGACAAAAACTTTATTTCTATTACTAGTTGAAATTAATTAAAAGTAATATTGTAATTCTGCTAAAAATGAAATTACCTCTTAAACTGTGCAACGATTGGTTATGTATGCGATGATAGCTAGTGATTAGTGGGTTGTGAGTGAATGTTTTCATTATATGACGGACATTTAGATCAAAATATATTATTTAAAGTAGGTTTTGAATTACTACGAAAGTCCGAATATGTAGAATAACAATAAAATTTGAATTCGTAGACTTCGGTACCAAAAAACAGTGTCTTCCTTGCTTGGCTAAAGTCCAGGTTTATGGGCTGTGTGGTATTAACAAGTTGTTGACATAAAACTTTCTAAGACCAAGTATATGTATTTTTAGTTTAGGGAAATTTGTTGATGAGTACTGCAATAATGCAACTCGGTTTCATAAGAATATCTCTGAGACACGATCCATCGATTTTGAAATCGGGAGATTTAAACGGCCATTTCTTCCGGATGTATTTCACTTGCAATGAAGTCGTCTACTGATCATGTTTGGACCCACCTTCAGAAGGCGCTTTTGTGCGTCTAAGTTTTTTTTTCGGGTTGTAGTTGGTATGTTGTTCTTCGATTGTATCCCTCACCTGGAGCACATCTACTGCTCTCAATATTTATTTAATGTAAATAAATAAGTGTTTTGTTTGCTCTCCCACCCTGGATTATTGAACTTTGATTACTTGAACCCTACTGGATTTCGACATATTTTCGTTCAGGATTTCACTTTGAATTTTAGTTGGACTTCGATCGGCGTCCATCACTGCACTTGAACGTTTTATGGAAAAGAAGTAAGTCCTTACTGAAACCCCAAATAAGACTAACATAAAGTCCAAATTTGTCATCGATATGCACTTTACAACAGAAAATAGATACTCTATTAAACACATAGACGTCTGTGCAGCTGACTGGAAAGATTTTATCTCCCCCCCCCCATTAATACTCTAGACCATATCGTTGTGTGACGAAGTTACATCTGTAAATGGATTCTGTCACTAAGCACTGCTTTGCTTCATAGGTTGTATTACCCAGTTTTATGTATTTTTTTTCTTCTCTATTGAAAATATTTGTGCAGAAACGATTTCAAGATCCTAGATGTCTTAAAGTGGAGGATTTGTAATTCTTGAAACTTGTTTAGGATTGATCAAATATTCCTCCAAAAATGTACCAAACAGTCATCTTTGAACTTTCGTTCGTTTTTCTTAATAGTGACAAATGATTGTACATTAAAATTTTACAGAGAAAATTATATTAAGCCTTTTTTACTAATTCTGTTGCAGTTAGAATCCATATGACTTGCAAATAATATCATAAACTTGTGTATAACATCGATTAACTTTTTAAGTATCTTCTCTTTCAAGATAAAGGCCGAAAGATGAATGGTAGAGCGCTGCTCTTAACCGGAGTTAATCCCGTTGCTGGCATGGATGTTTGTAGCCGTTCAATCGGCTTAAAATATTCTCATTAACCGTGTGAAACAGTAGACCGTAGCGCTCCAAACTAAATCAAATTCAAAGATAAAGTCATTATATTGTCATTTTATTTAGTTTTGATCAGTTGAGAATATATGATGTTAATTTTGGCCATTAATGCTTTCGGTTCAAATTATGCATGATACATGCAGATAAACACTAATAATGGAGAATGACTAAAAATAGAAAAATGATAGCTCTAGTTCAATCTCGAATGTTGAAAATTTAGTAAACTAGGCATTTACCGATCATATTTTTCTAAGCTAACAATTAAATTACCTTATTAAAACTCAATTTGTACATGTAAGACAACTGCTGCTTCGAGACTATAAGTTAAAAAATGATATATTGTCATTTATATTTCATTTTGATCGATTGTGAATATATGATGTTTAACTTTTGACCATTAATGCAGTCGGTTCATAACATGCACGCATAGATGCATGATAGATGATAAACACTAATGATGGAGAATGACTAAAAATTGAAAAATAATAGCTCTAGTTCAATCTCGAATGTTGAAAATTTAGTAAACTAGGCATTTACCGATCATATTTTTCTAAGCTAACAATTAAATTACCTTATTAAAACTCAATTTGTACATGTAAGACAACTGATGCTTCGAGACTATAAGTTAAAAAATGATATATTGTCATTTATATTTCATTTTGATCGATTGTGAATATATGATGTTTATCTTTTGACCATTAATACAGTCGTTCATAATGAATGCACACATGAATAATGACTATGATGATATATGATATATGACGATAAACACTAATGATAGAGAATGACAGAAATTTGAAAAATGATAGCTCTAGTTCAATTTAGAATGTTGAAAATTTAGTAAACTACGTATTTACCGATCATATTTTTCTAAGCTAACAATTAAATTATCTTATTAAAACTCAATTTCTACATATGAGATAATTGCTTCTTCGAGGCATTTGTAAGCTGATAAAAGAGGAACTTAATTTAATTGTGATTAAGGAGACTTAATAAAAAATATCAAATGTTTTGACTTATAATAGAAAGTTGAATAAGAAGGGCATGGTCCTTAGATTAGTTTTCCACTCATGAGCTGAATGTTGTAGCAAATTGGAATGAGTTTTAAGAAGTAAATTAAGGACCAATTAACTTTCGGGTAGCAAAAAGTTTATCTCCGAAAGAAGTAATCGTCAATTTTAATCCTTTACTACTGTAGTGAAATTCCAAAGAAGCCCAGGCACTATAAAAAGTACACATAATTAAAGAAACTGGACAACAAATTTGGCATGGATTGTCAGTATCTCGCTTAGTATAATTAAAAATGTTTACAACAATGACTTATAAAAATGCAATTAGAAAAAAATATAAATGTTTTAAGTTCATTTCACTAGAAGAGTTAACAGATCTTGTTTCAAACGTATTGGGAAATCTAAAAATATAATTTTCAATGCTGCAATTTCCATTAATTTCTTGAATTTAACATATTCTTACACAAGTCTCAATTTTAAAAAATTTGTCAGAATTTCTAACCCTAAATTTTCTTTTTCTAAATCTTCACGACTTTACAAACACACATGAATAAATTAATTTCTTAGATGCATTCTTGAGATTTTGTATAAACTTGAATTTTATGTATATAACTTTTGTACAAACAAATTCAATGAATTTGATAAGAGTTATTTATCATTATGTACAGTCTCTTAGAAAGTTTACAAACAATAATCAATCGGAATATTTTTAAAAAACAGTAGAAATATATTGGTTATGCTTTGTCCTAAAAAAATAAAAACATATAATCCGTCAGATGTTTTTGAACTATAGTTTTTAGTCTTTGAATAATCGTTTACGACTTTTAACTCTTTACTCTGAAATGTTGATTATAAGGGCCTGATAAAGCACGGTCCAACTCCTAGGCCATGTAAAATTTGGCACTTAATTATTTAATTTTAAATAATTAATTAACAAGATTTATATGTTTTTGTTATTCTTCAAATAATATTTCCTGAATATATTCAGAAATTAAATAAAAACAGTTAAAATGTTGACAAATTGTATCTAAAACACACTCCAGTTTACTTATTTACATCACTGAAATCACTTTTTTTTTACTTATTACTTACTCCATGGTTCTGAGTAGAAAATCCTTTGCTTTTCAGATTATACTAAAGATATGAATACCGATTTTATTCTCTTATTAGAAACTATCAAAGTAAATCAAATGTTCAGTTTAAACTCTTAGTATTTATTTATAAATAGCTCATAGAATACACAAAGAAATTTATTATACTTTGCAGTAATAAAAGGAACATAATATTGGAATAACAGTTTATTACATTCAACATTTATAATATGAATCATTAAGAAAATAATTTACAAATATTAAAGGAAAAAAGCATTTTATCTTATATATTATATAATATTATATTAGTAATAATTAAAAATTTCAGCCAGTCATAAAGAAATATTAGCACTTTTTATTATATTTCTGACACTTAGATACAATTGTTATTTTCTTAAGAATTTTTATATTTTATTATTTTTTCTCTTATTAATTTTGTCTTAAAAATCTACGAATATTATTATTTGTTAATCTTACCTATGCTATTTTATTTTATTTCTATATAAAACTTAATTGCAAGTGTAACAGTTTATATCCTTTAGGATATGAGTTTTGGCATTCGACTGTACTACGAAGATATGTAAACATAAAAAAAATTAATATAAATTTTCCTCCAAAAATATTCGTTTGTATCCTCTTTTATAAACTATTTTTTTTTTTTTTGCCTTGAAAGGAGGGTAGGGAAGAAAGACCCAGGCCCTGGGCATACTTTGCCTTGATCGGGCCTGATTATGACTGGATATCATCTTTCTTTTTGAAGCAAGTACAGCATAGTACGGCGCAAACGGTTTTTAACTTTAAGACTAACTGTTCACACTAATTTCTGAGTCAAAATTGCTGCATTGGTAATAAATTGATATAACTCAACATTCATTGGTCCAGAGTATAGGAATGAGGGAAATTAATTTGGAGTGCAAAGGATTAACCGATACTATATTTCCCGATGTTCAGTTTTACCCAGGCATTCTAGTGATATTACACTGTGTTGTTGGATTTTTTTTATACCAGATAGGGAACTCAGACATGAAGGTCCTTTAGTCTTTTTTAGCATTCTTTACTGTATTAGAGTTCATATCCTTGTTGTATATTGTATCGAAGTACTTTAATGGTCAGCACGTCCATACAGCAATAGAAATCCAAGAAGAATTTAGATGCAATTGTCGACTTCGAGTTTGAGGGTTTTTTGAATTATAGATCCGGAATGGCAGCATACTCAAGCTCGCACAGAGATGTAACCGTTAGTTATGGGAGCAGCTAAAAATAAGGTCAGCTTTCCCAAACTATTTTAATCAGCCCATCTGCACTAATGGTGATGCAGATGTTGGAAAATTTCACCAAACAAGCAATTGGCAAAAAAGAAAAAGGGGCATTAAAACCGAGGTGAGGAGTTTGGAAAGAGAGTTAAGAAAAAGGAGTAGAAGTCGGGATTGAAGAATAGCTGAACATCGAAATCACTAAAGAGGTTCCGAGGGACATCGAAATGCCCAGTTAGGGCGCTAAAATTGCGCCTAACTCCGGACGACACAGCATGAGAAGCCCCTGTATTATGTCTTTTGGAGGTAAACAGATTTAACCTATTCATAACGGTCATTTTATCTCATTGTAATTTCAATATTATGATTAAGGATATATATAACTAAAGAGAATCGTAATAATTATGGTGTAAATGTGATTTAAAAACATAAATAATTGTTGGTTATGTTATATGGCTATCAAGTATATCATTTTGTAAATGGTGTTTGTCTTAATCTAAATATAGGTATCATATTTTTACTGTGTTTCTTTGTAAACGAACACTGTGTTGGTGTTTTTTAAGTACATTCAACATTTTTATTTTTAATATATATAGAATATTCTCATGTTTCAACTAAATTGTATAATGTTTAAAAAATTATTAAAGCATTAAAAAATTTTCAAGAACTATTTTTTATGGTTTTAATTTCAGCGTTTTCTAATTCATTTTCTGTAAAGGAAATTTCACGAAACGATTAAATTTCTATACCCGTATCTCAGATAGCAAATTTAGTTTTCAGCAATCTTCCTTTTCAAGCTTGCAACAAGTCTGCAAGTTTGAAACAAGACTGCAGCAAGTCCAAGATTTTCGCTTGCTTCAGGATTGCCATGCCAAGTTGACAGTTTTGCAGTAAAATAGCTTCGCAAAGGAGTTCTTTATGTTCGGTCTAACATGCAGAAGTTTTGCTGCAGTTTGTTGCTTCAAATTTGTTATTATCCAGAAAAAATCAGACTTGCTGCAAGTATGCTTGCTATCGGGTTTAAGCTGCTTTTTACTATTCTTACATTCCATTCGACAATATGACTAAAAAAAAAATATTAAAATATTTAAGCTTGTTCATGGAACTTTGTTGTTTTAAGAGGTATAACACGAAAATGATTAAATAAAATTTTATTGCTAGTTAGACGTTAAGTATGTTATTTAAAATTATTTCAGTAAAAAATAACTGTACTCACAAAACTACCACAAAAGGTGTAAAATATTAAAATTCGAAATCTTCATAAAGCATTTAACTCTTCTTTGCATTAATTTTTCCTTTTTTTATTTAAATCAGGGTGATATAATGATGCTCTAGATCAGGAATTGGCAAACTATAAGGTTTTATCCAGCCGCGGATAGAATTTTAAGTTGCCGGTCCGAGGCAAATTAAAAGAAATATATATTTATACATTATATATATCTCCTTTTCTACTTTGCAAAATATTTTATAAATTTATTATCTCAGGCTCAGGAGATCAGCGATATATTTGCTTCTTATATGTGAACAAGTGTTTTCAACTTTGAACCTTATAAAGAATAATTTCAGAAGTAGACTGACAGATGAGCATTTAGCATCGTTCCTTAAAATCAGTACATCTCACTTCGAACCTCACTATAAGGAACTTTTAAAAATGAAATCGCAATTTCATTCATCTCATTAACGTATTTAAACCGTTAGGTACTTGTATATTGTTTTTAAAATTTTAGAAAAATTTATCTTGGCCCGCCAAACTTATTTGGTTTTGATTTTTGGTCCACAACCGAAAAAGTTTGTCCATCCCTGCTCTAGATTAAAGGAAAATGTTTTTTTTTTTTTTTAATAAAAAAAAATCTAGTATTAGTACATAATATACTAAATGTTATGATGGAAATTTCCTTCATCTATACTATTACTCTAATAGATAAAAACAAGCTTGGTTATTACTCGATATTTAAAAAGAAACACAACTATCATTCTTGTTTAAGAGTGAAGATGAATAACCTCAAACTTATTATTACCACGATAACAGATATATATTGATAAGAGATCTTATTTGTGGATACAGAAGCAGTCAAATCATTTCCGAAAAAATCTTTGTTTTTTAATTTCAAAACAAGATAAAGACATAAAATTAAAAAATATATAGTGAAAATAGTCTTCATCTTCGATTTCTATGAACGAGATTTTTAGCAAGACACTGTCAAATATATACAACCCAATTCTTTTTTTTTACATGATACATACATTCCTTAGAAAATTGGGTAATAAAATACATGCGACATATGGTAAATTTGAGAATGTGTTTCACAACTTTAAAAATCTTGTAAGATGAAAAAACTAAATATTTCGTCCAAAGCCGTGCAAAAAAAGTAATAATAAAATTATAATACATATATATGAAACGAAACAATTCCTTTTTATTAAAAAAATAATGTATAGTGAAAATTATGTACATATGTACTTATGCATATATGTAATTAAAGAGTACATACATGCGTACATACAGCGAGCGCATGTGCAGGATTGAAAGAAAGGAAAAAGCAAAGGAACAGCAGTTTGGCGAGACCATGAGAAGTTATTAGAATATAGTTTTTTTTTATTAATATAAAGCATTGTTTTAATCAATATCTCTTAGTAAACCACGTATTGTATTTCTCTACAATATTACCCTAATAGTAAAAAAATTATCATCAACACAAATTATACTACTAATTTCACCATCGAATTAAAAAAAAACTTTAATTTGAACTTCACCTTTTAGAACTCTATTGGCATTATATTTATTACATCCTATGAACTAAACATTTTTATCACAAAATACAATTAGTACAAGTTTTGTGCACATAAATTCACTGAAGAGATAACAAACCTGGTACACCTGCCTAATATCGTGTAGAATCTCCTGAGAGCACGCAGAAGTGCCACAACACGATGCGGCATGGAGTTGATAAATGTCTGAAGTAGTGCTGGAGGTAATTGACACCATGAATCCTGCAGGGCTGTCCATAAATCCCTAACAGTACGAGGTGGTGGAGATCTCTTCTGAACAGCACGTTGCAAGGCATCCCAGATATGCTCAATAATGTTCATGTCTGGGGATTTTGGTGGCCACTGGAAGGTTTTAAAGTCAGAAGAGTGTTCCTGAAGCCACTCTGTAGCAGTTCTGTACGTGTGGAATGTTGCTTTGTCTTGCTGGAATTTTCAAAGTCCATAGGAATGCCCAACGGACATGAATGGGTGCAGGTAATCAAACAGGATGCTTATGTACGTGTCACCTGTGAAAGTCATATCTATACGTATTAGGGGTCCTATAATCATTCCAGCTGCTGCACGCGCCCTATACCATCACAGAGCCTCCACCAGCTGTTAACAGTATCCTGTTAACAGGCAGGGTCCATGAATTCATGAGGTTGTCTCCCTCCCCTTACATGTCCATGCTCTCGATACAATTTGAAACGAAACTCGTCAGACCAGACAACGTGTATCCAGTCATTAACAGGTGGTGTTGACGGGCCCAGGCTGGACGTAAAACTTTGTGTCGGGCGGTCATCAAGAGTGCACGATTGGGCCTTCGATTCCGAAAGCCCATATCGATGATGTTTCGTTGAATGGTTCGCACTATGACACTTTTTGATGACCCAGCATTACAATTTGCAGAAGGGTTGCACTTCTGTCACGTTTTATAATTCTCCCCAGTCGTCGTTGGTCCCGTTCTTGCAGGATCTTTTCCCGGGCACAGCGATGTCGGAGATTTGATGGTTTACTGGATTCCCGATATTCACGGTACACTCGTGAAATGGTCTTAAGCAGGGCCGTAACTAGGTCCTTTAGCACCCGTGGCAAAAAACTGGTCTGCGCCCCTACCACCAAATATAACGAGAGAATATATAAACATATTTTTTTTACTTATCATATAATCAGAATGAACTCACAAAATATTTTGTCGATTCTTAAAATGTTCCTAGTATATTAATTTTTAATTTTTCTTATACTTTTACCTTATTAACACTTGAAAATATTTTTGAATATTCTGAGGATATTACTTTGCTGATAAACTGATTAGATTATTTGAGGGGAATATTTTTTATTTGTACGTTGAATTTTCATAAAAAATTGTAGAATTTATAAATTTGAATTTGGTTTTAATATATTCAAAATTTAAAACCATTAAATAATTCAAAATTTATTTATATTAAGGCATATTACGAGTGTTTGGTAAACATTTTGTAAAAATATATAACAAGTTTAGACTCTATGAGCATTTTTTTAAAGAAAATTCATAAAAAAAATTTTAAACACATAAGATTTTATAATATAAAAATTATTTTTCAACTTTTTCTTATTTTCACTTAGTCAAATCGTCCTCTTCCGGACTCAGTTTTCCTCACGGTGTGACTCCCATATGAGTCCTGCGCTCATGGTAAATGCCACCTTTGCCGCGCCCTAGTTACAGGGGCGTACACAAGGGAAGTTAGGGGTTTAAACACACCCCCTTGAGCTCAGACAAAATGGCAAAAAGAGAAATTTTAGTAGAAATTATGCGGGCTATTATTTTTTAGAATTATGAACCCCCCCCCTATGAAAAAATTCTACGCCACTGCCTACTTATGGCCTTGGTCGTAAGGGAAAATACAAATTTCATCGCTACCTCGGAGAAGATATGTCTCATCTCTCGTGCGCCGATTATAACACCACTTTCAAACTCACTTAAATACTGATAACTTTCCATTGTAACAGCAGTAACCAACCTAATAACTATGTCAGACAATTGTTGTTTTACATGTGCGTTGCCGACCGCAGGACCTTATTCTGATTGGTTTCTAATCTCTTTATTTGCATATGCATACCTATACCACTTTTTTTCTCTCTTCGGTGTACATTCCAGATTAATGATAATTCAATAGATATATTATATTTTTTACTATCGCATTTCAAAAATATGGAAAGATACATTAGTTGTTTGACTTTTTTTATTAATAGATATTACACAGAACCGTAGCCAAGATTTAATTTCGGGGAAGGAGAGGTGAGATTGAACTGGAATATATTTATATTTCATTCATTTTAACTAAAAAAGCTAAACTTCAGTAAAAAGTTGTATGATTTTTTTTAATACTGTAACGTCACGTTATCCTCGGGTAGCGTGTGGGTGTCGAAGTGGTTATGACACGAAGTACAGCTTAGAAACAATAACAACGTTTATTCTTGATTAAAATGGAGTATGTACAAATATTCTAAATGGAAATCACAGGGCTCAGGCGGGCTAATGTACACCTAAAAGTCCCAAGTTCAAGGCGAACTTAAAAAAAAAACAATCTGCGGACAGGTGCCGACAGATACCGTTGTACAAGGGTACAACTGGGTCTCCTGGAGTCCCACACAAAGCTGGAGAAAAGCTCTAAAAAAAACCAACCTCCACAAGTCCAACCTCTGTTCGTGCTCTCGTCTTGGGGACTCTCCGGCGAAAAACTCGCACCGTCTGACGTCACCTTTCGCCTCTTCCCATTGGCTTTTTCTTTCCGCGTCGGCGTCCTGGTAGCATCTGATTGGTTTCTTCGGTGGAGCCTCACTCTCTGACATTTCGTTGTCCCGTCCGTCCTTCCGATTCCCCTCGGACATCTCAAGGCGTGGTCGAAGCGAAAACCCTTTGTAGTGTAGTGTCAAAAACCTAGACAGAGTGTCGCCCTGCCCTGGGCTTTAACAGAACCTCTTTGTGAAGCCAATGGGGTGCAGCGACGTCACAATACTTAATACTAGCATTAAAAATTATACAAATATCATATCATCAATTATATAAATATCATTATAATTATCATCATTATTTAATATATTAGTCCATGCATAATCTTATATAATATGTTTCAGGTATAAAACACTTTGGAGTAAAAATATTAAAATTAAAAATGTATATAGAAATTTAAAAAATTGAAATTTTTATTTAAAAATTAAATTTAGATTAAGTATGAATTTTAAAGACTTTCATATTTTAAAATATGCGTGAATAAGTGGGGAAGGGTAGAGAATCCCCCTCTGGCTATGGCTGTAATATTATGTAGTACACTACGCAAGATTTTTATGAACTACAGTAGAACCTCGTTATAACGACCTCCTGTGGGACCAACATCATATAATCGTTGTAACGAACGGTCGTTGTAACGAATTGAAAAAATAATAATAAAAAAAATTGAGCAAAGAAATGATGCAACATTACATACCTAAAGAACACTTCTTTTTATCTGAAATTCCATTACTGAATTTTTGAAAAAAAAGTCTTTCATATTTTATTTTCCAAGTTCATTTGGGAATTTTTCATCATCACTGATTCCATATCCGTTAGATTTTGAAGGAAATCTTCAGAATTAAACTGTCCTTCAAAATATTGACGCAAGGCATTGATTGCATTGAAGGCCTCTTTTTCATTCACTTTTTCAAAAACTTGGGCGATTTCTCCTCCGTCGTCGGAATCGCAAATTTCTTCATTTCCGGTAATACAGACAATAAAATCGTACTCATTCAAATTTTCTTCGCAGTACTGTAAAGTTTCGTCTACAGCAACAAACTCATCAAAAGATAATTGTAGATTTAGTTCTCCCCTTTTCGTCACGCCCTCTCCCCTCCTCTAAGCAAGCACAAAGAGAGGAGTACAGGTTTCTTGAAGTTGCACCACAGTACAATAATTTTGAAATAACCCCCTTGCTCATGAGTTTTGCGGACAAAAATTGGCGGTCGTTCTAACGAAAAATATTATGCTTGGTGTCGTTGTAATGATTCAAAATTAATTTTATTCCTATGGTAAAATAATTGGGACTTTTTAAGATGGTCGTTCCAACGAAGGGGTCGTTATATCGTGTGGTCGTTAAAAAGAGGTTCTACTGTATTTAACTCTTCTTAATAACTCTGTAAAACGCCTCGCGCGTCCCCGGCTGCACTTTCTGAAGTCTGCACGCCACGTTCTATACCTGCCCGCCTATTTTGACTGGAGCAGGTATCTTGGGTTCGCTTAAAGCCTATGTGGCCGACAATTAATCACAGCAGCGACAAAACTCTTGACTAAACATTTATTATTAAGAAGATTTTCAAAAAAAAAAACATAAGTACACTTCAATTCATACTCGAACAGGGCTCAAATAAGACCGAGGACAAAAATAAACTGTGCCGAGCGGACAAACACCTCCCTCGGTCTCAACTTCTTTCCGAAGAATAATCCTTTCCCCGTCGTTCCGACCGGGCATCTCCTTTTCCCTCCTCCTCGAGGGCCGGGGGGAATCCCCCCCCTCGGTCAAGTTTTCGCCTCCATGGGAAAAAAATGTCCTTTTCTGCAGCTGGTGGGGGTGGCATCTATCGCCCCCCCTCATGTTGAACCTTTACCAAACCTCTCTCAGGGTGTTCGTCTTCGGCCGCCGAAACAAAAATCCAGGGGGCCATGTAAAACCAACTCGAGTCTTGAGTCTAGTATTACAATAACAATAACAACTTTCTTATTGTATTGCAATACTGTAATGGTTTATTTTCTCACAAATTCTTTTGTTATAAATTATTATTTGACTGCTCTTAATATCAGCTTTTAAAATATTTTTCTTTATTTTCAATTCGTACATAACAAAGTTGTTTATATTTTTTGTAATTTAGGCATTTTTCTTGTATAAGGCTTACATGGCTAGGCAACTAGGAACAGTCTTTTTGTACCCTTTTTAAAAAATCATCAATACCAGTATTAATATCTATATTCCAGTATAATATTTGAAAAAATATTATTGGCTTGATATTTATGGTTCAGTATCGCAGTCGCTGGTTATATACTCAAAATATTAATTCTTTTATTTTTAGAAACATCTTAGAATGAACGATAGTTGTAACAGGTTTCTGCCAAGAAATTCAAACCTAACGATTTCCGAGCACGTGAAAAAGCTTGTCGCGCACTTTATCATTTTATTATTATGTTCAAAATTTACCTTTGTTCTTGCAATTGCGCATGCTTACACCTTTACAATCCAGACATCAATTTCGCAACGAAAGGGGAAGCTATAGCAAATCTAGTTTGCTTTCGACATTAGGGAATTTTCAACGGACAATTTTCTCTGCTTTACACCGAGCGTAGTTCTCACAATTAATAAAATATTTCTCATAGCAAATACAAATTAATTTATTCTAAAATACGAATTGTTAAATGTTCGTACAATAAAATTATTTTAACAACTGAAACGAATAATTTTCTGTAATTGTGTAGTCCATGGGTTCGAATCTTAGAACTGACATGAAAGTTTGAAATTATTGGTACAGCTTAAAAAGCTGATTATTTTATGGTTTTAAGCTGTAAGTCTCGGTCTAATCGAAATAAGCCCTTGTCTTGCAAAAAGTTCTCATAACTAACCGTTAACTTATTTATAACTGAGCATGGTAGCTCAATTCACAATGGCATCGATCTCAAAACCGGAAGGGTGCAATTTCGAGGCTCGAGCCGGCCACAGATTCGCAGTATTAATGACGACTGGGGTACGTAAAATAGAGAATGTGCCCATGACGTCAGGTGCAGCAAAAATTGCAGCTCAATTTCCTCGTTGGCAAAACATTTGAGTTTCCTACCGATTGTGCTTGTTATTGGGGTTTTATCATTTATCTGAAAATGGTAACAAGCTGTTGTATGTATGGCTGTACTATGCGTTTCAAAAAACGTGAAAATATTAGATTTTATTGCTTTCTAAAGATCCTACATTGCGAATGCTTTGGATAAAAGCTTTGAAAAGGCAAGACTGGACTCCAAGTTCTTTGAGAATTTACGACAAACATTTTCAGAATGGTAATAAAACGTTAACCTTACTGTAATGTAATAGCTTATATAAAGTTATTATGCTCTAAGAATTTTTTATTATATTTTTTTTATATTTCTAATGTATTTTCTATGCTTTTGTGAGAAGTACTGTACCTATAAATGTAATTATTTTTTGTCCTTAAAATGATAAGGTTTTACACATTTTTATTAGATTTTTATTTATGTAATAGTTTATTGTTCCTCTTAACATAATCAAAGTAGTTATACTTTGATTATGATACTTAATAGTACTGTGTAAAGTATTAATTTTTTTTTTTAATATATAATTTTGTAAGTGCTAAAAAAATCTAATTTGAATTACTTTGCCAGTTTCTGATGTTTCTTTCCCCTTCCCTTGAATAAAATTTAGTTTTATTGTATACGTGATCCATATCGAAGCTTATAAGAAACAATGAAAACCAGCAATGTTTTGCCAACGAAAAGTTGAGTTGTAGTCATCACTCGTATTTGTTTACAAACATGCACTTTCTCTATAGGTTCGTGTTCTCAATGTCTTCCAAGCTTCCAAACGATACCTCTGGACGTGGCAGGACAAGCCTGGGGGTCTTCTACTTAATCCCCGTTTCCAAATTAAGAGAATTTGTTTGTGTTGGCCCAGGGAGTAATGTAGGCTGCTTATATGGTGCTCCCGTTATAAAATGGTTGACAAATACAATGTAGGGCCAAGTAGAATAGTATTGGAGCACACTGTTCAGCAGACACTGTTGGATATGGGGCTACGCAGCGAACGTTCCACTCGCGTGCCTTTGCTGACCAAGCATCATCGCCAACTACGCCTACGCTGGGCCTGGGAACATCGCGACTGGTCCATGGATCAGTGGGAGAGAGTTGCCTGGTCAGATGAATCACGGTTTGTCATTCATCACGCCGATGGCTGTGTCAGAATACACCGTCTTCCATTCGAACAGTTGCTCCCTCAATGTACAGTAGGTCATATACAGGCCGGTGATGGCGTAATTATACTTTGGGGAACGTGCTCTTGGGCGTCTCTGGGACCCGTGGTTATGGTAGAGCAGACCATGAATGCTACAGGGTATCTGAACACCATTGCGAACCAGTTGCACCCTTACATGGCCTCTGTTTTTCCAGCTGGAAATGGAATGTTCCATCTGGACAACGCCACGTGTCACAAGGCTAAAATTGTGTTGGAGTGGTTCAAGGAACATGATGCTGAATTCCATTTAATGTCCTGACCGCCTAACTCACCGGATCTCAATCCGATATTACACATTTAGTATGTCATGTGACGGCAGCTCAGAGTTCAAAGACCACCAATTCGCAATATCTCAGATTTGCGTAACCGTTGCATTAACATCTGGTACAATCTGTCTCCGGCCATTCCAAGGTCCACCAAGAACTTGTGGCATCAATGCCAAGGCGGGTTGGAGCTGTGTTGTGCGTCAAATGTGGGCCAACTCGTTAATGACAGGTGGTCATAATGTTTTGACCCTTGAGTGTAAATGATATCCCAAAATCTGATCTTACTTCATTTACTCTGTATGTTGACGATACTGTTATCTTTACTTCGGCTACTTATATTAACAGTGTTACAACACCATCTAGATGCTCTGAAACCTTGGTTCAAAAAAGGGAAAATTCAAATTAATACTAACAAATGGCATGCTTTATACTTTACTGGAACTTTCAAGACGCCCCCACTACGGTTGTATCTACATTGGTCAAACAATCTCCAGGGTGAATGCAGTAAAATATCTGGGTATCACAATTCATTAAAAAAAAAAAACTAACTTGACAATTACACTTAAATAATTTTAAAAATCTTCTAGAATGTTTGATTTTCGGACTCTGCTTTTTGCCCACCACCTTTCGATTAACAACAAAACCCTACTTTATAAAACTGTCATTCTTCCGGCTGTTGCTTATGCTGCTCCGTTAGGATCGTTTGCTGCCCAAACCAATTTAAAACAATTAGAAACTTGCCAAAATAAAATTCTTCGTAGGATCGTAAAAAGACATCCATATCTAACGAAATGATACCCGTGGGGACCTTGATATTTTATCCTTAAAGCAACAATACATCACAATTTCTAATCATTTTATAATAGGTTTAACTCACTACCTAAAGAAATTATCTATTATACCTTATAGCTGACATTAATTTTTTTTACATATTAATTACTCTTTGAAATTCAAACATTTTAAACTTTTACTCAAATCGTCAATCTACCTTATTATGCTCTTTTGCGATCCTACGAACTATAATTCTTATGTTTAATCGTTTTAACCAGGGCCCGACTAAGATACTTTTGTGCCAAGAGAACAATCCAATTTTTGTGCCCTCCACCCTCATGCAAATTTATAGCGACAAGTTATTATCATAATTACAGTCATATAAAAAGTATAACATTGAATTAGCAAGCGGATTTAAGAAATTAGCATTAAAGTAATATTCAAAATCAAAAACACCAAATTTTCATTTTATGTAATCATAATTATCCTGTTTAGCCATGCTAAAAATTAAGGACTTTTAAAGACCTAGAGTGTCCCACTTTTTTTATTTTCACCTTGTCACACTCACAAGCTCTGTGGTACAGAAAATAAATAATAATAGAATTAAAAATAATTTAAATTGACGAGATGATTTAATGGTTTATAGTTGTACGTTGCTAATAATCTGTCTTATAAATATGCAATAACCCATAGGATAAAAAGAGCACCAGGTTTGTTGAGGGAATTAATTATCAGGTAAATAACAGTAGAATTAAAGTAAATAGGAAACAATAGAGTTCATGACAAACACAATTACTTCGTACAATAATTTATTAAAACTTAACGATAGTAGCGTAAGTTTGCAATTTTCTCCCCTTAATATATGTTTCAAACACTCGACTAAATTTTCGTGCTCAGGGCAGGTGCCCCAAGTGCCCGTGCTATAATCAGGCCTCACCTTTAAATTTTTCAATTATAATCGATTAAAATGTTACTTCTTCATTCTAAACATACAATTATAAATAACTAAAATTTGTAACTAAATCGTTTTCTAGCTTGCATCTTAATAGTTTTTATTTTATTTTAAGACAGTATTTTTTATTAATACTTTTTTCCCTTATGACCAATTCACCCTTTGTTACTTAGAATTACATCTTAACTTCAGTTGTCCTGTATTAATTTACCAACGTGGGAAGGTTTTTTTCTAAAAATGTAGATTTGAGCCATTTTTATCAGTAGAAAACTATACTTCGCTGTGATCTGAAAATGTATTTTATGTTTCACATATTTAGAAGTTTTATTCTAAAGTGTTATATTAAAGAATTTAACGCCGCCGCAAGATTTCGATGAGAAACTGTAGATAAATGAGGAACTAGGGACATGCAGCTGTTCACGTGTCTTCTGATTTATATCAAGATTGTAAATTATTCACTGCGAAGTACTTCGAACGAACATTGCAGACGGTAAACTCTATTTCCAAATTTTAGAATCTGTAAAACTTCAAACAGCAATGTCTGTGGACATTTTGATTTATGCGTCGTAAAAGTGACTTACGACTGATAACGAGTAGATTGCAAAGATGTTACACACTTTGAATAAAATGAACCCGGAACTGAAAGCAATTGGATATTTCATAACCAGACATCCTAGTGGCACTTATACTAATTCGAAAGAGGTCAAATTCTTAAAACAACATACAAATATATAATACGCTTTCTACAAATGTAACATCGCTTGCCTTTCCAGGCTGGAACTCACTCCATTGTAATTTATTAACCAAAAATTAGCTGAATGAAGAGTATCGCATATATATATATATATATATATATATATATATATATATATATATATATATATATATATATATATATATATATATATGTACGTATACAGGGCCATAGCCAGAAATTATTTTCGGAGGGGAACCAAGGGAAAAAGACATATTTATTTGTTAATGATACTTCAATTAATGAAAGGAAAAGCACTGTATTTCCAGAATACAGTGCCAGAAATACAGTACTGTATTTCCGGCCAGCGGCCCAGGACGACTTTTATGATGTGAGCGGTTTTTTTTTAAGAAAATAACTGTTTATTTTCATGAACAGCTAGGCAGATAGCCCACACACACACAAATGTGGGACATTTCTATCTACAAAATGGTCTTTCAAAATTTCGGGGAGGGGGACCAGTTCCCCAAATCCCCCCTGCCTACGGCCTTGTATATATATATATATATATATATATATATATATATATATATATATATATATATAATATATATATATATATATATATATATATATATATATATATATATGTGTGTGTGTGTGTGTGTGTATGTGTAGGACGGTAACAAGTACATCATACTCTTGCTATAACTCCCGCTGAGCGCCACCTAGCGAGCGCCTGCGGCGAAAGTCAGACGAACGAGAGACGAGCTGTGAGACGTATGCGCAAGTTGTGTGTTGCGCGCTGATTAAATGATTAACCTTCCTTTTATGTCAGTTCCCCCTGTAAATAGGTTTCCCCATTTATAAATAAATGTTATTAAATATAAATGTCTCATTTAATCCCCGACGATTCCCATATATATATATATATATATATATATATATATATATATATATATTATATATATATATATATATATATATGTGTGTGTGTGTGTGTGTGTGTGTGTATATATATTAATATCAATATCTAAGCCCTAAAGTCTATCCAAAATTATCCCATTTCCCCATTCATTATTCTAGATCTTAATTTCTTCTCTTTATATTAACCATGTTTCCCAGCCATCCAATTTAAACGAGGATGTTATCATTCCTTCAACCGAACCCCGAAATTCTTTCTATGATTCTCAAAACAGAAAATGATATTGCTGGCATTTTTTAATTAGGAAGCAATAACTCTCCCAAAAAAAATCTGTAATGATCAGCAATAATAGTCATCTGGAACGCCACACTTTGGCAGATGTCTCTAATCAAAGGTTACTTTCTATAAGCAAATAGCTGTTGCCTCAGCATTTTCCCACGACTCTAAAACCACACATGATATTTAGTCGTCTCTCGCTAAAGGTTGCTGTTGCCACATATAATTAGAGAGAGCGTTCTGACACCGTCCGGTTCAGATGCCTCTGGATTTTGTGCTATTTTGATCAAATGAAATAAAGATTACGTTCGGCCACGACGACTGATGTGTTTCTTTCGAACAGACGATTAGCAGGACTCTTGGCAGCCCAGCATGCCCGGGCTGAGGAAAATAATAATAGCAATTTCAAAAGAAGTTTTCAAGTGAAGTTCGGGGCTGTTTGGTTGACCCCGTCGATTACACACACAGACATATATATATATATATATATGTATGTTTATATAAAGATTATTATTACTATAAAAATTTTATATCAGAAAAAGAAAGAATTAAAATGAAAAAAATATGCAGTTAACTTAGTTAACAAATTTTCATAATTCCATTTAAGCAAGTCAATGAATAAGCGATGAAAATGGGAAGATCATTTTAGAAAATTTAATAGTTAGAAAATGAGTTTTAGAAATTTCATCTCGAATAAAAACACTTATTTTTAAATTTTACTAACAAAATAATTCAGAAAGTTAAAAAGCACTTTTGAAAAAAAAAATATTACATTAAAAAAATGTTGAGATTAGCAGCTTAATTTTTAATTATACTAGCGTTTTCCAACCTTTTTTGGCTCACGTACCACTGGGTTGTATATCATGCTAAATTGTACTACTTTGTAAAAATGATTGTATTTCATAAAGTTTGTTTTTGCGAGTTTGTTTATTTATTTGCATTACACATTTTATAGGGTGGCTATGTATTCCCATCACATAATGAGACAAATTACATTGAAATACGCTTAAGGTATCCGTCTACGTTAAAAACGTCATTTTTTGCCTAAAATGATAATTTTTTTTTATTTCTCTGTTGCAAAATTTCAACTTTTAGGTTTCTAAAGCTGTTTTTGTTTTGTCTCTACGACATTTTAAAGAAAAGTTACGGCTGTTTAAACATCAGTGACAGCTGTCAAAACAAAACGAAAGTAGCGACTTCGGAACTGGAAGTTGTGAATTTAAAGCCTTTTAAAGAGCATTTTTTGTAAAACTTTTTAAATTTTCATGAAAATTAGTTTAAACATTTTTTTAGAATTTTTAATAATTAGAAAACTTGGCAATTAGAAAGTTTTGAAGAAAGAAAGTGTGGGGAATTTTAAACATGTATTTTAATTTTTTAACAGTTAAAGTTGCTTTCATAATCTTCAAATGCGTTTTTCTCAGAACTGTATTTTTAATAAAAGGTTGAAACTTGAAATGTGATTTCTCAAAAAGTTCTTAAAATATTTTGTTGAAAATTATTATGAATGCTTTTGATAGTATTTACTAGTGAATGACCTAAAAGCTTTAAATTTGGATAATTTTTAATGATGTTACACTCATAGTTAGATATAAAGGTAATGAAAATTCGTTAAAAATTCAATGTGTATGATTTTGAAGGACCAAAACTTTTTACCAAATGTAAATTAAGCAAAGATTTTAGGTGATTCACTAGTCCAGTGTATAAGAAATGTGTGGCATCAAAAAATATTGAAATAATTTAATTTATTAAAAAATTAGACCTTTTGAAAAAATCCGATTTTTTTTTACTAAATTTTCTTTATTTATTAGAAATTTTATGAAAACTTCTCCAGGAATAAATTTTTTAAGTGCAATTCTCTATGATAATATAAAAAATAAATCTAAATATGTAAAAACGTGAGCTAGTTTCTACGTTTAAAGAATAAGTTCTCCAAAGGTAGACGGATACCTTAAACGTCTAGCCAGATAAAACTCACTATAGCATATATATGTCTGAGTTTGTTCAAAGTTCATATTTAAAAAAAAATATAAGAAAAAAAATAAGAAAAAGCTCTTTCTGTTAATTCCGTTCTAGCAATAATAATTCAAGAGTTTTCTCAGAAAATTGATCACATTTTTTATCAATATTTGTACAAAACTAAATTAGATTGTATCGTTTGAATTCTATTTGTAAAGTTCTGTCTGTATGGTATTTTTTATTTAATTATTTTTATTTTTCATGTCCACCAATATTGATTATTTTTCACGTAGCACAGGTTGGGAAACACTGAATTATACAATCAATACGAGAAAGATATTTAGAGCCCTTCCCGTATTCGACTATTTGTCGGAAACCTCAATCAAAGATCGAATCCCCAGTTGTTAAGAGAAATAGCTATGACCAATTACACTGGTCTTCAGTTAAACTCGAAAGTTTTTTTTAAAATGAAAGTATATTCTGTAAATTATCAAAATAGAGCAAGTAAGACTCCATAATATGTGAAAATTAAAGATTCTTTCAAAATCAGTACTGACCAAAACAAGTTTAAGTGGTGGATAAGGCATCTCTATATCAACATTTGAAACTGAAAATTTTCATTTCATAATGTATAGAATTGAATAGAAGTTGTTTAAAACAATGCCAAATATTAAAATTTCAGGAAAAATTACTTGTTTATTTTCATTTTAAAACGCTTAAATCTGAGAAATTTTTTTAAAAATATAAGAAAGGGGATGATTAACAGGCTGAATTTAACCCTTTGCACTCGAGGCCGTTTTCGAGCTGACTACTTAGTAACTCGAAATGTTTTGCAGCGCTTTTGGTGATTTTTTTCCTAGCTTAGTTATTTGTTTCACAACTAACTCATTTACGAGATCATTAGTAAAAAACAGTTTGAAAAAATTCAAGGGTTCTTTCTTGTTTTTTGGAAGTACGTGCAGGAGTGTCGCTGGCTATAAATGGTATTCTCGAGGGTATTTCTTCGGATTCTGTACAACTAATCCATTCAGAACTGTACGATCGTGTGTCTCCCGCAGTATCACTATCGATGTCACATTCACTGTTTATTATTCTGATCTTTCGTTTTCTTATGCCTCTTACTTCATTCTTGTCATCATCACTGCTAGGGTTCTCGCTATCGCTAAACTCTCTGTGTATAGCTGTAATTTCCTCGTTAGCCAACTCTAAGTCAAACTCATCTACACTCGATCTTATTTCACATTACTAAGTTTCATGCTAATGGGGATCAGAAACTTCAACTTTCATAGTCCGTTTGCCACAGCTGTTAAGATCGAACTAAGACCGAAAATGCTGTCCGATTCATGGTTCCACATTAATTTCAGATAAGAAAATCGGACGTAATTTGGAAGGAAGATTACGCCATCTTCGTAAGATTACGTAGGAAGAGCTTAGGTACCAACTGAAAAGAAATTAAACATAAGTAGTTATCACCGCACATCGAATTTCCACACCAAAGCCACCTCTCGAGTTGCGGCAATAAGCCATGAAGTAAGCGCGAGTCACCTGTCGAATGCAGAGGGTTATTAGAACATCCCATAAATACACAGAAGAGCACAAAATGAAGATTTTCGCGTATTTAAGCAACGAATAAGATCTCAAACTAAAATTGACAAGAAAGGGATAAATAGCAGAATAATTAAAGTAATTCAGGTGCTAATTATTATCATCAACAGCATGGAACAATGGGAAATGCTTATTAGTGTCAGATCTGAAGTCGTAATCTGGCAGTTCGTCTGTGATTCCATTGGATTATAACTTTAAAATTTGATAGACAGTGTTTAATGCAATATCCTTTTATAGTTAAAATATTTGATACCCTTCTTATGATATCGTGTCTGAGATATCGATGTTGTTTGACTCTTCTAAGAATTTTATTGTGTGCAGTTTCAAATGGTTTAAGATTAGATTTGGCTGCTAACAACCGTTCCTGGGTTGCATAAGTGACAGCTGGCATAATTACAGTTTTAAGAATAAAATTTTGTTTTAAATCTAACAGTATGAACAAAAATGAAGAAAACGAAGATCATGCATTCTTGCAGGTACGAGCAAAACGAGTGCATTAACTTATATCACTTGTTCCTGTACTAAAATGTGGTGACGTGAACCAACCATAAAAATACAAAATCCCAGTAACGATATCATGATATATCTCTCATGGCCACGTTCTTATGCCGTAAAACTCAATAAGAATAGAGAGGCAATTTAATAATAATCTACAGGAAGTTTCTAGAATGCAATGAAAAATTCTTTCTAAAGTAAGTTTTTGATAGCACTGATAACAAAATTAATATCGTTTTAAATAGGACAAGCCGTATTTCAACGGCCCCAAAACGGTGGTAAGCGTACCCTCTAATATGGTAGTCTTCCATTTAAAAAATAACAAAAGTTTCAAAGATTAAAAAGGTTGTATTTTACTAATATTATCTGTTGTTAGCACTAATAACCAAATTAATATCGTTTAAAATAGGACAAGCCGTATTTCAACGGCTCCAAAACGGTGGTCAGCGTACCCTCTAATATGGTAGTCTTCCATTTAAAAAATAACAAAAGATTCAAAGATTGAAAAGGTTGTATTTTACTAATATTACCTGTTGTAATATTGATATATCAGTAAAAATATAAATAAAAGATGACTTGCATTTTATCAAAAGATGTTGGGCTTACCACAGATGGATTACCTTATTGCTTCGGCTGGAATCTGTCTCTTACTACAAGTGGAGAAAAATTAATAGAGAGTTGCCATTCAACCATTTCTTGAACTTGTGGTAAAGTCGTCCTCAAATTTTTTTGGTTTAGAGCGCTACGGTCTATTTTTTTGGACTGGGACCTACTTCTTAAAGCTGATTTCGAAAGACAGGAAAAATAAAATTCCTGCACCACGGCTTATTATCCCAAAATTATAGTTCACTATAATATAAGCGATTTCGAAAATAAAACAACTCATTACTATAAAACAATTTAACTGGGTCTCTCTCTCTCTCTCACACATACACACACACATTTTATTAATCCTTAAAACATAAACATCTAATACCAATTAAGAATTCTGGCAAAACAAATTTGATTTTTTTAAACAAACGTAACAAAAACGAATAATTTAGGGGTAGGCTTGATGCTCTGGAAAAACTTAAAGTTCTCACTTAGAAAAAAAAATTAAACAATAAAAAACAATTAAACAATTAAGGCTTCATTACCGTTGGATTCGGGAAATATGTTACTTGGGACTGACTCAAACTGATTCAAGCTCGACGAGAAACAAACATGTAGAGCTATAAACATTAAGAGCCCTAGTTATGCATGGTGTAACGTATCCGGTCCCTGTTTTAGATGACACAATGAAGAATCAGGTGTTTCTTGAATAATGAATTTATTTACACCTCTGCTATATGCTCTATACATAATTTCTATACATACACACAGACACACACACACACAAAAAAAAAAAAAAAAAAATCAGGTCATAGGTATATGATTCGATACACGTAGGCCTGAGTAGAGACGTGCAATATTTAAGATCTGCCTCTGCCGAAATATTGGTGATCCGACGGAAGAAGCAATTCGATAGCTCGCGCGAAAGTTCACTGAAGTAATTCAGTAGAAAGAACTCTCAATTAGACGTGATAAGTAGAGATCACAACTGGTTTTCTTCGAAGAATATCAAAACACAGTTAGAGTTCCTAAGGGGAATATGCAATTAATCCTGAAGAGGATTATATTAAAAGGAAACCCAAGGCACAGGGTTGTTAGTTTTCAGCTTTTTCAGGAGAGGATATAATATAACTAGTTTAAAAATACTTGGCTAAAAAATAGACTACGCTCATTATATCTTTCTTACATGTTTTATTTTCACTCTCTCTAACCACACTTTAGTTTTCAAACTTCTAACAACACTGACAAGTGTTGCCAAAATACAAAAAGGAAAAGTTTCAAAAACACAAAATAATATTCACAAAAATAATATTTACAGTTAAGGATTAGTTCTAAATTAAATATACCGTTACAGGGTATCGTTCTCAATCTCAGCAAGAGATATATCCCGAGGCGGGATTTTCGCTAAATAAAACTCTCCGATGGAGAGACTGGTCAAGGCGACCTTCGAATTAGCTGGTTGCTAGCTAACTTCTTCTCTAAAAAAAATCTTTTGTCTCTTTCTAGTCAAGGGGCCTCACCCACAATTTCATTATTGGATCATCTAGCGATAACCTCACCTTCAACCAACTGGATTGGTCTGGGTTAAACAATCACCGACCGCAAACCCAGGGGTCTCTGGAATTCGTGTTGGCTAGATCCAAAGTCGCAGTAATTCCTTTGTCGTTCCGATGGTCATATTTCTGGTTGTCAGTCTGGGTGCCGGGTTGTCTGGTCTAATGTTTCGCTACTATAGGACACAAAAGTCTAGACATCGTGGTGCCGGGGAAAACAATCCCTTTGTATCCTCTCAAAGCAAAGTTCTTTGATGTCGACACACCACTAAATCACGCCGTTACAATGGAAACAAGCATACTGAAAATTGAAGCTTACCGAAAAACATGTTCAGAAAGCAAGCTGCATAGAACCTCCCCTCATGCAGAAAACGAGTTATACATATATTGTTGCAACCGCTCGTCTATGCAAAATAACATCTGGCAAACACTGATTGGCCGAACATCGTTGTTTGTTAAAAAAATTGTAAACGGTTGAATAAACTTAAAAAAAAAAAAAAAAAAAAAAAAGGTGTAAAAAAATAAAAGCAAAAACTGTTTTAAGAAAATTATTAAATTACAGGGTCATCTTTAAACGGAATTTAGCACAGAGCATATTTTAACCGACGGCAAATGAATAAATAAACGGGGTTACGTGATTAAACACTTAAAAGGAAAGGAGGTCTGCAAGATATGGGATTAATACTTGGTTTCCAACAGTTTCCCACATGAGACACAGACCTAATGCTTAAAACCAAATTCAAATGCCTATGAACATCCATGTCAGCATTGGGATTCAAAATCGCAAACTTGGATACCGAAGATCATTACCCTACTATTCGGCCATCGTTCGGCAAACTTTGAAGTGGGGGAAAAAAAGTTTTGTTGTCTTTTTCTTGCCCGGGATCAAGGTTCAGACTCTTTCCACAGAAAAAAAATTAAGCACTTTTAAAGCACCTTTTAAGCACCTTAATTTTCATTGTACTATAACTGACCTACAGCTAAAGCTTAAAAATTGAAGCTTTTCATAAGCTTTATGATTTGTAAAATGACATTAAATAATATATCGATCAATTTAATAATTTTATTAAACACAATTGTTAATATCTCATGCTTTATGTTAAGACATCTTTCTTGCCTAACATAAATTTTAGAATACCAATTGTCCTTATTGATCAAATGCCCCTCCCCCTCCCTAAAAAAAAATCTTAAATATTTGTAAAGTTAAGAAAGTACTATCTGTGGTGGAAGATCAACAAGTTTCACATTATAGCAACAGTATTTTTACAGCAACATATATGTAAAATAAGATAATAAAAAGTACTTCTGTATTATAAACAGGTAAATATATTCACACACACACAGGCAGACAGGAAAGAAGATGCAGTATCTGCACTAAAAATGGTTTAATTATGGCATACTCAAAACAAGATTCAGGAAATTATCAATGCTATTTTAAAAATGTAACTGAAGAACTATTTCCATTCATAATAGAAGATGAGAACCAAAAAATATAGGAAAGGGGAAAAAATAAGAGACTATGTCTAATTTTGAAATTCATTTTTCTTTTCTTCTATACATTTTTTTAATTGGTCTAACTCTTCTTTTTTATCTTCAGCTTTGTTGAATCGATTGACAATTAATTACCAAGGGAAATAAAAATTCAGCAACCAATATTTGGGGAAAAATAAGCACTTTTTGAGCACTCAGAAAAAATTATAAATTTTAAGTCTACGAAAAGAAAATCAAGCACTTTTTAAGGACTTATTAGGGACCTTAAAAATGGATCTACAAAATAAGCACTTTTTAAGGATTTTAAGCACCCGGCCGAACCATGGGGGATTTAAGTTTTGTAAAAGGCCATTAATTTTTTGGAGAATTTGAAATTTCATCCGTTTTATTGCTTTACACTAATTAAAGATTTAAGCATAACCCTTCCTCACTTCCAAAAACGTATTATTAAAAAACAAAATTAATAAAAAAGAGTATTTAAAAAGATCGCTTCCATTTAACAAAAAATAAAGTAAAATAAAACTAATAAATAATGCACCGAAAATTAAAAAAATAATTTTGAAACAGTGCATAAAAAAAATTGTGTGAAAATCCCCTATATGAAAATTGTAATGTGCTGGTATAGAAAAATTGCTTGAGGAGCTTCTATCCCTTATATATTCTATAAGGGCCCTTTGTTAAAATGGGTAACTAAAAATAAAATTGTGGGGTGCAATTTCAAATAGTGTCAAAGCAGCATATTTCAATACAAATATATATGTAAAAGAGAATATTTATATTAAAATACTATGCGACTGAAATTAAAAGTGTGAACCATTTTCCATTTACACACCAATGTAATAGCAACTACTAACTCTTCAGTAGATTTATTCTTCTTTAGATCTCTTAAGACGTGAGGTTAATTTTGATTTAATTAGTTTTATATTTCTGATAATCCTATATATAACAAATAAATAAGTAAAGTAAATTAAATGTCTTATTTTAAATGTACAAAATCTACAAGAACTGCACAAAAATATTTACATAAAGGAAATTTTGAAACTTGCAAATCGGTAACTGTGTAAGTGTACGCAATATTGTATGTAATTATGAAAAGGTTAGAAACTGTTTTCCATACACTGTTTGAACCAGAAATAACAGAACTAAATAGAGCCTAAGAATGCATTGAGCAAATGGTCAGCCTACCTGAAAAATTTTGCAAAGCTCTTTTCGCCTGGAACTCTGAAAAAACTCCAAAAAATAACTAAAAATTAACAACAATTTAATGAAAAAAAAATCTGATTTAAAATTTATTAAAGCTCTATATTAGTGAGGAGGATTAATTATGTAAGGCTTGTATTGCCATCGAGAAATGAAAGCAGTATCCAGTTGAAATTTGATACCTTTCATACGACAATCTTATTTTTATATAATTAACAAGAGCAATTATAGAACAACCAGACTATACAAATACTTACATTTTTCTATTATATTTAGAAAATGATAGGATACTGGAGCTTAAATAATTAGGTGTGCCATTTAAAGGCCCCTCCACACTATGGTCCACTGCAAGCCATCACCACCGTCTGGAGGGGGTATGGTAAATTTTGTGGTTGATGGTGGCAGATGATAAAATAGCCTTGGAGGATGATGCTTCTGAGGCAGTTTTTCCAAAGATTAAAGGCAGCCAGATGTACAACTAAAGTCTGCAGTAGACCCTATGGACGAATCCATGTGTTTGGCTCAGTTAGTGGCCCAGTGTGTGAATGCAAACCGTGAACCATTATTCAAGGTCACCATCAGGAAGTGGTAAACAATTGGCCATAGTGAGGAGGCTACATAAAATACTTTAAAATGGAAATTCATAAACCAATAAATAGAAAGGAAGGATTATTTGTTAGCTATTATTAAATTTTTTCCCATATACTATATTGTTCTAGGATGTAATTTAACTGTCACAAAAGTGCATAACTTAAATCATTTTAATTTAATTAATGACAGTACAAATTTATATTTTTTTGAGAGAAAAACAATTAAAGTGTATTCAAGTAGACATAGCAAAGAATGAATAAAAAACTAAAACATCTCCTTACTCTTAAATAATGGCAGTCAGGTATTTTTTGTGGAAGGTTACAATTGTATTTTTAATATTATGTTCAGCCAATAGCATAAATAAAATATATTAAATAGATTTAATAAGTAACATTTTAGACGACAATATATATATATATATATATATATATATATATTAAGCTACAATAAGATAAATGCAAAAATATATATATTAAGCTAATTTAAGTTCTTGAATTTTTCCACAAATTTTTAGATATAGCAGATATTTTACAATTTTACTGTTATTTACATTTATTGGTACAATCTTACAATTTTTGTAATTATTTTGAACTATTTTAAAATATTGTTGTTTTATTTTTTCACAGAAAGACCATTCATAGTTTGTTCAGCCATTATTATAGTTGGGAAGTAATGTACATGTATTATATGGTCCAATATTATCAATATGTATACATTCTTGATATAAATTTGCAATAGATGCTACGGTTATTCCTAATTAATTTGCTGGCTGGAGAAAAAAAAATCTTTCTTGCTAGACCCCTTTTTTTGAGTACTACTGGACTAGTATCTATATCCTTCTATCTTCTCTTAAATGATACACAATTGAAAACTTTGTATGAATTCTGGATACCAAACATTTTAAAACTTATTATCACAGTAGAAAATTTACCAAATGTTTAAAAAGATACAGCCGAAATTTTAAAGATTCAATTTGCCTTTTAAAATCCAAGACATAACCACTGTCTGTGAATTACAGATAGGAATTGACTTATTCAACTACACAAGTACTTATAAAAACTCTTTACTTTGTAAACTGTGAATAAGATGATAAAATTTCATTTTAATTACAAACAGAAAAAAAAGTATTGCATCAAAAATTTTCTAAACAGTTTTAAGTAGCAAGGCTAAGTTTCAATTGACCTACTAAATTAAATTTCTTTTTTTTTAAACCTTTTTTAAAAACTACATAAGTAATTAAGTATAAAATGTGATGTTTAATCCACAGTAAACATACGGTTAAGAATTTCAGTACAGTGAAACTTCTCTGAACGGCCACCCTTCTAAATGGTCAATTTTTCATGCCACTGATTTTTTGACACATAGGCCTAATGGTAAAAAAACTTGTATCAGCAGTCACCCGACCCAATCTAAATGGACCCAAGTAGGACTGTCCCTTTCATTTTTCGAGAAATTCTACTAGTCCATGCTTTAATTTTGAGCGAAAAAACTCAAGGTCAGGTTTATGGTTGGATATAAGACAAAGGAGTAACTTGAGAAGTCCATTCCCGCAGTCCCCCCCCCCCGTCTCTTTCTAAGAAAGATTAAATCTGTTACCTCTTTTGTATTTTCCCCACTCCCTTCAGTTAGGGAATCCCTATTGCACCATCCATAGAAACTGAGGAAGGAACTGGACAATCAAGTGTTGAAGGTGTCCTAGGGCCTTTGTTCGGAATTCCAATTGGTACAGTTAAGGAAGAATTGCACCTCTGTCAGCAGAAATGTCATTCACACCAGTTTTATTTCTTTAGTTGGTCAGTGATCTGAGTTGCAGTGATGTTGAAATGTGTTTTTCTAAATCTCGAGCAGAGCATTGAAGTTCTGTGTGCACATGAGAATGGCAAATCGGCAAGAAAGTTAGCTGAATTATTTAACTGTAGAAGAACGGAAATCAACAAATTCAATAAAGAAAAGAATTTGATTTTGAAGGAGTAAGAAGACTACAGAACAAACAGAAACAAATTGTAGCCTTTTTTAAAAAAAACGTAATAAGCATGAAATAAAGCACTATTTTCTCTTTAGATAAGTTTTAAATTTCCTTTACATAAGGAATATTTGTCAGACTTGTTTGTATTACACATTATAGTAATTATCTTATAATAGTAAATAATAATAGTAAATAAAACCCTTCAGAGCTGTCAACCCCTTTAAGCAGCCAAATATTCTTGGTACAGAGGGGTGGCCACTCAGAGAGGATTTACTGTATTTAAAAGTGATTAAATAAACAAAAAAAAATAGCTTATAAAAGTAATTAAAACATAATATAAATAGACATATATAAATGCATACATATGTATATATAACAAAATTCACCTAGAGTAATTGTTCATAAAGAATAATAATATTGGCTTCTATAGTGCCTCATGGTAAAGAGAAAAAAGTCTGTAAAAACCTAAGAACAATTCTTTTTTTTTTTTAACTGACTTAAAACAAAATCAAAAGAAAAAAGACAAGACTCAATGTATTTCTCTGTTGCTTAAAACTCTGAAAAAGGTTATTGTAACAAATATAATTTCAAATGTGGTCAAAATAATAATAATTTGCCGCTAATAATCTGAAATTATAACTTAAATTAAAAAAATAAATAAATAAAAAATAAATAAATTTTAATGCATACATCATTCTAGGTTCACTATTCTTTCAAATTCAAGGAGAAAAAATGGATTCTTTTAAGTTGTGCTTTGAAGTGGTTGGGGCAGAATTGTTCTATACAGATACACAAATCATGGCTATTACATATCAGATTATAGCCCTAATGAAAAAGTATACAAGAAAATAAATACATAAAAATTAAAAACAAAATATTTGTTTATTTACAAGATTTCTCTCAAACATGATACTAAATCAGCAGTATCAAATACATCACTATACTTAGTCTGTTTTTCCAGAAATGAAGTTAAATTAGAATAATCTACTTTTAGGTTTGAAAGAAAATCCTTTGGTTTTTCAGACTTCATACAGTAAACAACTTCATTTACTTCAGCAGGGATTTTACGAGAAAATATACACTGGAAAACAGTCTTTAATTTTGTGTATGCACTTTCATGTAGTTCTGCATTGCGACAAGCCAGATTCATGACCAATACACCTTTAAAAAAAATTAACAATAGCACAATCATGTTCAAATAAAAAATTTTATACTAAAAAATACGAACTTTAAACAGACATTTATTGAATTTAAGTAACAAATGTTAACAAAATTAATTATGAATATGTTTTTCATTTTAAATATTCTTTAATAAAATCTTGTGAATTTATATAAGTTTAGAATAATATTGTAATATGAACATTATTAATATTAAATCAGGATTAATACAGGTTTTTGAAAGTGAAAAATTAAGTTTTTAAAGGATGTTTTAAGGACTCTTACAACTTTTTATAGGGCCTCCCTGAAAGTGAAAATAAAAGAACTTATAAGAACTTTTTAAGGAATATTTTAACTTTATATAGGACCTTTCTGAGAAAGAAAATTACGGTTGAAAGGAACTTATCAGATTTATAATTTTTATTGGGAGAAAGTAACAATGCCATGAAATTTTAGAGTCTCCCCAAAAGGGGGGGGGAAGAAGTGCTGTGAAGTTTGTGTACACTAGAAAAATATTTTCACAATTTGTTTTAAATGCAAATATAAGTCACATCTATACACTAAAGAAATTTATAAAATGGAGTTATTTTGTACAATCTAACAAGCTGCACAGGATTTTTAATTTAGACAAGGCCATAAAAATTAGGCAAAATACAATTCTGCATAACTTACTATTCTTTGCAAAATTCGTAATTTTTCATACAAGTTTTTTTCCATTTTTACTTTATTTCTAAGAATTACTTTAATTAATTTGAATCCTTCCCACACCCCTTTTTCTTCATTATAGGATAGGACAAACTTATTATTATACTCTTTCATTTCATTTGTTGTTTGTAGGATCAAAAAGTGTTTCACAAAACAGTAGTTAAATTGAACATTTTCTACTGCTCAGAACTGAATGACTATAAAAGCAAGGACTTGCATTTTGTCAACATGATTTGACCTTCATCAAAGCTACCTGGGTGTTTCACCAGATCAAATGTCCAACCTGAATATTGATGACAATGCTGTGTAAAGTATTCCGGGAATTGATGATTAAGGAATAACACTAGAGAGTGCAGTTTCACACCTATTTTGCATTGTGTCAACTACTAGACACAGCATACCTTTCTTCTTTTATCAGGTAGTGAAGTGTTTACCATAACTGGTATTCATCTACATTAGTGTATAATTTAAAACTGTGTAAAATTTTAATATTAGGTGACTTTTAATTATTGTTTTCTACCAATGTACATATAACTTCCTTAAAGAGAAAAAATATCAGTGTTCTTTATCAGATTTTTCCTATGAAGGCATAATTCATTAATTATGATTTTATAATTTTTAAATTCTATTGTAAGATTATTTCAATTTTAAGATAACAGACAGAAGAATTTATCCTCTTATTGCATTTTATTGGGCCACTTGCCTAAATGATCTTAATCTATCCAGTTATCAAATAAATAAAACTTCTACATGTAATTCCTAAGCAACACAATTGGCAGGTTTAGTGAAAAACTTGTCAAAAGTTTTTCAAGTGTAGCTACATTTCAGAGTTGCTGCGAATAAATTATAAAGTCAAAGTTCTTAGATTTTAGACTGATGTTTTTTTCTCAGATTGCTCATGTGTAACTGAGCAGTCTGAGTATATAACTGAGTAGTATAATCAGGGTTCCCACTCTGTTTCCAGAACATAAATTAAGGACTTTCTAAGGACCAAAGTAACTTTTTATAAGGACCTACTTGAAATATATGACATAACGGCATAAACCCTATCTCCTGAGGAACATTTTTAATGATTATGAACCAGACAAGGCATGTTCAATAAATGCCCAACAATATTTCAGAATTAAGTTTTTAAAAATGCCTAAAAATTAATATAAGATATTTGACAAAACCTAATTTTGAAAAATATACATCTAAAGTTTTTTGAGTGATCAACTAAAAATAAATTGTGAATAAAAGCAATATTATAAACAGTACTTCCTGAGAATTTAAAAATAACTGATATATATATAAGAGTTTATATACTAGCTGATTATATCCGGTGCTGCCTGGGAAAGAAGAAAGTTTTAGACTTTTCTATTACATTCAATGCAAGGAAAATTAAACTTCCACAAGTAACTGAAATATCTACAAACCCCCATCCTCCATGCTTCAATTAGTTAAAATCTGCATGACTGTTAGCTATTAGGAAAGGGCAGCTGACTTTATACTTTACACCCTTTAAGTATACAAAAGATTATACATTTGTCATATAAGAAAACTGATAGGAAATCACATGAGACTGTGGATCTCATCAATGGAGAAATTGATCGCATTCTAATTTAAAAATTAAGGAGTTTTTAAGGACCTTTGACAAAAATTAAGTAGTTTTAAGGTACCTTAAAAATGAAAGCTAAAATTAAGGAGTTCTTAAGGACTTTTAAGGACCGTGGGAACCCTGATAATGCTTACAAAGAGTTTGTTATAGAATAGTCTGGTCCTCATATAATCAAATGCTAAAACTTTGCAAAGGAGAAATCAGAAGTTTTGCAAAAGTTTCTTGGACTAATGAAAAAATAAGAAACAAGCATGTACTGAAAATTTTACAGAAATCTGTTGACTGTGAAGGAGAGGTATACTGTTATGCTCAAATATTTACAAAACAAACACACACTATAGCAACCAACTACATTCAAATAATGAGATATATGAAGGAAAAAATAAAAGCATTTTATTTTAGAAATTAGATTTTCAGCTTTTGAAAACAGTTTTTTTAAACCGTTAATTGAAATAAAAATAAAAATAAGGCTCTTTAACCATAGCTGTAAAACCAGAAATGTCCAGTTAAAGAGTTAAAAGTGTACAATTAGAAAGAAAAAACATTGTATATAGCGATTATAGTCTTTAATAAATCCTTCAAGCATATTCATGAATGCTTATCAACTTATAAATTATACCTGGGAATATATTATTTAAGGTTTATTAAGGTACTGAATTTATACATAAAAACTTTTGATTGAATTTCTAAATAAGCTCTTAGTTTCATTGCTACATGGTAAGTGTCATAATTCTTATAATAATTTTCCAAATTAAGTACAATTTTAACTGTATATTTATAATGATGTTATGCAATCCACTGTATTTATTTTAAGATGGATTATTAGCATTTTTACCATAAACATCACACATATTTTCTTATATTTTTTATTTAAATTAGTTGATTGGCTATAACTCATCTACATCATTCTTTTAATGAGTTGCCTTATGCAATAGATGAATGTTTACATTTATGCAAGTAAATGGAATATATTTTACATATTTTTTAGTTATAAATAACTCCTTTTATTTTTTCTCCCATTTATATTTCATTTTCACAAAAATACATGATTGTGCATTTAATTTCATATTTTTAAACGTTTAATATAACCTAATTTTATAATAAATCCAAATAATTTTTTCATGAAACCCTTATAAAATTTTGAACTCAACATGGTCAGTTATTTTATAAATTTTCACTGCTGGATTTACATTGATTTACTTTATCAAGCTGTAATGCAACAATTACTATGTTACAATTTTGTAAATAATTAATTTAGATTAAATTTTTTTTTATAGTAGTAACTGTTTGTATGGAACCATAGTAAGGAATAGCTATAAAATCACTTTATCAAATGTTCCATTTAGAGCTTTTTTTTTTAAATGGAGTTATTTATGTAGTTTTTTCTTCAGAAGCGAAATATTTAAAGATAGATGTAAATGAATAAATAAAAATATAAAAGATTAGACTACCTGAATCAGAGATTACTTGGCTCATATTTGTTAACACAGGAATCTCAAGGAACCCAACTGGAGGACTACTAATTCCTAGGCTTGGGTTTTTACTGTCTACATCCAAAATTAGAACATCATATTGAGCACCTTGTTAAAAGAGAAAAAAGTCACCATTAATTAGGTGTAAGATTGTAAGCCGCATTTCAGGATTATATAAAAGCACAAATGATAACTTAAGTATTTCGAATAATTAATTAACAGTTAAAGCCCAGTGATGTTGGGGTAGCACTTTGCACTCCCATGACACAGGTCCGTGGTTCAATCCTTGGGCTGGGCAATGTTGACTTAGCTTTTCATCCCTTCAGAGAGTAGACAAACTGAGGAACAAGATGCTTGGGAACTAAACACTGGGGATTTTATGTAAGGTTGACCACCTAACCGGAAAATATGCTTCGTACCCCAAGGCCCTTAGTCTCAGAAACGGCAAATGACATCATAGGCATTGGTGCCCTAAGGGCTGTTGTGCCAAGGCATTTTTTTTTATTAATAAGTAACACTGGAAAACTAAATCTAAATGAGGAAGTCAATAGTAGAACAATCATTAACAGAATTATAGTATATGATATGTATAGTAAATACAAAATTATGCCAAAGTGTCCTGTGTTATAAATAGGCATAGTTTTATATTTCATAACAAATACTGATAAACATAAAACTATTAAAACCAAATTTCAATGACTAATTTTTAAGAAAGTAAACCATTTCTGCTTTATAATTATTTACACAAATAAGAAATATCTGTTAAATACAGGAAATGGCCTTGCCCTATCAATTACATTATAGTTTCGTAAACATTAAATTTTAATAGTATTTACATAAACTCAAATTTTACAGCAATGAAATGCAAATATTAACTGTTTTGATATTATTTAACATATTTCTTTGGTACTAATGAATTAATCTGTAGCATAGAATATTTTGTCCATAATTATATTTTTTTGTATTGGAAATAAAATTGGGGAACTAATAATGCATCACTGACTGATATTTATCATTTAATTTTTCCATCCCCTCTCAACAAGCAAGTGTAAATTTAAAAGTTTGTTCTTAAAAATTATAAAAATAAAAAATTTAGAACAAACATTTCAAAAATATTATAATCCAGTTTTCACAAAGGGGCTAAAACAATAATTAGCCATAACTAATTGGTTTACTCCTTTATTAAGGTATCAATTAACAAGCAATTAGAATAAAATTTGAAGTCAGTGTAAATCACAATTACTTAATAAGTCAATAAAAGATAATAACATTTGTAAAAACATCAGAATTTCTATTCTAGAATAATATTTGCAGTCACTCCTGGTTTTTATCTGATGGTAAACAAACTGTCAAACTATATTTTGGAGCAAAATATCAGCTTGGGAAAATTCATATATATATATAAATTTTAAGAGCAAGAAAGAATATTTGTCCAGGCAATACAGTTTTGGTTATGAGTGCTAAGGTTTACCATTTCAGTACATGAGGGTGAATGTGATTAGGATCTACTGATTTTAAAGCCAATCTGAGTGGCTACAGATATCTCTGCCAGCAATGGAGTACAAATCCATAACCTTGAATTCTGAAGAACAGCACCCTATCCATTCAGCCAATAAAATTTTGATATCATTTCTTGAGCAATAGCATGTGAAAACAATCTCAAATCAAGGTATTAAACCTTTAAAATCTATATAATTAACAAATTTTCACAAAGTAAAAATTTTCACAAAAGGGAATTGACATAAATTATCATAGTAACTACTATGGAAGCAACAAATGTGCATGTGTTATTTAGCATAATTGTGAAATGCAAGAAATTTCAAATTCTTACCTTTATTTAAAGCATTCTGAATAAAATCTATACCATCACATATGTGAGTTTTCATCCTTTCATCAGATACAAAATTAAACCACTTTTCAGCAACATCAACAATAGCTGGATCTAATTCTACTGCATCAATGACAGCCTAAGTATAAAAAGAAATTAGCCTCAAGGAAAGAAAAAATATCCTTTAACAAGCCTAATAATTATATTTTATAAACTTTAAACATTTCCTATACATATAAAGAACAATCTTAATATAGAACATACAATAAATGAAAATCCAAACAATCATATGTACTTCTATCAAAATAAACTTACATTAGGAAAATGCTTATACAAGTACATAGCTAGTGTTCCACCACCTAACCCAATCTGAAGAATTTTGGGGCCTAAAATAATATTACAAAAGAATTACTAGACAAATTACTATGAAATCAAGGGTCAATAAACTATTCATACAAATATTTTCAAAAACAAAATTTAAAGCTGAAAAACAAGGTTAAAAAAAAGTAAATAATCTGTAACAATCCCGAATACCAACATGAATGTGTATTTTAAATTCAATCAAAACCTTTTGTATAAAATTTTCTTCTATAACATTTTTTAAAGCAAAATGTTTTATTATATGTTGCTTTTACATTGCATGTTTGTACTGTTTAGCTTTTGGGGAGAAAAATTCCAGAAAGATATAATGGAAATATCATCATACTATTAAATTCAATTATGTGTTACTGTATCTGTAATTGAATTGATCTAAGATAACTATGCAATAAATTGTATCAAAATTTAAGGATTAAAATTGTTTGTGACAGTAATTTTACAGTACACAAGAAAAGTAGTAATTAATAGATTTATTTTTTTGACAAAACTTTATTGAGTTATACTAATGTTCTATTAACTATTGATAGTGTTTTGTTGTTAACTTTGTACATAGGGAATGTCTCAAGCTGCATACAAATTGACCAAATGTGTTGAAGTAGTATTTAACATCTTAATTCATTGAAATATAAATATAAAGTTACAGAAGTTAAAATTTAAATGACAAAATACTACATGGTGCAGTGATCAGTTAGGTATGGTTGTGCTCATCATTTTCTAGAAGGAAAATGTTCTCTATAATACCTGCTGCTGTCCAACATGCAGAGCATGTTATATATCGCAATGGAATTCTCCGGCCGAACGATGGCCAATTGGTTAGGGTGCTGGCATTCAGTACCAGAGTTCGTGGGTTCGAATCCCAATGTGGCATGGATGTTCGTAGCCATTTGGAATCGACTTTAAGCTGTAGGTCCCGGTCTCATTAGCCCTCGTGTTGCAAAAATTAGACTGTAGCACTCCAAACCAAACCAAACCAATGGAATTCTCCAGGTATGAAGAGGAGGGAGGCAGAACAGTTGATATGAAAGAAAATAGTGTTACAAATTGTACTCCTTTAAAAGCATATATTCCCCCCAAAGTTACCTTGAATAGTTTCTGAAATAAAATGCATTGACTTGTCAGTGAAGGAAGATTGTGCATCAGGTTTTTCTCACGCAATTATAAAGGGATGTTTATGATTGCCATATGTTGAGCTATCACTAGTTGGTAGCAAAATTCTTAAATAGCAATTTTAAGTAGGTTGTAGAGCCAGTATTTTAAAAAGTACTGCATATACTGCAGAAACAGGCTTGCCTATTAGTAAACAGTGAGCGGAAATTTAGATGTTATGAAAACTTGATTTCAATATGATTATGATGATATTGTAGAAATTATTGCTTATTACACATAGTCTAAATCTGTGGTTCTCAAACTGGGCATTTCAAGTGTATGCTAAGTATGCCCTGATAATAAAGAAAATCAACAAAAAAAATTTTAAATTAAGAAGGCAAAAAGATATTTAAATTTTTTTGTTACCTTCTCTCAATACTACATCAATATCAAATTGTGCTAAGAACTGACCTCATATTTATCTCAAGATCTTTACTTCCATGTTTTCGAACTAGATGCCAAGCACATGTTAGGGATAAATGCAAAAAAAAAAAGTTTGAGGACCACTGGTCTAAATATTTAGTGTAGAGATTATTGGTAGTCTGGAATCCTGGTAGTCTCTAGTATATCAAATGAGTCTAGAATTTTCCATTTCTTCTAAAACCTTATGAAGAATTTTAAAGGAAATCAATATGCTGCCATATATGTGATCCCCTTAAATCAGAACTCTCATCACATAATAATACATTGTAAAATTATTCAAGTTTTAACTTACTGTATTTGTATGAAATTAAATGTTTCTAAAATTTATGAAAAGAGTATAAAGAGAAGGGGGATATATGTGAGGGAAGCAAAAAGAGACGTTAGAAATTGAGAGAGAAAAATTAATAAATAATAAATCTATGTTTGTAAACAAAATACACATTATATAAAGAAATAATTTATAAAGTAATACAAAAATTACAAACTTACTCAGCATCTGAGACTTAAGAAATGCAAGGCTAGAAATAATAGCAACATGTTGATCACAAGCAAGATAGTCAAAATCCACTTCCATTTTGGTAATTGTTTTCTTTTTTTTCTTATAGACATCTAAAAGTGTTAAAAACAAACTATAAGATTACTATAAGATTCTAACTTTATGAAGCAATAAGATGTGAATTTCCTAAGTGTTCAGTTTAAGCAATCTTTTGATTATATTTAAACATTACATTATCTTTTTCTTTTGCAATTTCACCAAGAGAACAAATTTCAGACTGTTTCAAACTTACTGTTACCAGATAGTTTTCTGAATTTTAAAATATATATTACTTCAAAAATATATATATGTAAAAGAAAGGTAAACTAAATTGAAAAACTAATGTAGGTACTTTGTATAAAACCCAGAAGATGGTCCCTTAAGGAATATGATATCAGGAAACTTCCTGTAATCTGATAGTTCAAACATGCCGATGTAAATTTCTAACTGAAAACCCTCATTAAAGCCCGAAAAAATTCTTAGGGGTTTTCAAATCTAAAGTTAAGGTCAAACCCCTTGCATCTCTTAGCTTTCCCCTTTCTAACCCCTCGTGTAAAGTGACTACGAGGGCTACAGTTCATGCCCTCATCAAAGGGGTCTAACCAATTAAATCTTTACAGTGCCCTAACATGGCCAATTTAGGTAATTCCTGAACAAAAAGGAGATAAGTGCTACTGGAAACAGATTTCTACTTAGATTTTTTACCCAGAATTTTACATAGCTTCTTTATGCAGATTTTTACTTAGATTTCTAGAGTTAGCTGATTTCTCAGTTTGTCCTGTCCCTATAATGAAGTGAGAACCCTCCACCTGATGCTCTGAAAATAAAAGTCTTCTTGACTAATCGGTATCTTGTTCTGGCCATGACTGCAACCACCCATCATATACTCTGTCTTATTATATATATAGTTATTGATATATTAATAAGTATAGTTATACTTATTAATATATCAAAATTATTACACTTTAATATCTCTAAAAATTTTCCTCTTTCCTAGGGGCTTAATTCTATGTGACTGACAAATTTAATTTTTACAGTTTTACATATATACATGAAAATTTTATGAACTTAAATACCAAAAAATATGCAAAAACAAGTATAAGTACACTAATTCTATATTTTCTACTACATAACACAGCCATGTATCAAATTTAGTGTTCATTGATAAAGGTAGGTGGATTTACATAACGGAGAAACATTTCCTTAGCATTCTTCCAAAATCAAGACCAGGCAAACAAGGAAAATTACTTAATCATTTAGTAATGAATGTATTTCTATTGAATTTAATAATAGATGTAAATTAATTAGGCAAACTTTTAAAAATTATGTATATTACTATTTTATCAAAGCCATAATTTTTTTTTATTACATTACACCTAAAATGAAACTGCCCTTCTCTCTGAAAGTTCATATTCCAATTATCATAATCATAGAGTGAAATAAGATAATTGTAGGAATTTAAAATATACATCAAATAAATTTAAAAATAAACAAATTACAAGTTAGTTACTTTCATACATTTTAAATGCTACAGACCTTTAAATATGGTGAAAATTAAAAGCAAAATTTGAAAATCTTACTTTTGATTAACTTTGCTTCTGACTGTACTAAATATGGATTACTTAAGAAAATAAGTCTCCGAAATAAAGCATCATTGCTTGATACAACATCTTCAACTACATAGTCTCCACTTATTTTACTTTTAGCAGAACACTTTATTTCTCGCTTTCCAACATCATCCCCTAAGGATAGAATAGGCACCTGTAAATAAAAGTGAAAGACAATCATTTTAAAATATAATAAAATCCAAACAATGACTAATTTGTGTTTATATGAATATGTACTCAGAATTTATTTCCAGAGGTGGCTTAACTGTTGGTAAGGAGATGTTTACTCCTGAAAATCAGACATTTTTGGTGCATTACGACATATAACACTTAATAGGGTAGTCAAACAAAGTAACAGTATATGGGATGATTCTGCATTTCATAGGTAACCACAGGACTGGCTCCCACTACAAATTCAAAGGTTTTTTACACACACAATATCAGCATTATTTATCTCATCAATTATATAATTTGTTTCAAGTCATCTTTTTAAGTTAAATACAACCTTCTGATTTTGGGATGTTACATATATGTGTACCTATATACTTAAAATCCTTTGTATGTATGCTTTCTATGCATTCTGAAATGACAGAATTTTGCGTGGTGATTCAGGTCTACATTGGGATTATATAAGGTCAAATCTTCAGAGTTCCAAGGGGTGGTGTGGAAATAGAATTCTTTTTTAAATCTAAATTGAGTTTAGCAATTTTACTTTGGAGCCGTTTGATATACTTTTCTTTTAATTAAAGGCTAAAATAATTAAAATCTTTAAAGTAACTTAATTCATCTAATAACATTTTAAGTGTGTTTTCAGAGGATAAAACTTTTCTTGCTACTAGACCTGTTTACTTTTATTTTATCAATTTAAATTTGGAACATCTTTCATTTTGAATTCAGGTGGGATATTTTAAAAATTCTATTTTTAAACACCAAACTCATTGCATTATCGTTTTAAAAAATATTTAACAGAAAACTTTCCTTTAGCATAAAGAATTGTAAAATATTATATAAAGAATCAAAAGAATTATATCTAGCAATAATATCTTTTATTGCCAGATATAATTCTTTTAATTCTTTAAATTAATTTTAAAAATACTTGAAGGGTTGAGAATATATTTTATAATTCATTAATATATTTTCCATTTAGAATAATATAATGGCTTGCAATAACAAAAAATACATAAAATGCAGAGTTGGTCAAAACCCAGGTTAAAAATAAAAATTTTAAAAAGAGAGAGAGAGAGAAAGAGGGGATACTTTTAAGTTCTTTTATGAAATATGAAAAAAGTTTTTTTTTTTTTTTTTTTTTTTTTTTTAAAGGGAACTTTTTCTATTCCCTCTTATTAAGAAACAAATATGAGTAGTAGAAAAAAGTTAAACATTTATGGTACATCTGACTGGATATGTATACATTATACAACAAATTTAATTTTAGAAGGTTATGAAAAAAATGTTTTTCTTTTTTCAGAACCTCAATTGTTTTGCTTTTCAGTTACTTGATATCATTCAAAACTTTTGTATACTTAAATTTAAGTCGTACTTCCATGTCATAAAAATATTAAAAAGCCCTTTTTTCCTTTTTTTTTTTTTTAAAGAAAATTACTTCTTTTAAAGCATTATAAAAAGAACTCAATTTCTTTACAGTATAAATATGCATGAAAAGAGGATACAACTTGTGGCAGTCATTTTATTTGATAGGTATTTTTAATCAAGAACATGTTCTATAGTTCTGTCCTAGAAACAAGGTTAGCTGTCTTGCTTAAAAAAATTACAAGATTTAATTTTTGGAAGAAAATAAAGCATAAATGTGGTTGCAAACTGTAAAAATAGAATATATACCCAGTAGATTTGTTAGCTTTCAAAATAAAAAATAAGTTATTTCCAGACAGTATGTTTTTGTATAGCATGATTGAACTTTTTTACAAAGATATGCTTTCAAAGTGGTAGGTTTTAAGTTTAGAAAATTGCCAGAAGGATTTTGCACTTTTCTGCCCACCAAGAATTACATTAATCAAAGGTGTTATTCTTCACATTTTCAGAACAAATGAACAAAACTAAGAAATTCACTAGGGGTGGAAAAGGCAGCAAAACTTTAACTATTCAGCATTTTTTGAAGAAAAATGTGGAAGAAACTGAAGCTGAAAAGTAGCAGACCTTCAGATTTTCCAAACTCAGGCTTTGCAATTTCTTCTTTGTTTGTCAAGCCATTTGAATCCACTTACTCATAAAGTGATAGAACTAAAAAGTTTTTTTTTTATTTATTTTTTTTTATTAATGGGAGTGAATCAGAAAATCTTCACCATCTATCATTAAATGTGTATTTAAATATCTATAAAAATGAATAAATTGGAGTTGTTTTATCATGTTTTGCATATCATATTATACAGTCCTGTTCTCAGCAAATCTTCATATCACATGTAAATAAAGTAAATAAGCTACTTTTGATTCTAGATATAAAATTTGATTTATTTTCTAATCAGTTTCATATAAATAGCAGAACATTTTCTTGTTTAAAATCATTAAAAACCTTTTTTTTATGATTGAGCATTCTAGAAGTACATATATGTATGTGAGTACAGTATAATAAATATGTAAAAACAAGAAAAAATAAATTATTTATATAGACTATATGTTTTACAAAATAAATATACAAAAGTAAAATTTAAATTGAATAAGAATTTTGTTTATTTCATAAAAAAAATAATAATAATTCTTATAAACCCAAACTTGGGGAAAATTATGGTTTTCATTTTTTTTTCCAGAAAAAACCCATTTCTTCCAACCTAGAAATCTCTGGTAATATGTATTCAAGCATAAAAACTAAATGAATAAAGAAAAAAAATGCAAAAAAGAATTTACCTGTGACTTACAGGATTGGGGAGCTAATTCTAACACTTTTTCAGAAAGATCTTGTTTCACTTCCTCTAAACTGTTATAAATAGTGTCCCTCAAGAGGTGGACAACAATAAGGCGTTCACATTTGGCACTAGTAGCAAGCTCACGACGACCTTCAGGGGTGGAGAAAAGCCATTCTATCTCCCTAACATACACAAACAAAAAAAGTTAATGCAATAGCTCTCACTTAATGTGGTTGCATTATCAACTGCACAATTGAGTCATAATTAAGGACAGCCAATTTATATAAAAATTGGCTCTCCTTAATTACGATTTTATTGCTTATTTCAGAGCAGTAATCTTCATACTGGGATTTACAAGATATCCTTAGAAGTATCTGGAGTGGTTTTAAAAATATAAACAAATACATTAAAGACTGTAGTTATATAGTTAATGGATAAGCTGCATATAATTATCTTGACTTCTGTGAAACAAGACATGCTCGCTCTAACAACCTGATTTGGGATCTGTTGTTAACTTTATTAAAATTTAATTTAGGGAGGTGATCTGTGGAACTACTGAACAAATTCAAAAAGTTTTTTTACTTATAGAAAGCTAAACTATCCTTGAATAATAAAAGCTACATTTTATTTAGAAAATAATTTTTCCGTTTGAAATCTCTATTTTAAATCAAGGAGGACGGAAACGCGTTGGTTGGTTGCTTTATTGACATGTATGGATGAAATTCTTATCTATACTAAGTTTGCTTTGTACCCAGCCATTAATCTGGGTTACTAAGGATCTCTCAAGTGAAAGGTTTTTTTTTTAATTCAAAATTGAAATTAAAAATTAAGATGCTAGCAATAAAAACTAAAGTCCTCGTGTTTTTTTATATGAATAACTTCACAGACAAATAAGAAAAAATGTCTTTCCAAATGGGCAATTGGGGCAACCTGTTTTTCATTTTAGCAAGTAATGAACCTACAAACATTTAAAGAAGTAGAATAACAATAGTTAGCATCATGGATAGAAGCTCATATATTTTAAATATTTTTAGAATCAGTGAACTTATTATAACTTATCAGTGAAGGGTTTGGTCTTGATACCAGTTTTTTGTTTTATTTCTTTTAGGAAATTTATAGTGGGTTTTGATGTGTGTCTGCTAGCTTTGTCTTGATGGAGACCCACAGATTGATGGCACTGTGGATAAAGTGATGGTATTTCATTCAGAAAAATTGACGATAAATATGTTCCTGATAGTATTTGGAGTTAATCTTGACACTTTTTTCAACTCTCTTCATTTTTAACTTGCCATTATATGAAAAACTAGCAACAATCATGAATCCCTTAGGAAAACTTTCTTTCGATTCTTAGAACCATGTACTTAAATTTTTTCTCCCCTATTATGATAATAAATGGCTCTTTTTTTGTTGCAATCATTTAAATACACCCATGATTTATCTATTGTGACAATTTTTTTCCATTTTTCTTTGGATAAATGTTTCTCATACAGAATTCTCCAGCGTGTCCTGCGTTCAGCAATATGCTTTAGAGAAAGACGATGCACATTGTGTTTTTTTGTTTATTTAAGATTTAAATCAATGTTTATCATTTTGTTTACAGTGGACACTGAGCATTTTAATGATTTTGCAACTGTCCTTTGACTAGGGGGATTTTCTTTTAACATTAAACAATGTACCTTTGCAATAGTCGAAGATGTTTGTTTTTTCCTTGGATACTTGTTTGGAATTTTTGACCCACTTGAGGCTCCAATTTGACATTTTTTTCTTTCTTTTTGGCGATATTATCGATTGGCGCTTTAGATATCACAAAACCATGACTCTTACATTGTTTTTGGAGAACAGAATATGAATACTTCTCTTTGGAAAGAGCATAAATATAGCCTTCAAACCACTGCTTCATTAAAAACACCATTTTGAATTAAAAACAAACAAACCTCTCAAGCCGCAGATTATAATTTTAACTTTTAAAAACATAGCACAATTGCAGTTATTTATTTTGCAACAAATTATTTTTTAAAACCACTAACCAAAATTGTCTAAAAAATGTGTGAACAGCCTCTGTAGTTCTGGAAAAACAAGTCAAAACATCTGCTTGAAGATAATATGAGTGGAAATAAGAGAATTAACGATTTTTTAATTATTTTATTTTTATTTTCAACTCACTCATTTACATGCATTGACTTCTAAAAGTCTTGTTTTTCTCACCTAATCCTACAGTAATTCATGAAAGTATTTAGATGTTTTTTGGGTTTTCAAAAATTTCCACTTTACTTAAGTTGTCAAAAATGTTTGGTCCTTTAAGTGACGACTTAACTAGGTTCTACTGTAATTATTGGCATGCTTTTCTTATGTTAATTTCTCACCAATGATGTTCAAGATCTTATAAATTCACAGTATTGTGGGAAAATGCAGATACCTCAAAAGAAAATATAAATACTAATTTTTATACGAAAGGAGTAAAAGTTGGCAGCTAATCAATAGATAAACAAAAACTACACACCATTTTCTTCTGTAAAACTTATTCAGTTATATAAATTTATTTTTAATAGATACTGTATCATGATCTACATTGTATTTAATTAAATAAGAAAAATTATATTAAGATACTGTTCTTAATTGATTCCTATTAGTTTTAAAAATTAATAAAATAAAAAAAAGTAAAACCAAAAATTAACTAGATTTATATATATATATATATATATATATATAAGGATACTACCTTCCTTGAGGTACAATAAATATAGCAAATTTCAAATCAGCCTGTTCTTCTCTGTCAACAACAAACATTTTATATTTCATTAACCCAGTGTTTGGATCCCATAATTCCAAGCAAATGTCATCACCAGCCATTTTCCTAGTTATAAGGAAACAAAATACATTACTGAATTATGAAGCAGTTTTAAAATTTTATAACTGACAACTAATTATGGTTTGGCAATAAAAATATAAAACATTTATCTGTCTTATCAATAATATAGAAAAAAATGATGCCCCAACAACCAAAAATTTGCTCTTACCCCTGAATTTTATGATGATTAAAAGAATATTGTCATACTTTGATTGGAAACTTAATAGACATTTCACATCATATATAAATAGTAGGGTAAAAATTATTTTACTATTTGTTTTTAAAACACATCGTTTTTTAGTGCAAAAATTGGCTTTCTCAGGAATGATAATTATTTCCCATCCTTTTGCAATGATGTTTAATATTTTAAACCAGAAAATGAAAGTGTAGTGGAAATTTCAACAGTAAATGAAGAAATTATGGTTTATGCAAGAGATAGTGAAGATATTTTGTCTGAAATCTTAAATTAAAACGAAAACAGTGATGAACAAGTTGGTACTGAAAATACAAATCCTTCACATTCTTCATGAAGATACTCTGAAGCATTTAATCAATTAGGTCTCAAGGGATATAATTTTTAAGCCTTCATTTACAATATTGATCATTTTTGTGCTTAAGACTCTATTTATACTTTGTTAATTGATTTAACAATGAAAAAATGAAAAACAAAATGAATAAGCAAAAACAAAAGATTTCTTTCAATAAATAAGTTTCTCAGGTATAGAAATTTTATTGCATATCTGTAAACTGTTTTTAGAATATTTTACACTTTTACAATATTTAATAATTTGATACTTTTTAGTTTTTTTAATTATTGGACCATAAACATCAGAAACCAGTTATAATCAAAGTATCGTAGATAAAAATTATATCCTCCCCTGATTAAATGATATACCCCTCAATATCAAAAATTTCATTAGTTCCCCTAAGTATTCTTGTATCAAGGTTTTACTTAACATATATATATTTTTGAACTTATATAACAAATGCTTTAGCTACTTTAGAAAAAAAAGCCAATAACATTCTGAATAATTAGTATACTATAATTTTATTTATTCAGGTTTCATATTTCATTGCTACATTAAAATAAAGGGAGGCTGATATACACATATACACACTAAAATCAACTTACTTTTTACCAAGATAATGTTTTAGGAAGGCATAATGTTGAACTGATTTTACATATTCTGAAACTTCATCTTTGGATGTACATCTTTTGGGGGTACTACCATCATGAGCTAACTCTAAAATCTAAAATAAAACATCAAAACTATTTAAGAACATAAATATAAAATGCTTCCCATTTTTTTTATATTTCCCCTCTTATTTTACAAAAGAAAATTTAGTGAATTAAAAAGAAAATACAAGCCTGATCATAGGTAAGGGGAAAATTAAGAAAATAAAGATTAAAAAAATAAATAGAATAGTGAAAACTTCATCATTAACCATAATAAATTTAACCCTTTACTTCATTTGTAATGTTTAATTTGTTAGACATTTAAAAATAAAAATAAAAATTTAAATCTCAAACCTGATTTAAAATTTAAAAAAAAAAGGATTGATTAAAAAAAATCAAGATTTTTACAAATCTGTGACTGATTATCATCTGTTGAACTTAAGGATCTTTTTGGCTGAGAACCATTATGTAAGTGACAATGAACTGAAATGTCAGTTGGTTTGGACCAGGACTTGCTGCTTAAAGCCAATTACTAATGACTACAAACATCCCTGCCAGTAGTGGTTGAACCTATGATCTTTATGTAACACTAGACTCAAGACGTGTGTCTTAACGGGATGGACCAGCACTAAGGAGCAGCCAAAAATGGACACAACAATCCCCTACCCCAGGGAGTCAAAAGTTTCATCATGAGTGGTAAGGATGCAACCCTACCCTCGCTAGCTGCAGAAGAGAAGAGGGACATTTTTCCATGGTGGCAAAAGCTGGATTAAGAGGGTCCACCTTCACCCTCACCAGTTGCAGAGTAGGAGATGTCTGTTTGGAACAGAGCGGAAAAGACCCTAGAGTGAAGGACTGGAACTGAGAGGGACTCATGCGGGTCTCTCAGGATGGTCAGCCAGCAGTCAATTATCCTTAAGAATGTATAATTTTCATAACTTGTAAATAATAAATGTACAGTCCAGTAATTAATTGCTGCAGTTATTTAATTGTCAACAAGACGGGCTATTAGCAAACCCACAATAGTTACTCCATTAAAAAAGGCGAGCAGGTACAGAAACAAGGTGTGCAGTCACTGAGGAAGACAGATACCAATGTTCATGATTACACTCTGGTACTGAAGAACAGCACCCTACCCATTCAGTCCTTATTCAACAATAAACAGAAAGAGACAATACAAACAGAACTTGATAGTAACTAAGTATTTGAAGTATTTTAGATTAAAATTATATCCTCCCTTAGTTAAAGGATATACCCTCTATAACGAAAATTTCATTGGTTTCATTGATATAGATAACTAATAGAAGCTTCTGACAGCAAAGAAGTATCCAAGTATGAAAATCATATAAGTGATGGAATTGAGTGTGAAATTCTGTCAACAATTTTGATACTGATACTCAACAAATGAACAATAAAGAGAGTATTCAGTCCAAGAATTGTGAAAGTGGAAGTTTAGATCTGCTGTCAAATTCTTTTCAATCAACAACTGCTAATATTATAAAGACTACTCCAGGGGTCCCAAATTATGCAACAGCAAAGATAATAGATGTAAATAGTGCTTTTGAGGTAGTATTCAATTTTAAAATTGAAAATGAAATTATAAAAAATGACTAATATTGAAAGAAAAAAAGTTCATGGAAAAATATTGCACGTATATCTTTTCAAGCATATATTAGATTATTTTTGTTACCTGGTGTTTATAAATCATATAGAGAATCAACAAAAAGCTTATGTGATAAAGAAACTGACAGAAATATATTTTGTGGACCATATCGAAAGTTATTCATTTTGATAATAAATTCACTCAGGATGAAAGAAGAAACTTAAATAAATCAGCTGCAGTGAGAGATATCTGGGAAAAGTGGATAGAAATTCTACCAAAATTATATAATCTGAATGAAAATGTTATAGTGGATGAATAATTAGAATTTTGTGGTCAACGTCCTTTCAAGCAGTATACACCAAGTAAGCCATCTAAATATAGGATCAAAATACAGACTTAATGTGGCAGTAAACCTTTGTATGTGCTGAAAACACAAATTTACACTGGTAAAGTACAAGAGCCAGAGAAAAATCAGGGAATGCAAGTAGTATGTGATCTTACTTATGGGTATTGGAGCACAATATTACATGTGATAATATTTTCACATCTTACAACTTCTTCTAAGACAGAAAACAACTATGCTTGGCACCATTAGAAAAAATAAATCAGGACTACCTGAAGAAATGCCAAGCAAAGAATTTCAGAGCTCATTTTATTTTACAGAAGACACAACAGTTGTAAACTAAATCTTAAAGAACAAGAGTGTTATTCTTATGAGCACTTCACAGCATGATAAAGAAGTTAGCAACAAAACTGGCAAAAAATCATTAATGATCTTTAATTATGATTAAACTAAATGGGTTGTGGATACACTTGATCAAATTTTAAACACATACACTAATAAAATAAAAACAAATTGCTGGCCCATAATAGTATTCTATAACATGCTTGATACTTCTGCATACAATGCATTTGTTCTATGAACCTCAATACATAATGAATGGAAGGAAAACAAATTAACTAAACAAAAGCTATGTTTGGAAGAACTGAGAAAATCACTCGTTTTTATACACATTGAACCAAGACCACACCTACCAAAAAGTGAAGACTCAATAAAAATAAATACAGAGAAAAAGGGAAAATGTACCATTGGGATGTGCTAAGAATACTTCATTGTGTGTCAACGTGCATGCTCTGTACATCAAAGACAACAAAACTAATATATTATGCTACAGTTGTAAGAATCCCATTTACAAATCTCATGTAAGATATAACTGGTCAAATTGTTAATAAAGGTTAAGTTTCAATTTTTGTTATTTTTATAGATGCTTTATATTATTAAATCTATTTTTAAATTTACATGAATATTTAAAGCATTTCTTAAATGGCACCTTTCATTTGCTGCAAGAAATATTAGTTTTCTGAATCGAGTCATACTGACTTGAATGCTACATACATATAGTAAATACAAACAGAATAGCAAGTTTAAATGATTTTAAAACTTTAATTAACTCATAACATATACAAGAATTTAAAAAATTAGCATAATTTTATTTTCCAAGATACAAATGATAAATTTATTATACCAAATGAAAATTACTGTTTATTAAGCAAAATTCAAGCTTTCATGGTAATTCAAAATTATTTCACTGTGGGAAAAAGAAACTAAAATATATTAATTTCTTCCCATTTTTTTAATGATGATAATGGTATGTGTGTGAGGAAAAGCTAAATTTAAATTTGACTTAAAAAAAAGAAAATTATCAGTTATAATTTGAAGGCAATGGCCACAAATGATGATAATAATAATAAGGTTATCTTAAAATGCAATATGCAATTTAAAAATAAAAGGTACCATTGGAGCTCCAGGAAGTTTCTTCATTTTGGTGAAAACACATATAAAAACAGGAAGAGGTAAAGAATTTTCATGCTTTGCTTCAGCTTTTAAGCATCTATGAATTCTAATAAACCATCCTCTAAAACAGAAATTAAATGCATGCAGAATATTATGGTTATGGCATAAAACTAGGAAAAAACAGTTTAAAAAATAAATAAATAAAAGTAAAATTATCACACACCATTTTTATATGATAAATAAATTTCTCTAACATAAGAATTACCTATATGAAATAACAACATATGAACATAATAGGTAGAAGAAAATACTCATATCTTATTTGTTTTTTCAATTTTCTACTCAATAAACTACACAATAATCATACCTTCAAATTATGATTTTGAAAGAAACAAACATTTGTACCTTTAATGCAAAAAAAGCAAATTAAAAAAAATTTTATTGTTTAAAACCCAAAACCTATACAATATCAACATTCACTCAAAAACTTATGTATATGCTAAAAAATTTGTTAATTTACAATTGCATCTTATCCAATGCTTTATTCTACATATCCTTTCTTAAGGCTATATATTGTATGTATTTTATGAAATGACTACTTGGCATAATTTTTTTTTTTTTATCTCTTGTTAAATAGTAATTGAAACAGAATTTATTTTACAGTAGTGGAAGATCAAATATATTAATATTTACTAGCAATAGCTGAAAAAATTGTTAAATGTACTTTTGAATTCATGTTATACAATTAGAATAATATTGAAATTTAAACACTTTTATTGTCAACACATATTCACACTCAACATATTATTTTTTAAGACAATAAAATAAATTTACTTTCTATACTGACCTTTCTAGAAACCAGTCTAATACTTTGCTTAGAATATGTTCTTGAAGCAATGAAACACATATATATCTACCACCTTTTCTTAAAACTTTTTCAATGTTAATAAACATTTTCTCAATGCTTTCAATTGTTTTAGGTGTCTGGTCAACAAAAAGGGCATCTAAGGTTCCTTTGTCAAGTACTACAGCAAATTCTTCATCATCAAATGTCATCTACAAAAATGTATTACATATATATATATATATATATATATATATATATATATATATATATATATATATATATACATAGAGAGAGAGAGAGAGAGAGAGAGAAATGGGGGAGGGGGATCCCATTTAAGAAATTTTTGAAAAAACCAACAGATTACAACTTAAAAAAGTAAACTTCTTAAATGAGAAAGTTGAAAAAAAAATGTATCAGGGAAAACATTTTAATGTTAATGTCAGCAATAGCAATTTTTTATACCTAAATTTGTTTTCTCATATGTGGGTATACAGTGCTATTTTACAATTTTTAAATACTTTAATTTAATCTAAATTGTTTACTCTAGTAATATATAAAATATTCATGATTCCTAACCATTTTAACATTATGGAAAAAATTAGGTACACATATAGACTAAAGAAAACTAAAAATTATACCATTATATTAATTTATATACATAAGAATTTTTTTTTGCTAGGAATTTATGCCTTATTCCTTTATAATAGACTTGCTAGATAATTAATAATATTAAACCTTTCTTTTTTTTTTCTTTTCTACATCTAAACAAAAAGAGTCAAGTTCTATTTTAAAATATGTTATCTGGCACATTTTCTTGATTTTTGACAATGGATTTTAATATACAAATATGGAGTATTACATAAATTTAAAAATTAGAAATATGCCTAAAGCTTTCTAAATAATTTTTTAAATATATATATATATATATATATATATATATTGCATTAAAATTGCACATAAATTTTATTTTATAATTATATAATTTTATATTATAGTAGTTTTCCTTTTTCATTGATATTTATATTTTCTTTCTTTTCATGCAAATGTTGCAAACTTATATTATTTCTAATAAAAGATAAGAACTTTCATTCTTTTATTTTAAATATCATTTTCATCTTCTTGACATAACAATTTTACCCTGTAAGCTATATTTAGCAGCAAATATGTACACATGCCCACACATTAGATCCAAATGCTAGTCTCAAGTCTAGCAAGACTTAGCATAATACACAGTAGGTCTTCATTAACTGAAGTAAAACAAAATATTTTATCATAGCAGGATTACAAATCTAATGATTTTAGTAACAGTGTCATAAAAATAAATTTAAAAAAATCCTCATTTTGAAGTGAGTTAAACAAAAATTAATTTCCTGGTTAACAAGTTAGTCATATGTACCTAATATTTTACCTACTATGCAACAAATATAAAAATTAAGTGATTTATGAAAAACATTCAAAAGTATGTCATTTTACTCTTATTATGTATAATTGAGCATCCATTATTATAGTAACAAATCATTTGGCCTCATTTTTAAAATAATATAGTTAAATTTTTATGTGATTAACATTCTTCTTTTTCATGTAAAGCATGCAGTATTTAATAGCAAATTACTTTCATAATTATATGCTCACACACATACAAGATTCAAAGAATTGAAACAGCTGGTGTATAGATAGATGTTGCAGGTGCTTGGGAGTAAGAAAAGTGAGAGACCAGAAAGGGAGATTTGGTTTGAGGAGTCTAAAGAGAAGGTTCACTATGGGCTTAAATCATTAATCAGAGTACTAGAAGTTGTAACTCTGAGAAAGTTTTTAGATTATTAATTAAAATGTATATCTATATGTGAACATTTTATTGAAAGTCTAATGTGCAAGTCTTTTGTGTATTAAATGTTTAAGTATATTTATTCATTCATTTCCTAGGCATTGGCATGCCTTGCATATATATATATATATATATATATATATATATATATATATATATCAGATTTAAAAATGGGGGTTAAAAATTCAGTGAGTTATAATTAAAAATAGTTGGAACTCTCTAACAATAATGTAACAGAAGAAAGGCACACCCTCGAGATAAACTATACAGAGTAAAGAAGCTAACACAGAAGTAGACAATAGGAATTTGTTTAGGCAGCAATGCCAAAACAGCACTTCTGAGCCAGAAATCGGGCTGATAATATCCTCCACCCTTGTTGTCTTAAAATGTGAACAAAGGATATCTAAATGGCATAGCCATAGACAAAAGGATTACAATAAGGATGTTTTTATATACAAACTAATCTTTGTCTTCCCTGCCTTAATCACTCTGAACATGTCATATATATATATATATATATATATATATATATATATATATATATACACACATGTTACCATTAGAGCCACGGTAGCTCAGTTGGCAAAGGCAGCATTCTCTAACTGAAAGGTTGTGGGTTTGAGGCTGGAGACAGCCTAAGATCTGCCGTGTTCGCTAAACGTACTGGTCACGTAAAATATATTTGTGGTCACAAAGTCCTCCAAATTCTCAGACAATACATCTGGGGGTGGCAGGCCAAGACTGGCCAAGTCTTCTGCTTGGTTGCTGCTTCTAAATTACAAGGACCCAGCAGGGGTAATGTTACTTGCATCCATAGCATACCTTAAGGTACATGTGCCCTTAAGGTGGTGCTAAATGAGTAGCAGGTTTGCAGCCTTGTTAAAGTGTTAGGATAATGTCTGTATCGCCTGCTGTGTTGGAAAAAAAATGTTACCAGTAAAAGTATTCTTCACCAATTACATTGAAGAAATGACCCATTATTTTCAATTGCCAGAATTGCTTGACAATATAACTCAGATGCAGTCAACATGGAAGAAAGAATCTCCCTCAAAACTCAAGGCCAGGCGAAATACTTAGTAAAAATCTTTTATTTTCATGTTAATGGTTGAGAACAAATAAACATGTCATATAGAAACAAGAGATAAACATGCATCTGTTTGATCTGTAAAAATGTCATCCTGAGGAGAGGAAAATCCCATGGATGACTTCCCATCAAAAGGACTTTAAGATCAGGATTGATTTTGTGGCTTATTAATACATTATTGGTGAAACTGAAAACAATAGCATTAAAATTGTAAAAATTTTCAGTTTTTCCTGAGAGAATGGACTGCTGGGTCAGAGAAGGGAAAGAAAAAGTCACAGGTAACAAATTTTAATTCAATCTTTGCACTTAGGAAGTGTGGAAAGAATGCCAATCTCAATGATAGATGTCTGACTTATTTTTGGGTGGATGGGAAAGCTAAGATTAAGAAAACTAGAATGTGGATAATTTTTAAGAATTTCAAAGACAATAATTTTATATATATATATATATATATATATATATATATATATATATATATATATATGTGTGTGTGTGTGTGTGTGTGTGTGTGTGTGTAAAGTACAAATTTACTCTCACCATCACAAAAGAAAATTACCCTCTATTATTTTTAATTGTCTGGGCTTGCTGAACAATGAGAAGACTTATGTAGTTTTCAGTTGTGCCATTGAAACAAAGGCAAAGTTCCATTTAAAATTTTAACTTCATTTTGAAAAAAGAAAAATATATATTTTTTCAAGTCCAACAATTAGTATGGAATGATACACGAAAACACTTTTCTATTAAAAAGTTTGCCCCATAGAGAGAGATGAGACTTACTCTTTCCCAGGAGACCATCAGCATTATGAACAGTTAGAAAGAAACTTAGATTATTGGAAAAGTGAACCATTTTTCTTAGAACAGCTGGAAACTGTGGCTAGTGAACAGAAAATTAGCATTTATTACAGATTTAGCTTTGGGAGACAGGTTGAAAGAATTCAAGCTGGGAACACTCCTTCTAATTCTGAGATTTTATGGCTGGGAAAATAGATATGAAAGAATGAGAATAGGAGAAGAATTTTAGAGAGATATTTTAAGTGCAATAACTTTGATATATTACATATATACATAAATATACACATATATGTATATTAATCAATAAATAAAAAACTTCAGGATTAAACTTACATCAAATACATTCATTTGTACAAAACTCATTTCAGGTCTATCTTTGCCATATTTTGTTACCATCTGTTTTATAACGGAAGCGTTTATGTCAATACTTATAGTATTAAAAACGCCAATGTCATACAAGTCCACAGAAAGTTTTGAATTTCCACATCCAATGATTAATACTTTATCTCTTAAATAAATATATTTGTCAATTACATCACAGAGAGTTTCATATTCACCATACCTGAAAGTTAAAAACCAAAATCTATTAAATCAATTTTCAGACACTATTTATACAATAAGAACAAAGATGAAAATTTTTTAAAAAATCATATGTATTGTATCAAATTGAATTAAATCTATCACAGATATTTATCCATATTCTTCAAGATTTAATAGAAAAATGTAATACTTAGTTTTTTTCAACATTCGCTATCAACCTTCAATCACTTCAAAACCAGTTTGAAAAGTGCTTTCAGAAATTTATTATCCTTGAATCAATGGTCATCTTTTTGTAAATCATTTTACTTACCAAGTAAATGTAACTGAACTAGCTACATACATTTCAGAGTTTTCAATGTAAGGACAGAAGAACTCAAGATAGAAATATTAGATCTTCAGAATGATATTATCCTAAAATCCACTGAGTCAGATGAGAATTTTTCAAATATAGTTGATGAAAACAAATTTCCATTTTTGAAAGCAGCAACAATTAAATTGTGTCTCATTTCCACATACTTGTATAAGTCACTGCATTTGACATAAAATCAAAGTACAGATCATGACTAACTTATCAACATCTTGAAGACTGCTTATGAGCAGGAATTTGTCTAACTACAAAGCAATAGGCAATGAACTGCAATGTCAAAAATCATTGACTCTGAGATTTGTATTTTTTATAAAGAATTTTTATACTTTGTAGATTTTGTATTCATTAATAATTATTTTGAATAAGAATAAAAACAATAACTTTTATATGTTAAATTTTATTTTTGGAATTAAATATTTTTTTGTAGAATGTGTGCATATATTATTTACCTATCCTGCAGTAAATTCATCTTTAAAAAAAATGGTGCCCACCATCTAATAGATTTTCTAAAACATGCTCTTATGAACAAAAAGGTTAAGGACCCCTGTACTAGGACTTTTCCTGGACTTGAACTTACAAATGACAAACATATTGAAGATCTTGTGTTGAATAGTAGGAAGCAGATAAATATTCTTAAATGTAATTCAAATAGAGATTTGGGACCTAATGCAGAAAAACTTATTTGATATACCTATTTTTTCGTTTGACTCATTCTTGAGTACAGATATCCAATACATGGTTATGCTTCTAATACTAATTTCAAGAAATAAACAGAACAAGTACAATCAGGGTTGGCATGATTTAAATCAGTTGATTTAAAAAAAAAAAATCATTGATTTAAATCATTTTTTTTTCATTTCTTTTAAAACCTATATTCCAAAGACAGGAGAATTGGGAATCAGTCAGCACAGTAATACCAATAAGTAAATAAGTGTAAATAGATAGCATGGGCTTTCCAAGAATTTAGGGTAAAGTATGTAGTAGGGATAATACAATGATTGATTATGACTGGTGGAATTCATTTTATGTAATGGGAGGTAAAGAGTATTACAGAACTTGAAATCTACTTTGTCTACTGAATAACAACAGCCATGGATTCATCTGCTGGAATGGAAAGACAGTTTTCTTCTATTGGTATTGTTCATTCTAGCTTTCATAACCAATTAGGAGTGGATAAAGCATTGAAGCTAATGTTTTTATTGAAACAATTAAATCCATAATTCGGCACTTAAAAAATATTGAAATAATTGTGATTTGTTTTTTTTAAATAAATAGTTTGCATTAAAAGAATATTTAATTTGTCCTTTAAATTTACATCTTATTTAGTTTGCACTATCCAATTACAAAATAATGAAATGTATTTAGATTAAAATTTATATGTTTAATTTCAGGTAATCAGTGTGTAGAATATACTAGATAGATAAGATGGAGACTACTTAAGAATTGGGTTCCTGTTGGCAAATTTGGCGATATTTACTAAAACAAAAAGGTAATCCATCCAAACATTGTATTTCTTGCTTTTTCTGGCGACTTTAATTAATGAACAGTGCACCATCGTAATAGAATTATATACTCTTAGTTAATTAAAGGAAACTACTTGATAACCGGACATTTATATTTATGGGCAATTAATCCCTTAACAGTTTACAAACGCAACAGCTCCAAATTATTAAAAACCTGCAATAGTGAACTGTTAATGCCTTTTTATATATAATTTTTTAAGCATTGCCCAGTTTTTATATATAAGAAAAGAGTGACACAAGGAGAGTTGGAAGCAAATATCATAGAAATTATACTATAGATACAGATTGTTTGGACACGGTGAGATCAGGAAAAAATGTTAGACAACCATACTTGAACCATTATCGTCAAGTTGGCGGGGGAACCCAGTTCTTTAGTCAAGCCGATAAGATGTAATTTCTTATATAACTATTCTATGTATATTGCAAAAAAAAAAAAAAAAAACATAAAAATTAGTATTCAGAAAAAAATCAAAGAAATCTGATTTAAATTTTTAAAAGAATTTGATTTAAATCAAATAAATCTGATTTTTTAAAAAATTTTTTTACAAAAAATCCCGATTTTTTCCCAACCCTGAGTATAATTAAGAATTGTACATATTATTACAGGGATATACCATAACTGTTCTATGAAAGTAGTCCTTTACAAAGCTAATTTAGAACCTCTACAGAGTAAAAGAAAATATGGACATGTTAAATATAATAAACTTATGCGTTATGGTCATCAAAATAGAACTTCCATGTATTTGCATAATTTAGGACAGGGTTGGAAAAAAAATCATGATTTTTTTCGATTTAAATCATATTTATTTGATTTTTTTCTGAATTTTAATTTTAATTATTGTAGTGTTTTTATATTTTTTGCAATATACGTGGAATAATTTGTTATAAGTAACATCTATTTAGTACACACTGATTACTTAAAATTAAACATAAATTTTAATCTAAATCCATTTTATTATTTTGTAATTGGACAGTGCAAACTAAATAAGATGTAAAATTAAAGAACAAACGAAATATTCATTTAATGTAAACTATTTATTTAAAAAAACAAAAAATCATAATTATTTCAATATGTTTTTAAGCTATGAATTAGTTATTTAACTGTTTCAGTAAAATCACTTGTTTCTATGCTTTATCCACTCCTAATTTGTTACGAAGGCTAGAATGAACAATACCAAAAGAAGAAAACTGTCTTTCCATTCTAGCAGATGAAGCCACGGCTGTTGTTATTTGGTAGACAAACTGGATTTCAAGTTCTGCAATACTCTCTTTACCTCCCATTAGATAAAATGAATTCTACTAGTCATAACTAGTCATTGTACCTACCCTTACTACTTTCTGATAACAACCTCTAAATTCTTGGAAAACACATGCTATTTATTTACACTTATTTACTTATTGGTATTTTTGTACTGATTCCCAATTCTCTTGACTTTGAAATATAGGTTTTAAAAGAAGTGAAAAAAAAAATGATTTAAATCAATGATTTTTTTTTTTAAAATCAACTGATTTAAATCATGCCAACCCTGATTTAGGAAACTATCAAAGATTAAAGAGAAACAGCTTATTTGGTTGAACTAAACATCTGAAATAATTTACTTGTGATGTTTAAACCCATTCAATGAAATGTTGCTTGAATTCTTTAAAGCTTCTATGAATTTCCACTACAACATTTTAGTAATTTTAAAATATACTTTTACTATTTGATAATTTGATTAAGGTAAATGAAAGGAATATTAGGAAAAATATATTTATGAATAAGTTTTATATTCATTTCACATACATAAACATTAAAGGATCTAAAAATAATATACTAAAATAGAAAATACATTATGTTCAAGCACAAAAAAATTATTCAAATTAAAAAAAAAAAACTCTTTACCATTCAAATTTATCTGAAGCTTGTTTAGAAAAGAATTCATTCCAATAAACTTCTGATTTAAAATCTTTATGATCCTTTGGAAGTAGATTCATAGTTTTAAACTATAAAATTGATTTTCAAAAAACTGAAAAGGAAATAAAAAAGTTTAAAAAATATTTTTCAAAGAATTATGGAATGCAACAGTTATGAATGTTCTGATAAGAGAATAAATGTCAGACTGAGAAGATTTAACTAACAGACCTTAAAATGGTAATCACATCTTAAATAATTTACACCAGAAAATTTTCTTAATAGAAACACTTATAATTCAGTTTTCTTAAATTTTAAAGTGTTGAATCTAAAGTATAAAAATTATTTTGTGTGTCTTGCATTTTGCACTTATCTCTGATCCATAAATAATGATATAAGAAAATAGAATTTATTGAGCTGTTCCAAATCAACGAATTACCTTACTACTATATAAATATTTACTTATTTTTGATTTAATAGAAACAAATTGTTTTTGACGGTCAAACTTTTTGAAATAATTGTTCTTCTAGTTTTGAACACTTTTCTTCCAGAATAACTTTTTTAGGGTGGTATTAGTTGGGTGCCAGGTACAGCTAAGAGGGCAGCATAATTGTGAGGTTTTTTAATCATATCATATAAATACTTCTTATAATTTTGATGAATGGCATGACCAGATAAATATTGGGAAAACATTTTGTAATAGAACACAAAGTAGTTAATTTTGTCTATTTGTTTAAGTCAAATTTGCTGAACTAGAGATGGAAGGGAGGAAATATGCCAAATAAGCTCTCATTGAATCTCTCTAACTTACTATCTTGTGACAAAAACTTATGTAAAACATATTTTAAAAGTACTTCTTTTAAACACTACAATTATAAGGCAAATATACAAACCAAGTGCAATTATTATAAATTATTTTCCTTCAAAGATTCTCCTTTATTGGAAAGTAAAATCTTTTATTAAAATAAAGACTCTCTCACACACATGTAATGTTATTCATGATATTAAATCAACATTCTAATAAGTATCAATAAAGAGTATCATCAAATTTTTATAGCATTTTCCAATTTCTAAGAGATTAATGAAATGATTTGTATTTTACTATAATAAAAAGATTTGTAATAGAATATTTGGATACAGAAATTCTATAAAATTAGAAGTTACTGACCGATTGATAGACTGGCTAAATATCTTTCGCCAATTTAATAATTTTAACTTAAAAACTGCAAGGCACAAAACTGCTAAATAGTTTTTTAAAGCAAACTAATATATAGAATTAAACACGTTTAATTTTAATCACTGATCTTATTTGCTAGAGAACATATTTTTAAAATATAATTGCTGTCTGTCTTCGTTTTTACAAGACATGCTTTCTATCGCTCAATTGTAAACAAATGAGTCAACGATTAAAATTGTTTCATGTGTGTAATCGATAAGTTTTAGTTTCTGTAGTTTCTCATCGCTGGTACCTTATTAATTTCAGTTTCATATTTTAAAATTATACTAATATTCTTATTTCCAGATTTTAGATAAAATATAAAAAAAATTTCTATGGATCATAAAGACGAACAGTTATGCTCTATTATTAACTGTGGTTAAAAATGTCGTTTTAACTGTATTTTTGTGGTGAGCTGAATATAAACACTAACAAAGTTTGTTGTTCTTGTGAGAAAAGTATTGATTGGAGCGGTCATAACTAAGCCAAGTTTTTGTATTGTCCATTTTAGTATATTCATCCGTCGGTATAATGTCTATAGAAATTGAATCAGCCGAGTAAGATATTTATGTTATTATCATCTGTAATTTTATTTTTAGTCTCGGCTCAAGTTCATTTTGCCGTACCTAATAATATTAATTATTGTCAGTTGCAGGATTGAATGCATATGTATTTTGAAAGGCAGTAATGTAAATTAATTTCTATTTTTTGTGATTTGCTAAATTATATTAACTAAATATTTGTAAAAATTTAAACGTATGTTTATATATAATTTCATTTTTTACTGTTTAAACATTGTTTTCTTCATAGTGTTATTCGGCTAATACAGCAGTATTTGAAAGAAAATAATCTTGTAAGAACACTACAAATGTTGCAGGTACTATTTTATTTCCACTTTTTGCTGTTTTCTGTAATATTCTATTAAATTTAGCTACTTTTAAATTGATATATATATAATTTGCTGTATATTGGTTATCTGTAAAGGTAATTGGTTATATTCAGTAAATTATGCAAAGTTATAAAAGTATAAAAACTGTAGTAATATATATCTTCATAAATAATCTTAGATTATATAATTAAAGTTTTACAACTTGTCAAAATTTAAGCTATAATTAAAGATTTAAAGGAATAAAAATATTGTATTTGCATGTTTAAAAAAAACTGTAAGTAGCTGTTAGAATACATTAAGAAGTTAGTTTTTTCTGTGGGAGATTGTGTTATTACTATTTGGTGTGATGTGAGCACTATCGTCTGCTTAGCATCCCAATCAATATTTGTAGAAGACCAATTTATATACTGGCATTATTTGATACTGTCAAAAGAACACTGTTAGCGTTAAAATCTTCTCCACTTACCTCGTCATATACTATAACTTTTGATCAATAATATTTCAGCTGACAACAGGTGTGTAGAACATGAGTGCTAAATTTATTTTACCATGTGAAAAATATATGTTAGCTTATTCATAATTTATCAGGAAAGGTGCAGAAACTTGAAAAAATGTCAATAAATTGAAGAAAAAAAAATTATTGAAAAGTGTAGTATTATACAGTATGTCTAAAGAAGAATGTATCTTTTACACACAGTTACTGCATAACAGAGGAGCAGATATACAGATGCTGATATACAGATAAAATTAAGGTCACGGGAAATAGTTTCCTGGGTGATTAAAAAAAAAAATATTGACGTGTGTATCTGACATATTAACAAACCTGATTGAGTGTTAATTAGAGGGATTATAATTTTTTGATTGATTTGAACCAATTCTTTATATAATTTGGACTAATTCTTTGTATTCTTTATATAAGTTTACATACAAGATTTTTAGTAATTGTAACCAAATTCTGCACCAATAAAAAAATTACAGGTTTTTATAGTGGTTATTTAGTAATGTACTTTTGAATCCTACCAGAGAGTTTTATATTGTGGTCAATCATTTGCATAATTTTAGCATTCATTTTAAAAAGTTGGAACTGATGCGATAGCCACACCGCTTCCAGCCGCCATGTTTTTTTCTTAGCGATCTTAGTAAAATACCTATTTTCTGAAAGTTGCCAAATAAAATGGCGGCCGAAAATAGGGTTTTTGAAAATTACCCAAAAAAAAAAAAAAAAAAAACATGGACGACACCACATGGCAAAATAAGAAAAATACACAACATAAATTTTACAGATTGAAACTACTGAAACAGGTATATAATCCCACAAAATAAAAAAAAATTCTTAAAAACAGTTGAAATTTAACAATTTTAACACAAAAAAATAATAAAGTTCTGTAAAACAATTTTACAATAATTTTTAAATTTTTGAGGGGAGGGAAACCCCTTTCCCATTTATTAAATAATAATTTAAAAAACATAATTGAAAAAAGTAAAAATAAACAATTATTTAAATATTTTTAAACAGTTAAAATTTTAAACATTTTGAGAGGGGAAACCCCCTCTTAATGATACAAGAATACATATTACAACCAATAAATACATATTACCAAAAAATCATATATTTTACGAATCTACTGTATTAATTCAAATCTTTATAAGTAAATTAATTAAAATAACTAAAACTTCTTTAAAACAAATTTAAAATTTTTCAGGTTGGAAACCCCTCCCCCCTTAATGATATAATAATACAAATTTCATACATTAAAAACATATTACAAACACAAATATATTAATAAAAAAGAAATAAGGACATACCAAGTGCTACCGTGCGCAAAGACCTCACGAATTATCCCTTCAAAATCTCCTGATACTTCTTAACCACGTTGAAAATAGCTACAACATCCATAACTAAAAATAACTAATTAATCCATATAACCTAAAAAACTGAAGCAACAAAATTGTACAACCTTGCCTACAACCACGTGCCCAGGACCCCACGTTGACCTGAAAACCTTTCGAAAGAGGCAGTTTGTGACGTTACAAATCATGTGCACCAATGGGGCTTAAATTAAGAACCAGGGTTGCCACTACAAAGCTATAATGCTAAAAGTCGCCAAAAGTAACCAACGACGTCATACATCACCCAAAAAATCTCCAAGTTTGGCGACAAAAACCGCAGTGTGTGTATTGAATCTGTACCAAAAAGTCTTTAAAAATCTCCCAACATGCTTACTTAACTTGAATTAAATTCATTTTAAATAAATATGCATTATGAAGTAAAATTAAAAATATTCTTTAATTGCTGTAGAGTGTAATAGACAGTTTTAGCTTGGAAAATAGATTTTTTTTACCTTAATTAGCAAAAAAGAAGTATCTAATTTTAAAAAAGAGCATCGGGTAATAACAATAAAAAATATTTTATGACTCATTTAAATGTTTTGGATAATTACTATTTACTTCATATTTATCTCTTATTAATAAATTTCTAAATACATAAATTGCTAAAAGTTCCATCTTAGAAATCAATGTTTTCCCCTAGTTAAAATTCAAATAATTATTTTTAAATAATATTTATGACCTTAGGATTGACAACACATGACAGGTGACGTATTCCAAAGGTAACACATTTTAAAGCCATTTTGTAGAAACCCCAGTTATAATAATGTATGATTATTCCTATTTGCTTATGCATAGTAGATACCCTTCATTTCTTGTTTCTTCTCAATTATAATGGAACCCATGTGTAGAATAGAACAGGGTCAGACAATTATATCTAAGCATACCTGAAGGTAACCTGCTTGGATAAATCCTCATTACCAATATAAATAGGCTGGTGAAAGAATTGAATTTCGTGTGTGTTTGTGTGTGTGCATAGTAAGGCAAAAATTAATCTGTCTGTCACATCAAAATAAACCCCTATTGTATTTACTAGCCTGGGCTTGCTGGGCAAGGAGATGCATAATTAATCTAGCAGTCATGGCACCATAAAATAAAACGGTTTAAGTCCCAAGTAGAACTTAAATTTTATTCAAGAGATGCTAAAATGGCATGTTAAACAGTCAATGGCAGACAAGGGAATGAACATAAAAATCACATGCTGAAAAGGATTAGACCCCCAGAGCAAGCGTTGCATAAAATTTTCCCAAGGGACAGGCAACTTAATCAGCAAATTCACCAATAAACGTAACTTAGATCAGATGGGAAAAACTGAACCATTTGCCAGTGACAGAAAATGCAGTGAGTGGACAGAAAATTTGCATCCAGTGCAGAGAAAACTTTAGGAAATGAGTTGGAAGAAGTCGAGGACACTCTTTTAATTAAGACTTTTGTGGCTGGGAAAATAGATTTAAAGGAATAATAATGGGAAAGAGGAGAATTTTTAAGAGATATTGTAATAATTTTGATATATTGCATGTATATGTTTGTTTTATTATAAATTGTGTAGGCTATAGTTTGTTAACCTCTTGGTTTAAATCTGTAAATTCTTAATTCAATACATTTAGAATGAAAAACTTAAGGTTACACAGATTACATTAATTATAGCAGCTTTGGAAATGTAGTTTAAATAAAAATTGATGTCATTTAACTAAAATGATGAAATTATAATAAAGATCAAAGAATTTCTATTATTATTTATCCGTCTCACTAAAAATTGTTTTAATGCGTACATCATACAGATATATAAAATTTGTAGAAATGTAAATATCCTTGTTTTGGTCTTTGTACTAAAAAAGTACTAAAATTTTTCTTCTAAATAAATTTCATCAAGTTCTTAAAATTTCCTAATAAGGATAGAGCCTAGAACATCTTCTTGCCAATTTAGACATTTATCTAACATATTTAATAAAATTCAAAATGGTCGTTATAAGTTATTTCATGTATATATCTGTTCTAAATACTCCTTTGGGAAACATTCAGTGTTAATGTTTTAAATTTCATGGAAATGTTTTTCAAGATCTCATCCACTGTTTTCATTATATTACCTTTTGTCTAATTCTTGTCCTTCCCTCTGCCAATCCCCATAAATTTGCTTTAATTTAATTCTCTAGTCTTAATGAATATTGAGAATTTTAAAACTATAAAATAATTAGATTCTGCTAATGATGTTAAAGCAATTTTTAAAATATATTTTTTTTAATCATAGGAGGAGACATCAATATCTTTAAATACTGTAGATAGTGTTGACAGTTTTGTTCAAGATATCAATAATGGCCATTGGGATACTGTGTTAAAAGTTGTTCAGTCTTTAAAGTTGCCTGACAAGAAACTCATTGATTTGTATGAACAGGTGAGATTTTTTATAAAGGAATTATTTAAAGCAAGTTTTAAAATATATTTTTAATTTAGTTACTTAAAACTTATCTTTTTCAATTTTTTAATTTTAAGGATTTTCAGGGCTTGAAACTTAAAAATTTATATTTAGAATTTTAAAGAACAGTGTAAATTTGTAAAATTGATTTTAGATGAATAATCATGTAGGTTAATATTTAACATGCTTAATGTTGTGTAAAATTTTCAAGAGAAAGTTATAGAGGTTTAAATATTGAATTAACAGTTAATTTCCCTAAATAACATTATCTGACAACTCTATTTTTAAAACCTAGGAAGAAGACATTAGTAGTAAGCCAGATAAATTATATATTCTGAAATAAATCTAGCTAATAAGTTTCCTTCATTTAACTGTGAATGAACTAGGTTCAAACCAACTTCAGCTGGTCTGATCTCACTTAATATATGGCATATGTTATTAACATTTTTTTTTTAAAGTTTCTGTACAATATTACCAGATTTTTATACCAAATGTTTTAATCAATTATTTTTTACTCATACTAATGCCTGGTTGTAACTTTGGAAAGTAAATATTAATTTAGTAATGATCTTTATGGAATATAAGTTGTTGTCTTCCAAGTTTCTTTGAGACTTTCTTTTTCCTGGGGAATTCTGAGGTGGGTGGGTCTTAAATTTATAACTTCATGGTAAGCTTAATTTATTAAAATGCTTTTAGTATGATTTAAAACTGATTTTATTAAGTTTTAAACATCACAATGAAGAAAATTTTATCATCATTGTATTTATATTAAAATTAATTATATAAAACTGTTCGAATCTGTCATATGATTCCTTTTTTGTTCCTTAAAATTATAAAATTATCTTATCTATACATCACAAATGAAACAGTCCAGATAATGTTATTTTGAAATTATAACTAGCCTCAAGAAATCATTTATTTGTTTAATTATTGTTTTATAAAAGCTATCCTTTTTAAAGTTAATATTTTTAACTTGATATGAAGTTTATTATTAAATAGAATAGTTGCAATTTATAGTTTTTTTTTTATACAAAGCATTTCAGCAGTAGAAATTGTTTGCTATTTTAAAATGTGTGCATATATTGTAATTCTTAATGTATTTTACTGTACTCTGTTTATTTTGTTACTTAAATTCTTTGACATTTAACTCCCTCAAAGCAATAAATTAAAAAAATTTTTAATAATATATTTTTTCTTATAGGTTGTGTTAGAATTAATAGAACTTCGGGAGTTGGGCGCTGCAAGATCTTTACTTAGACAAACTGATCCTATGATAAAATTAAAACAAGAAGCTCCTGATCGCCATGTTCATTTAGAAAATTTACTTGCTCGTTCTTATTTTGATCCAAGAGAAGTAAGTTATATTTTCTGTATATATATGTTGATCTGTATGTGTGTATATATGTATTTCTATCATTTTAAATATTAATTGAGCTGTAACCTTTTAGAGGCATATTGATTTGTTTGATTTTGTTCTATAAAGTCTCTTTCTTTTATTTTCCATAGGCTTATCCAGAAGGTAGTAGCAAGGAAAGAAGAAGAGCTGCTATAGCTCAATCTTTAGCTGGAGAAGTAAGTGTTGTACCACCATCACGTTTGCTTGCTTTACTTGGTCAGGCACTAAAATGGCAACAGCATCAAGGTCTCCTTCCTCCAGGTATATTTATCATTTTCTGAAACATTTTGCTTAAGAAAAAATTTATTTCATCCCTCCACCTGAGTAAAGATTCAATCCATGTGATCTGAGTGGTAACGTAGAAGTCAAGCAACTCATTTTACACAGCACCCAGACATTTATTTTACCAGCACATTTACAGATACATTTCACAAAAACAAAAAAAATCCCTCCGCTCATTGCAGACTGCTCTCTCCACTTCCTTGTTGCCAACTGCCTCCCTGAAATTTTATGAGAGTTCGGCACATAGTCATTCTCGTTGCCAACGGATTCATAAAACTTAACAGAGTTCTGTTATATTATATATTTGACGTGGACTAGTGGTAAAGGCGTGGAAGACTCATTTCATTTCATACTTGTTGCCTCATTTCCGGCTTTGACCCCATATAACCTGTTAAAAATGTAGAATGTTAATTATTTTCTAAATATTATCAACTAAATTGTCTTAACTGAAAATATTTTGGAATTGATCAATATATGCCTGTGTGTGTGTGTGTGTGTGTGTGTGTGTGTGCAATATCTTAAACATTATGATCTCATTTCCCTCATTTTAACTTTCTCCTCTTTCTTTAGAGCTAGGTTTTCCCTTAACTTTTAAACCTGCATGTTTTGCATTTTCATACATACTGTTTCATTTTTTAGTTAACTTCATATCCAAAACCCCTTTTCTTTTGATTATTAAAACAATAATTAGCTGAAAAAGTTTTTAATAACATCATTGTTTTGGCTGTATCATTGTAACTCAACTTGCAGGGTTAAGCATCACAGATTAATTGCATTAAATTTATGAAATTTATAAATATTTTATATATATTAATTTAAAATATAAATTTATGCATACATACTTTTTCGTACAAATTTTGTTGTCTGAGTTATGACTTAGTTCTCCATTGGATATATCATAAAAGGCACAATTGACTATTAACAATATAGATACTTTAAGAAAACAGCATAGAATTTTTTGTTAGTTGTTAGTATTGGCTAGTGGTGTTATGTATAGTAAATTAGACTTATTTTTCTGTAATAAGTTTTTTGTTTAAAATATTTCTTTTTAAGTTTGACTTGCAACCTGGGAAGTACATTTTCTCATCAAGCATAAGAATCTCTCAATGTCTGGCAGCTCCAAGAGCCTGAATGTCTCACTAGAAATTCAAATTTGTTGTCCCTTTGGTATTAATAGTCCTTTATTTCAGTACAATTTATCCTAAATAGCTGCTGACTAAACATAATTTTGCCCTAAGTGTTTTGATGGTGAGTTTATCAGAGTCCTCTTTCAAAAATGAGCAAAACATACCTCATACCCAGTCTTGATGTAATCAAATGAATCCAGTTCATAATACTTTAATAAACATGTAAAAATGGATCCTGGTCTACTTCCTCCTAAGCTCTACAGCAGGTTACCAGGCACCAAGGCCATCTCAGTTAGCTTACATTAACTTGATTTACTCAACACTATATTTCTCTATCTGTGAACTTCCCAAGTGCTTCCATCACTCTTCCACTCTAATCAGTCACCTTGGTCTAAGTCTTCCTCTTTCCCTCAGGAGTTTGGAAGGTTATTTTTTTAATAGGACTTTCATAGCTACAACGAAATGTATGTTCTAGCCACTTTATTGAAACTTTGACCACTTTTACTAAGTTAGGTTCTCTGTATTTTGATTTTCATTCATGGTAATATCTTATTCTCCAGATTTTGTTTTCACTTACTAGACCAAAAAATTTAACATTTTCCCCTTGAAAGTCAGCAGTTTCTCAGAGTCTAAAGGACTAAGTCTGGGCCAGGCTATTCCCAACTTAGTAAAGAAAGTCTATTTCTTCTTAAAAATGTTACTAATGTTAACTGAAAAGGACTGATTACATACATAGATATGTAACCTGGCAAAATTATTTCTCATCAATTACAAAAAAAAATAGCCCCCTATTGTTTGAATTGACCTAGCTTACTGTGCAATGAAAGAACCTAAGTGACTTTGCAGTCACTGGAAGAAACAGCAAAATCCAGCATAGAAGAACTGAGAGGTTTATTAAGACTAAAAATGAATGTCTGTACAGAACAAGAGCTTTTCATTGAATGCTCATGACTACACACTTCTTTCTCAAATTTCTCCAACAAAGAGTGATTATGTGAATTTTTTCTCAAAAGATTACTCAGCATTACTAGCAATCAGAAATGAACTTTGATCATGTGGGTTAATTCGATACCACATATGAAGCAATTTAGACATTAGAGGAGTGAAACTATATTCTTGAGACAGCTGGAAAATTAGGCTAGTGGACAGAATAGCATTTATTCTACCATTAGTTTTGGGAGACAGGTAAAAAAATTTAAGTTAGTAAACACTCCTTTAAATCTGACATTTTATGGCTAGAAAATTAGGTATTAAAGAATGGGAGGGGGAAAAAGGAGAATTTTAGGTGTAATAATTTTGATATATTACATATGTGTGTGTGATAAAAATAAAAGGTAAATAAAAATTATAATTCTTTTCTTTAATGAGTTCTTTGTAAATATTTTTAAAATACTCCATTTGGGAAGTTAATAGAAAATTCAAGAAAATGCTAACAACCTGCTTAAAAAAGTGTTAAAATTTTTCAAGATTTGAAAAGTATAAATGAGTTAGTTAATATATTATGCACAAATTATATTGTATAAAGTGTATACACGAGTAAATTTTTTAACCTATATGAGAGTATTATAGATGCAATAATCTATATTTATTTCATATACTTTGTAAAAACTAAATGCTCTAATACAGTTTTAAAAATTTAGTATTTATAGCATAAAATTTAGATCCATTATTATTTAAAAATTATTTATTTATTGTGATACTGATTTCCTTTTGTATTTTATTTTATAAACATTCTCTTAGTAATTATTTATTTTTCAAGGATGTAATAGTGTCTGTAATATGAAAGACTGTTTTAGTATTTGAATGTCTTAGGTTAAAAACTTTTAAATTTTTTTGTTACAGGTACAACTATTGATTTATTCCGTGGTAAAGCAGCTATGAAAGAGCAAGAAGAAGAGAAATATCCAACCCAATTATCAAAGCAAATTAAGTTTGGGCAGAAAGCTCATGTTGAAAGTGCAAGATTTTCTCCTGATGGTCAGTATTTAGTTACAGGGTCAGTAGATGGTTTTATTGAAGTTTGGAATTTCACCACAGGAAAAATTAGGAAGGATTTAAAATATCAGGCCCAGGTATTATTATTTTGTGTATTTTGTATAATGTCATAATTTTATTTTAGTATAACTGTGTAATTATTCAAAATTAATTTTTTAATGACATAACGTTAGTGTGTAGAAATTGTTTTAACTTCATTATTTAAGCATTTCTTTTCTTTTACTAAGCACCATATAGCTTTGAGCCACTTGAATAAAAAGGCATGTGTATACATGAATTAGTATATAATTAAGTCATGTCTACTTCTTCATAAATATAAGTCAATGTTTAAATTCTTGTATCTTTATACAATTATGAGAAGTAATTGAATTAGTCTACTTAAGTCAGATAATTATTAATTTTGTTAATCAAATATTTTTGTAGAAAATACTTCTCATAAAGATGCATTTTATAAAAGTTTTCTTTGAGACTATTTATCCAGAGAACATTAAACAAGAGTTTATTGTTTATAGAAATTTGTAATATTGTCAGAGATAGTTTTGAATATGTATTACAAACTTATGAATATCTGTTATATCTTTTGATAATCTTTGTTAGTGTATGTGGAAAATATATATATATTTTTTTAAAATCTATTTTTAATTACCTTTGGTATGAGTTCTGTTTATTATAATTTTACTTTTATTTACTGCTTTATATTTTATGACATGCTTAAAAACTACTTATTATTTTAATGGATGTGTTAATAGTATTCTGTGTCTAAGAATGTTGATTTCTTTATTTTTAGGACAATTTTATGATGATGGATGATGCAGTGCTTTGTTTATGTTTTAGCAGAGATTCAGAAATGTTAGCATCTGGTAGTCAAGATGGAAAAATAAAAGTACTTTTTTTTATTTACATTTTTAGCAGAATACGAATTTGAGCTTTGTCTTGTAACATGCTCTTGTATATTTAATATTCATCAACTTTATTTTTAAAATATTTTCAAATGAAAATTTTATTTTACTTATATTGTCTAGGTTTGGAAAATTCAAACTGGGCAATGTCTTAGACGCTTTGAGAAAGCTCATGCCAATGGTGTTACCTGTGTCCAGTTTTCTCGAGATAGCAGTCAACTACTTAGTGCTTCATTTGATCAAACAATACGGTTTGTATTACTTTTGAAGATTTTTTTTTTCATAGGGTTGTGCATTTATGCTACATTAAAATTTTACACTGTTTCATTAGCAACACTATTAAGATTTTCTGTTTCAAATGAGGCAGCAATAAATAGTTGTATCTTTTTGCTTTCTTGCATATATAGTACAGGAAAACTACTCAATTGTCCAAAAATTTAACCAAGTTTTTAATTGATCATGCAGTGGTCTTGAGTCCTAATATATCATTTTTTGGAATTGTGTCTATGTGTGTATGAGAACTAGATAGTTTGAATATGTTATGACTTAAAGAAGTTAGATTTTGAATACATACATTTTAGCAAAACTGTAGTTTTCTATCAACTTTACTTCCTGCAACCAAAAGTCCACTGAAAGGTTACCCACAACCTATTCAGCCATTGTTTAGCTGCCAAATTGCTTGGCATCAAGTGCATTCAGTAAGCTATATGGTGTATGGTTAGTTGTCTGCTCATTCCAAAATGATATAGACAATATTTTGCTACTCAAGGGCATAAATTTTATTTTGAGTATGTTGAAAAATTACTGTCATTTGTATTCATTAATTAATCTAGGTTGATGTATCGGATTAATTAATGGATACAAACAAGAGTAATCTAAGATATGTACTCAACTTAAAACATAGTAAATTGAATAATAAGGAGAAAATTTAAGAAATAGAATTAAAATTTAATAAAAAAGGAAGAGGATTACATTTTGAAACGTTAATATAGATGTAATTTTTTGTTATCCTTAGTTGTTAATTTTTTTTTAATTTTATTTATTTGATATTAATTCTATCTTAAGTGTTTTAGGAAACATAAATGTGTTATATTTTATGTTATTGATTTAAGTTAGCATTATTCTACATAGTCTATGGTTTGCAATTCCGTCACTTTTCTCACCTTTAGGCACTTTTTTTACAATTGATCACTTTTAGTCACTTTTTTAAGTAAACAGTCACTTTTTTTATGGTATATCACAGCAAAAGTCTGTTGTTGAAAAAAGAAAATCTGAATTAATAACAAAATATTTTAATAAAAGACCAAAAATCTGATGCCCTAATCTTGTTTTTCTTATTAAAATGTAATTAGTCATATCGTTTCCAGAATTTAGTGGTTTTAAAAAGTTGTAAAGAAGTTCCTGAAATCTACATTTGTACTGAAATGTACAGTTAATACATTAAAGTAACTTACATCAAAGCACACATTTCTCTTTTCTTTTCCTTCACAATTTTTGTTTAATTACTCTAATCTAGCTATGTACGTATTTCAAAACATCATTAATATATGCAGAAAATTGTGATTATCAAATTAATGTATTGTATGTATTCAAATCTAATTTATAGATTTTCTTCAATAAAAAGCAATGTTGAGTTGTTTTAAACAAAATTTTTAACCTTTTTGTATTTGACACTAAAATCATGTCTTGCATGAATCATTTGATTTAGAGTTGAAATAAATAGAAAAATTTTAATAATAGCATCTGTAATCAAGAGGAGAAAAAAATCGCTTTTTTTTCAATGTTTAGTCACCTATTCTGTATTATTTGTCACTTTTCTCACCTTTAAATGAAAGTACCTCAGCAGTTGCAAGCCTGCTACTTAACACTTCTATACTAGCTGTTTTGAAATACGTATAAATTAAACAACACATATTGAACCTGCCAAAAACATGTAATGAGTTTCTGCATCTGTTATGTCTTTGCCATGATTTCTGCGAAATGCCCATTTTTATTTAATTTATTTTATAATGAAATAATTAAATTCATAAAATAACAGATTAGCATAGATAAAAGACATATTATTTGTGTGATGATGTTTGTGTGTTTTGTAACAGAAAGATCAGAAACTTGACTCATGAAAATAGTTGTTTTTCCTTTCTGTGAGTATATGAGAAAGTCAAGGGGAGTCTACTCCCAATTTAAACAAAAGCTAGTATCCTTACTGTGTGCCTAAAATTTAGAAGAAATTGAATCTCAAAACAAATGAAATGCTTTTGTTCTCTCAAAAGTAACTATTTTTAATAGCAACATTGTTCAAGTATTTATTCAAAATCTTTGTATTAGTATTACAAGCAAGATTTTATTTATGAATGTTTAAAAAAAAAATTTTTTTTTACTTCCTTAATTTTAGATATTTGTTTGAATTGGGTTGGTTGGTGATGTGTCTAACAAGAAGTCATGTGACTTCTCTTGGAAAAATAGTTGCTTTGCCTCAAGATTTGTAAAATTTTTAAACAAGATAATATAGTGATTGCAAATTCTTAACCATGTCTATATTATCTGTAATATGTATGTTTTGTATTAAAACTCACTGTATTTTAGTATATTTATATCTTGTAAAATATTAAAAAGGGAGTTTAACAATTTTCTTGATATTTTAAATGCATGCTCATTAAATTATAACAGATTTACCACTATAGTACTGATTGCTTAGTCATTCATTCTTTGTAATTGAGAAAGTACAGTTTTGGTACACTAAATTAAAAAAAAAATTTTATATCATACCATGCTTTTTGATACCATGCAGCCCATTTAAAAAAATTCTCTCTCTCTCTCTATATATATATATATATATTTTAAAAAAACTGATACGAAAATCAATTATAATAGACCAGACCTATTTATTAGTACAAAAATAAAAAGTGCATTAATATTGGTAAAAGTGAAAATAACTACTCAAGATCAAGGTAAACTAAAATGCAATCCTTAAATACTTTTTTTCCAAAATTACTTTTATAATGTGTAATTGAAAAGGAACAAAAAGATATAAGTATGGTCTCGAGCTATTAAAATCTATTGGTTTTAGATTTGGGGAAAATAAAAAAGACTTTAATACTCATGTTTATTTTATTTTTTACCCAATTTTTAAATTATATAATACATATTATAGCTAATGATTTTGTATCTTTTGCAGTGTACATGGTTTAAAGTCTGGAAAATTATTAAAAGAATTCAGAGGACATACTTCATTTGTGAATGAAGCCGTTTTCACTGCAGATGGACATAATATACTTAGTGCTAGTTCTGATGGCACAGTTAAACTCTGGAACATCAAGAGTACAGAATGTGTTAACACATTTAAGTCCCTTGGGGGTACTAGTGGTATTGATATAACTGTAAACAGTGTTCATGCTCTACCTAAAAATACTGAACATTTCGTAGTTTGCAATAGATCAAACACTGTCTCAATTCTTAATATGCAGGGTCAGGTAAGTTTCTAAAACTGTTTTTAAGATGTATATATTTAAAAAAATTATCTAAAACATGAAGAATGAAAAAATTTGTCATAGTGCCTTCTTTAATTAAAATATAATTATTAAATTTTGGATTTATCAGCTTACATTGATATATATAACAATGTAAGCAATGTAATGTATATATAACAGTGTAATATATATATGAATGTAAGCTGATATTTTAACTAAATTTAAGCCAAAATTTAATAATTATATTTTGACCTTTTAGTCTATTAATGCATTATGACCAAGTTGTTTCCTTCATTCTTCATGTTTCATAAAAGGCTTTAGAGTAGATTTACCATATATTTTTTCTGTATTTAATTCTTAAACATTGCCAACAGAAACTCTTGAAGGGTATTTGTTTCAGTTACATGCAATTTTCATGTTTCTGAAAATCTCTACATGAATAAGACTTTTTGTCAGACATATGAAAATTAGCAATTGAAGGTTTTGTCTATGGTTTTCTTAACTGTTGGAGTATTTCTTATTTATTGATTATTTTAAAATACAACTTAAACTAAAGTGCTTTAAGCACTGGTTATATACTTCCATTTATTTTCAAAAAACTTTATTTTTATTTAAGTTCTCTAATTAGAAAGTAAATATTTTTATAAGTAGAATTAAAATTTAATATTGGTAGACATTAATTTGGAATTATATCACCTTTCATTATTGATTTACCATCATTCTTTGTCTAATCTTCCAAATGTTTATTGCTTTGTTAGGTTGTCTGCTCTTTGGTATTTCTAATTAACCTCTTGCCTGTGGAATAAATATATGTGAGAAAAAGTTTTTTTTTAAATTTTGTTTGTTATTATCGTCAAAATGTTAGAAATTGATTATTTTAAGAAAAGACAACTTAGGTTTTTTTGTCAGAAATAGATCATTTTTAAAAAAAGTTTATTTCAGGTTGGTCATTCCAAAATTGCCACATTTGTGCTGCTCAAACTGAATTTTGGTGTTACAGGCAAGGGGTTAACATTATTAAAAATACATGTTTATACATGATTTATGTAAATGAATTACTTCACTCCAAATAATAATAATTCTTATCACCTTTACCTCTGCAAGTGCATTAATACTGTCAGTGTGTGCATACAAATATCAATCAATAAAAATCAGGAAGATACAAACAATAGAGTGTTCAAGAAATAAATAAGGAAATAACTGATAATTAGGATTAATAATAGAAAATAAATTCACTCAAGTGTAAAATATGAAAGAATAATAGAGGATGTTGCACAAATAAGACTGTTAATCAGCACAACATAGCTATGCACTTTGAAGAAATTATTTTCTAAGTGTCGAAGTTACTAATAAAATACAATAAGGATAGCTTTCCTTCTTATGTTGAACAAACTGTGAGAATGAAGGAATGACAAGTTGTATGTATCTACATGTCTAGCTGGTCTGAATATTATTTTGCCCTAGTTTTTCTATCAAAACAATGTATGCTCCACCAATTAAAGAAAAAAAAAATCTGGTAGTGTTGTAAAGATTTTATATTAGCCAGTAACTGTTTTATAACATACACACAAATTGGGAGCCTATAATCAGCACAAAAAACTAATTTCCTCAGGTTCTCTTAAATTCTGAAAAAATAATGATATATTTAATAGAACAAAGTGACACCTGAACTTTTTTTATGGTAAGTATGGAAAGAATGAATAATCTAGGAAGTATGAATGTGAGAATAAATAACATTAGTTCTATAAGAATAAATTATGGACCAAATGAATAAAATGTGGCATGGAAGAAGACATATCAAGGTTCTACTGCACATATATATAGAGAGAAGTATTGTAATATTCAATTAAAGTTTAAATTCTTTATATGTGGCATATAAATAAAGATCATTAAAGTGATATTAAATAAATTTTTAATTATTTTTTATTTTAAAATATAGATTGTGAGGAGTTTCTCCAGTGGTAAACGAGAAGGTGGTGATTTTGTCTGTTGTACAGTTTCTCCTAGGGGAGAATGGATTTACTGTGTTGGGGAAGATTATGTTTTGTATTGCTTCTCTACATCATCTGGAAAGCTAGAAAGAACCCTAACAGTATGTAATACTTAATTAAAAGTCTTATACTGATAAGCAGAATTTTTTAACACTGTTGATAAATCATTAACAGAAAGGGGAGGGGTAATTTCTTTACTTTTGATATAGGTATATTTCAGATATTTAATAATTTATTTAGTTGATTCATCAAAATACTTTTGTTATAAATTAAAATGAATTAATGTTTTTATAAATTTCAATAGTTTTAATTGAAGATCTGCAAATTGAAAGGGAAAATGTTTAAATAAGACCTTATTATAAAATTTTTACTTTTTATTTACTTTTAATAAATTCAATTTTTGAAAAAGTTGGTTGGTTAATCATTGGTTAGTTTCAGGATGAGAAGCAATGTTTTATAGAAAGTGTTTATAATTAAACTTTTCCTATTTAGAGCATCCTGCAGCTGTAAACAATTAACAGATTGATACTGATATTGATGTATACACTAAAGGAATATTACCCCTTCCCAGTTTTACTGTGTTCATATTGCTGCTGTGTTATTTGTATATTTTCTAATTTTAATATCAAATTAGTCATACTAAATTATACTACTGCACTAAATGATAATGTTTTCTATTGTGCTCTCTCTTCTAATTGGTTCAAATTAACATACTTTCTTTCACATGTTTTGTATCCTTATATTAATTTTTACAATTTAGTGCTTAGTATTTTGAATGTATCTTACTAACGCTTAACAATTTTAATGATGCAATTTATTTTTACCTCAAAATAATGGCATATGCAGCTAAATTTCTTGTGATTTGGAATCAGAATCTAAAATATCTGTAAATGAGTCTAATATTAGTGAGAGTTTACTAGATGACCTTGATACTAGAGATTCTGAAAAAAAAAACTAGTTATTTTTGTCCAGACTATGTCCAGGAATGTTGTGGCTTCACCAGTTGTGTCAAAATGCACCAATTTCTAATATCTGCGCTCAATTAATCAAAAAAATGACATTTTAGCTGAAATTGTGCTGAAACTGCATCATTTTACAAATTTACACAGTTTTTATGTTTAGTCTTCTTCAGAACTTCATCAATTCTACTATTGGGCATATTTTCCCAACCGAACATCACTGAATACTAGACATGGAGGAAATATATCATTTTTGTTCTTACCTACTTTGTCAGGTTTACGTACATAAAGAAAAAAAAAGAATTTCATGTTTCAGCCATGCTACCACTCTTTGGTACTATAGAATCAAGAGTATTAAAAACTTCCAACTAAAAATTTAAATTTTGTACTGTACTTTTGTCTGTAAAATAGAAATACTTTTAGAGTATGTACAGAAAATTTTTCTGCTTTTTGGTGGAGTTCTGAGTCTCTGTTTTTCTACAGCCAATTTCTGCTGTTTATTGAAAAATTCTGGGTTTTTTTTTTTTTTTTTTTTGTAAGCTTTTGTGCCTGTCTGTGATTTTTTGGTTATTTTAGAAAATTGTACCATTTCAAAAATCTTTCTCCTATTTACAAATTTTTCGAAAATGGAAAGAAATTCATATATCGGTGAGACTATCATCTCTTAAAATCAGATTTTTAAGTACAAAGTCACATTTTTCTGCACTTTACCACTGTGAATAGAGCTAAAAAAATTAGTACCAAATGAACATGCACAAACATGTTAACAAGAATCTCCTCCACCAGTCAAATGCAGATATTAATATAGCTTTGCCATTATAATTGTGTACAAATGTGTCATGACAAGAATCTCATGATGCATCTCACGTCAAGCTATTCAAGCATCATGCTGTAAAGAATGCTTTCTGATTAATAAATAAATTCGAACTGAAACTGTAATAAGGGTACTAGCTGGTAATTTTCCAGCTTTGTTTTTAATGCTAATACTTTGTTATAATCTTTTATGAATATATCAAATAATTCCACTCAAATATATAGCATATAACAAACCATATCAGTAATTATTGAATATTTGGTTGTTTTGAATGGTACCAACCAATTAGTATAAATTATTAGCTGGTCTCCTCAAAAACTGCATTTTTTTAAATTGTTTAACTGCTACAAAAACACTATATCCTTATCCAAATCAACATTTTGACTGCTACAAAATGCTTCAAGGTGTGTAACATCCCAGTGTGCCTTTTGTCTTGCTTTAAGATATATCACACTAAATCAGATCTTTCAGAAAAGAGGGTAAGTAAATGGAATTGCAATTTAAAAAACAAACTGTACTTTTTTTATAGTTACAACTGTAAATGTAACCCATTAGACAGTTATGTAGGAAAAAGACAACTTTTTATTCTCATTAATAAAAGTAACATTTTCATTATAATTTTTCCCACTTAAAATTGTAAAATTAATTTAAAAAAAAAACTGTAAAAAAATCCTTATGAAATTCTGGTGAAAAAAAAAAAAACCCTAATAAAAATAGAAAGTTATATTGTTTATTGGCTAGTGATCTAGTTATTGATTAACATGTTATCAAACTATTTCAAAACTATATTATGTTTGTTTTATACCTACCTGCATTCATTATTTTTTATTAAATGTACATAAAATAAGTTTCTCTTTCAATTATACCACATCTATTTTATTTTACAGGTTCATGAGAAAGATGTCATTGGCATAAGTCATCACCCCCATCAAAATCTAATTAGTACATACAGTGAGGATGGTTTAATGAAGCTATGGAAGCCATAATTCTTTTCTTATCACCATAAATAAATATGCTTTCTAAATAAAGCCATGTCATTTAATTATCTAAATCTGATGTTTCATAAACTTTTGCTTTAATTTACTTTTATTGTGTTTATAATAAGCATTTTGTATAAAGCATAAGTGGGAATAAGATTAATCTTTTTTATTAAACTATTGAAATGAAAAAAAAAAATTGATTACTTTAGAAGTTTTGGGGAAAGACTAAGCTACATTTAAAACTGAACAAAGTTTTTTAGGATCTGATCATAGTCACAGTAACATAATTACTTTTTGTAAATATTTTAGATTGAACTTCTCACTTGAAGAAAGTATGAAAATATTTGTATTCATAAGGTATATAAATAAAAATATTACTACTTTAAATGTTTGTTTTTAAAGAATTCATTCATTCATATAGATATTAACACCTAGGGAGCTGCTTATGATTTATCTCATAGTTTTACTACTCTCCATTTTTTTTCTGCTAAGAATGTGTGGAGACCATTTGAATTCTTGTTTCAGACTTGTTGATGTAGCAGTTGTTAATGTTTCTAAAAATTATTATAAATTATGTATTTGTGAAGTGAATTTGGCTACACATCACAGACTGTTGGTAGTTATGCCTAAGTCTGGCATAGGATTTTTAAAAATAAGTGAAATAAAAGTTATTACCGTGACTACAAAATCAAGATATGTTAAGAAAATAGGATAAATATGTATAATAATTTCTCAATTTTTAATTTTTGTGCAATCCCGGGCTGTGGTAGCTCAGTTGGCAAAGGTGTTGATCTTATAGCTTGGGGGAGGGGGGGGGCAGATTCAAGGTTCAAGCTAGCCAGAGATCCATCATGTTCAGGAGTAGCAGCTGGGGCTCATAGGGTTAGTTTGTGGTTGCAATGTCCACCAAGCTCTTCTAGAGAGGTAGACCAAGTCTGATGTCTTCTGCTTGATTCCTGCTTCTAAATTACAATGACCCACTTTGTTTTGTCTCAGGGTAGTAATGTTGGCTGCCTATATGGTGCTCCTATAATAAAATGGCCAACAAATATTTGTGGTTTGGCAATTCTGAATGCTATAAAAGCAAGTACCCTCACACTGGAAATAATAAAAGTAATCATTTCTATGCTGTTACATTTAAATTTATTTAAACTTTTCAGGCATTACTGTAACTAAATAAAACTTCTGGAAAGATATATAAAATTAAGGTTGGTTGGCCTGAACAAAAAATACAATTTGGAGAAAAACTCAAAGTAAATAATGTACTGAACTTAGATTCTTATATTGGTCTGATGTTTCAAATTAATATGCATATCAGTGCTCTAAATCTAATGAAGTTATTGTATGCAAGGCCATAGACAGAATTTAGTTTCAAGGAGGAAAGTTGCTCAAACTAGGCTCAGTTTAACCCCTATCACCTCCCCCCCCCCAAAAAAAAATCACAATTTTGTTAACTAAAATTATATACATATATACACCTAAAAGTCAATGCAAAATCTTGTTTAATATTTTTCAATTTGGAGCAAAGTTATCAAAATAAGAAAAGTAGATAAAAATTTTTAATTTAATTAAGTATGCAATTTTAAATAAATATATATTTGAAAATACACTTATATTTCAATGTTAAAATACAATACAATAATTCAAAATGTTTGGGTGTACGGGAGGAAGGCATTTGCAAATGAAGAAATGCAATTAGATATTAAGAATGAGAATGTACATTACACATCGGCTGAATTGACAGGGCCATTCGAGCAAAATAATGAATAGGGGACACACAGGTGTGAATCAGGAACCACAAGACCTGCAATCAAATGCTTTATCTCTTAGCTATACCTCCCTGCTATTGAACCTTGATTTAAATTGTAACAGTTAATTAAGCTACATATGTTTAAATATGATCAATAGCAGGGATTGTGGGATGTGATTGCAGGGATGTGATTCATAATTAAGACAAATCAATTACCGATGCAAATTTACAATTAAGTATTAATAACGTGAACACAACTTTTTAAAACAGCTGATCAGATGAATATACAGAACATTCATTCAAAATAGAAAGAGCACTCGAGTTTGAACTAGGAACCTCTTAATCTGCAGGTGAAAACTATACCACCGAGCTATACCCCTGGTTACAAAGATCTTGCATCATGTTATAACGGGTGGTTTACTTATACCAAATGCAATTAAAATATTGGCAGTGATTCATAATTAGGAAATAAATCAGTTGCCAATGTGCAATGCAATTAGATATTAACAACACAAATATATTACTCTTTAATATTGCAAATTTACTTAATAGAGAGGGCATTTTTGCAAAAGAGTGGAAAGGGGGAACTTGGGTTTAAATCTAGGACCTCTCGATCTGCAGCCAAACAATCTAAGATACATATTCAGCTGTAAAAATTTTATTCAAGTAATAGTGGTTAAGTGAATTAAACCACATGTGGTTAAAATATTGGCAGTAAATCATAATTATAAAATAAATCAGTTGCTGATGCAAAAAGGCAATTATATAATAACAACAAAAATATATTACTCTTTAACATGGCAGACTGGCTTAATAGAGCAATTATTCGTGCAAAACAACAAAGGTGGCACCCAGGTTTGAACCGAGGACATCTTGATTTGCAGTCATGAGCTCTAACCCTGGCAGTAAAAAACTATATTCAATTTCTTGTAGTTAATTGAATAAAATACTTGCAATTAAAATATTGACATGATTGATATAATAGACATAAATGAGTTGCCGATGCAAATATACATTACATATTAATGTGAATATGTAACTGTTTGACATGACAAATCAGCTGAATATGAATATATAGAGCATTCATTCAAAATAACAGAGAAGGGGACTGAGTTTAAATAGAGGACCTCTCTATCTACAGTCGAATCTCTACCACTGAGCTATACCACCAGCTGTTATAACTTTATTTGAGTTTGTGTTAACTGAATCAAACCAAATGCAATTAAAATATGGACAGTGATGCATAATTGTAACATAAATCAGTTGCTGAGGCAGAAATCCAATTAGATCTTAACATGAGATTTTATAACATATTTTGCACATTAAATTAAATAAAATTGCTTTATGGTTTTAAAATATTTATAAGATTTTAGACGTTGTACTTTGATTAAAACTTTGTTAGGAATATTGAACTGAGCCAAACAAATTATAAAATGTGTGTTTAAACATTTTTAATTTTTATAGATGAAATAACTTTTCAGTAAATTTCAATTTACTGAATAAAATAAATATTTTTTTTTAGTTGAAAATGCATTTAAACAGATTATTAATTGATATAGAAGAAGATTGAATAAGAAAACAAAATACAGATCCATTTTAATAGCTTTATTATAAAACCAAACACATATAAGCCAATGGAATTTCATTTTTAAAAAGCTACATTATAAATCACATTTCATCACAAAAAAGAAGTTTATATTTTACTAAATCTGACTCAGTTTTACATTTGAAAGGTAGGTTGAATAGTACATTGCACACAAAAAAGGGAATGATAAAACTTTTTAAAGACATTGTACAGTCAACAACTCTACAAATAAAATTTGGCAACAGAAGACATAAAGTCTATCAAACAGCTCTTTCATGAATACATATTTACAATTTCTTTTTTTAAAATATGCTATTAAAATATAGACAAGCTGCTTTTGCAGCATTTATGCCATTTGTGTGATAGATCATGCTGACTTTGAAGATAATACATGAAAAGAAGTGATAGACAACCTGAATAGCAGTGAAACTTCAAGAACATGTGTGAAAGAATAGATTTAAATTTCATACTAAAATACTTTTATTTCCTCTAATTTTATCCCAATTAAAACAAAAATAAATAGTGTAAAAAGATTGAGTCATTTTACTATATAATGCTGTTAAGATATTTACATTTTTTATTTTAGATATTATACCAATTTAAAAAAAAAATAGTTAAATCATTTACAGAAAAAATTCTAAACATACTAACAAATTCAAGACAAATTCACCAATAACAAGAAATTCACCTAAAGACAATGATGATTAAAATAAGTTAATGACTTTTTTTAATGTTTATTGTGAAATTCCACTGCTATAGTATCCCAAACAAATTCAACCAACCTTTCATAAAAAGAAAGAAAAAAGTTACATAAATAAATTTTAAATCACGTTGTGAAGGTCACTTGAGGTCGACTTGGTAGGTTAGTCATAAAAATATCACAATGAACGTTTCAAGCAGTAAAGTATTCTAATCATCTTGCTTTTGCTATTGGGTCTCGGGCATTTCAGCTGATAGCTAAAAACAAGACTGAAAAATTTTTTTCTTTTCCTTATTTTTTTTTTATATTCATACTGTAGTTGTTTCACTACAAGATAAAAATAACATCAGTTATGATCTAAAGGTTTCATATATTAAAATTGATGAAGCATTTATGAAAGCACAAGCTATATATCTGTTCCCAAGTCACCTCATAGGAACCAGTTAAGTATCCATTTTAATAAAATCTGTTAGAATAGACTTTAATTGGACTTAGCTATACCTTGAAGATGCTACTTACAAATGATACAGCATTACAGTGCTTTTCAAGCTTTTTTTTTTTTTCTATCATACTGCAATGACTTGCCTGTTCATAAATATATAAACACAGTTAAAACTTTTGCTTTTAAAATCCACAAAATTTGTAAAAGAGTTTTGTTAGGATGAAATGATCAAGCAGGACTAAAACAGAATAGTAAGGAAAATATAAAATAACTTGTAAAATATTTTAATGTTTTATATGTACACATCAAAAATAAATGAATAATTAAAAAGGAAAGTATGTTATAATGACATGGTAATGACTAACAACATAGACAATAAATAATGGGAATTTTTTGATTTTAATTGGCAAATATTATAAAGAAAAATTTCTTTTACCTGCTTCTTTTTTAAAAAGAAAAAATCAATAAGATTAGAATTTACATTATAAGTATTTAAAATGTGGATTCATATTTTTCTGCATATATATAACAGCTTAAGGAAATATCAAATAGTAGAAAAAATTTTAATACAAACTAAATTAAGCCATAAATTTCATAAAAAATTAAGTTTGACAATTTTATCAAACTAAAATTAGAAAGAAAGATGCATATCTTTGAATTGTTTTCAAAACATCTAAACACTAAATTAACATTTTTCCGGGGAAGAAGATTTAAAATGTTTCTTATTTTAATAAGTATTCAGTTTTCCAATGAGGTTAATATTAAACTAATATAACCACCAAGTGGACCAACTGGTTCTTGAGCACTCTGGTCAGTTCTTTGCTACCTTGGTGTTAATTTAACCAAAACTTACTGTTTAAAACAATTTTGAACAGTTATCATCTATGAAATCAATGGAATTGAAACCAACAGATTCCAGAACTGAAAGGAAACACTATACACTAGGATTTACAGACTATTAAGATTCAAATCCAAAGTCAAATATAATCAAATTCCTGTACAATCTTCATAAAGTGATTATAAAAGTGGTCAGTCTATATGGTGATCCTTTTTATAAAATGTAATACAATAAGGTTAACATAAACAGATGAATAAAAAATATGTTTGCCTTGTAAGAAAAAGTACTTTAAAATGGTATAGTTATCAAATTATAATATTACTAAACCAAGGCTTGATGGAATATTTAATCTGGCTTAATGGTCATATTAAATTTTACATTTATTTCTTTTACTAGAGAATTAAAAATTTGTATGTTATTTTACTATGAAAAATTTTGAACATTACAATAAATTTCATTGCTAAAAAGATCTATATCATAGGTGAAATATATTTTCAAACATAGACCATACGATAAAATGTGTTATGAGGCATATATTCTTTGTTAGTTTAGAAATATTCCATTAAATAAAAAGCATATAATGATAAAGGGACTTTTAAGAACAAGACAGTAAGGCTTTCTGAATAATTTGATTTTACTAATAGAATTACAGCATACATGCTTATATAACTATAGACCAGGGGAACATTAATTTTAATTGAAAAATACTCTGTATAAATACAGGTACAAACAGGATGATAAAAAATAGAAGTCAGATGAAAGAACAACATAAATGATTTTGATTGCATTTAGGTAAATTTTAAAATATATTTTCTGAACATGTTTATGTGGTATATTGTGTGTAGATTGAAGAATTATTCTTCTAGCAGGATATTTTATTTCACATCAAGAGAAGAAACCCAAGCACCTCATAATTAGCAGTTTTCTTCCCTTGATTAATTATTTAAGCAGATTATTCAAGCTGTACGAAATTTTACTTCTGAAATCACAGAATTATTAAAGAATGATTTCTTTCATGAACTTGGACCCCATACTTATCTATTAATCCCAAACATTTCACCAAACTTTACAACCATAGCAATACATCATAAAATAATTAATAAAGCTAAAATTTTAAAATTACACCAGACAAATCTGAATTCTTTTTAAAAAATACTAACTTTTTATACTCAGTTCTTTCTTTATGTCTAACCTATTTGTAGGGAATAAATTTTAAGTAAAAAAAAATATAAAATATGGAATATTTTCAAAGTACAAAATCTATGCAAAAATTCTAATGTTATCAAAATCAGCAAACATTGAAATATTGTACAATATATACATATATATACACACACAAACATACAGACTTATGTACATACATATGCACGTACATATATGTATATTTATACATTGAAAAAGACAAATGACAGTGTTCAGTAAAACAAAACTTACAAAAGTTTGAAAAGCACTGTAAGATTACAAAGCAGAAAGGTAGATGTTTAAAAGCAGTGATGATGATAATTTCAGAAGAAAATATGTAAAATAGATTTTGCCTCATTGTGAATATCAGCAACTTAGCAAAGCTTGATCATCAGTGAATAAGTAGAAAGCATTAATAATAATAATAATAATAATAATAATATGGAAATGCTATTTTAAAAACCTAACTTAACAGGACCAATCAACTCATTTGATTTTTTTTTAAATTGATTTGAGGGAAAGAAGACAATATTCTTTACAAAAGTAAAGAACTCCATGATAGGGGTATATTCATAGTTTTGTTAACCTTGAAAATTAAAGAAAAAACAATTACTTTACCGCTCAATATGTTTCAATTTTAAAATAAAACTGATGAGTGATAGAACAATAAAGTTGAAATGTCCTGTTTATATTCATATATTTCTGCAAGAGCAAAACTCCATCTTACTTCAGCAGAGATATATTAACCTAACAGAAAAATATTAAATAATGACACAAAGGTGAAAATCTGAAATATATTTTAATAAATAACTTCAAATAAATAAAAACATGAAATTATTCATCTAGGTATATAAATTATTAGCATCACAATTCTGATTACATACATGCATGAAAGTATTTATATGCAGCTTACAGCAGAGGTGTAATGTATTTCAATATAATATATTCATAGCACAATACTTATTGATATAACAGTGTTTCTCAACCTTTATATATATGACTAAGTATAATGTCAATGTCTTAATCCCAAATTTCTAAAATTAGTGTTTAAATTTAGTGAACTCTGAAATTAATGAAAAAGAAATAATTTTTTCAAAGGTTATCCAATACTTTAAAAATCTTATTTATTTATTTTAAAGCAAATATACAACAGAATATCTTTCTCTTATGTTATATAAGAATTATAATCAGGTATTAAACTATTACATCAATGTCTGTAATTTTTCTAATTTAAATTGTTATAATAAATACGAATTACTGGTGCAGTTGGGGAACTTTAACTTAAGACTCAAGATTATGGAATTACAAACCTGCTAAATATCAAGCTGTTGTCTAATACAAGAATCAAAGAATTTACCCAGAACCTCAATGAAATTGATGCATAATGTAACTTTAACATCAACAGAATGTGAATGTCATTTGACAGACTAAACAACATAAAAATTATTCTTAACATGCTAAAAAGTAGCCTTATGTCAATAAATGACTAATTGCTACAGCAAAAAGTTCAGAATCAAAATTAGGTTAATAACTATAGTTCCTCCAGTTATTAGTCAGAGTTTTATATGATAATATGTCAAGATATATTGCTTACTCACTTTTTAAGCTTAAAAGTTAAAAATTAAGGAAGACATCTACTTCTTATTGAATTCAAATAATTGATATCTTATAGAAAAAAATGTTCTGTAAGCAAAAAAAAGTTCTATAAATTTATACAAATATATCTGATGTGTCCCATTTTTTCTAAACCAAAATAAATCAAATATATCAAGATATGCAAAAATGTAAAGTGTAACACATAAGTATAGTGCCAACACAATTCCATAAACCATAGCAGTGTTCTGTATAAAATATATATATGATTACAATGATCAATATAAGATATGCATATATATACATATATATGCTACAGTAAGTTTCTATTTTAAAATACCATTTTTTAAATTATATTTTTATCTTAGCAGTTAATAAGCTCATTTATAGAGGTAAGAATCTGTTAATTACTGTACATTTCTGAGTTTATCCAAGACAAATGTATATTTTTTCTTCAAAAATTTGCCCCCACATTCAAAATTTGCATACTATATATATAATGTTCAAACATATTGCCAAGAAGCCAAAACTATTGTCAAATTTGTAAAATGAGGTAAATATATTTTTATCAAGTTGCTTTTAAGTAAAATGATAGCCTAATAAACATGACCGATAATGTTTATACTGTATGTGCTAGATACTAGCAACTATAATTTTAACTCTTAAACCCTAATTGAACCTAACATATTTTTGCCATTCATTTGTTTTATGTACAATATGTGCTATCTGAATCAGTCTTACTTTCTGTGTCAGTTTTTCCTTTTAGTCTAAAAAATAAGTAGCAATAAAAAACCTTGTGACAAATTTCAAGCTACAGGTGATTGCATAACCTAGTGAATGAAAGGAAATTTTACCAACTAATCAGAGACTTTGTTTCTGACATGGATTTCCAAGGAATTGTGTGACATTTTGGTGACAAAACAAACCAACATAATTTTGAACATAATTTTGAATATAAAATATTTTTTTCATAATAGAATTCAATTATAGACTTAAGCAATATAAGCTAAAAAAATTAAAAAGTGCTATTTTTGACAATTTCAGGCTAACATCCAGTTAAAAAAAAAAAAAAAAAAAAAAATTCATAACACTGGAGTTAGAGACATTATATTTCTTATATAGTTAAGAAACACTGTAATATAGTATGTGATAGGTAAAAGGATTTTTTTTTTCCAGATCTGTTTGAAATATTTGTAATCTCATTTTATCAACAAAGAAGTATCACCAATCGAAAATAAGATATACTTCATATGACTTTTTTTCCAATTTCATTAAATTTAATGTATACTTAATAAACAGTCAAGAAACACTGCAATATAATATGCAATAGGTAAAAATAATTTCAGATCCATTTAAACTATTCGTAAACCCATATTTAATAAAGAAATCTCACAGAACTAGGACATGACATACTCTATAATTTGCCTTTTTTGGAATTTCATTTAACCTAATGTATGTATATCAGAGGCTTTTATAGTATAAACATCTTTAAAATATATTACAAACATTAAGTAAAGCAGACAGTAGTTAATAAAAAATTTAACAAAAGTAAGTAAAACTATAAAATTCGAAGGGTAGATATAACACTTGAAGCAATTATTTACAACTATGTGATATATATATAAAAAAAGGAATCGTGTGAGTAATAAAATACTTTGAGAATTCTGAACATTTTATTGAAACAGTGCATCACATCTCCAATAAGCAAAAGACTCAATGACCTTTTAAACATTTTTTCTTTAATAAAATACAATATCCCTTTTAATAATACAATGTAAATATATACTGTGCCAAAAGAAAAAACACATTTAAAAACTACTATTCTAAAAAAAAGCAAAATTACCACACACATTTCAGCATGTAGTCTATTTGGATTTGTACATCATAAAGATAATGTTTCATAAATTTAGTTTATCTTTTAATAAAGTCTTATATTTTATAACTTTAAATATTAAATGTGATTTAAAAGATTTTGATAAATTTAAGACTGTTGTTGTAAAAACAACATTAATTATGCATTTTTAAAAATATTGTTCTTGATATTTTATGTTTGAATTAATGTTTTTATTTGATTGTTAACAAATGGTTCATACAGGTATATGGGAGTGAAAATCAAGACGTTTTAAAGAACTTTTTAAGAAGTCTCAACTCAACTTTTTAGGACCTTTCTGAGAAAGATAATTATAATTGAAAAAAACTAGTCCAGATTATAATTTTGTTTATCCTCCTTCATTACAAATTTTACAGGAAGTAGCTTTACTTAGGAAATTTTATGAAATATCCTTTCCTTGCAGGAGAATCTTTAAATGCCAAATTCAGTTCAATTAACACTGAAACAATATTACAATCAGTAAATAATTCCCTTTTCTAAAAGTATTTCAGATATAAAAACCACAACTACCAATGCATGTCTGTTTACAGTTCTGAATTACCAATGTCTGAACATTACAAACTTTAAAATCATTTTATAAAACTTTTAAAAGGCTCCAATTAAAAAATGAACCATCCACTGATACAGGAAAAAGCTTAAGAAAAAAATTAATGATTCGGCTTTTCTGTAAAATTCCATCAAAATATTTTCTGCAGTGAAAGCCCTCCAAATAAGACAGAATCAAAATATCTTGTTCAAACTTCATTTTGTGATCGGTTGTATAATTTATTGGCAATGCTACTTATATAGCTTTCACTCAGGCAATTTATTTCAATTAGACTTAAATTAAAAAATTATAAATTGGTTCACAAATTAAGAGCTTTAAGAGACCTAAATGAGCACCTAAAATTAAAGAATATTAAAGAAGTGTACAAAACCTGTAATACTACTGTTAATGGAAAATATAAATTACAGTTAACAATCATAATTGTTAACTATAAAATTATATTTTCCACAAACAGTATTTACCCAGTTAGCCAAAATGAATTATTTTTCATATTTTGAAAAATAATGTGCTGGTTTTAATGATTTTTTTTGAGGGGGGGGGGAGTGATAAGCACTTCCACTCCTATTTTTCTCCACTTAAAAAATCATAAAATGACTATAACTTTTTAAAACTAAATTCAGAGATTTATCATTGCACATTATGGATAGAGTATTAAATAAAGTCTTTGGGAAAAAGTTCACAAAATGTTTTACAGAATTTTTTAAACTTAAATTCAAAAGTGTCATAGCTCATAATCAATATTTAACAGTACTTACTTACAATGTTTTGACAGTCTACTTAAGAGGGGAAAAAATTTACAAAAATAAAAGTAATAAAAACAGAAACCTTCCCTTTGTCTGTCTATATTTTAATATAATCCTTATTATAATAAAGTAAGCATTTGTACATAAACACAGTGATAAATGAATCCACAATGTTTAAAAAGTAAATTGAGTCATTTGCAAATCTCATCACCTGATTAATTTTGAAACTCAAATACTCCATAAGTTAAATATAATAGAAGACTAAGTATAAAAAATACAAAGAAGTTATACAAATATCAATAAGATTCAATATCTAAAGAGATTCAGATGAGCAATTTTTGTTCTGCACTAGATGGGTTATGAATTCAGAGATTCATCTTTATTTCCCCATTATGTGATTTTGCATATATTTTTAAATACATACATATGTAACATCAAGTTATACATAATGTACATTGAAGTGAGTATATTTAACTGACAAAGAATTATAAAGTTTAACCAATAAAAATAAAAATATCAATACCTCATAAGAATTTTTTTTGAAATTGCCAACAAGCTGACTATAAAAAATATTGCTCATAAACTTCATATAATATTTGAAAATATTTTAATACTAATGAAATGAAAACAAAGATAATTTAAAGCCTTAAACAAATGATTTTCTTTCAGAACCAATTACATTAATATGGCTATCCCTGGGTCATCTATCCTACAAAATGAATGAAAAAAAATAACTGAGTAAGTGCACAGTTTGAATATGACTAGATTAGTTCATACAATACACAACTCAATGAAAGTCTAATACAATACTCTCTTTAAAAGCAATAAAGCAAACTAAACACGGAGGGAAAAAAATTACAGCTAATATGTCAATTCATTGTTGTACTGAGGCAATAAATTTTTCTTAGGGGAAATCTTACATTACAAATGCTTTTGGTAGTATATAAATAATTGTTGACCTTGTGATTTTTTAGTATAAAAACTCAAAAATACTATTGAAAATGAGATAATTGAATTTGAGTAGCATTAAAAAAATTAAAATAGCAATGAATATTTTCAGCTAATGCATTTCACAATGCACCGCGGCAGAAATGAATTGCAATCCCTTTTGAAAATTATTAACATTTGTCAGTACAAATGCATTTAAATATTTTAATTTGTTGAAAAGAACTATACATTGTTAACCTTGTGATTAATGAGAATCATTAAATTTAAAAATGGTACCAGAAAATAGATAAGTGAATTTTATCAGTAAAAAACAAAAGTATAAGATTAGCAATTCTGTGTCATTGGGTAGAAAAAAAGAATAATTATATTAGCTATTACAACAGAATACCACAAAATATGATTCAATCTCATTACCATAACACAAAAATCTGTCTTCAAGAGTTGATTTTACTTTTACATATGCATCGTAAAGTTTTTCTCCGGTATTCTAAAAATTTTTACTGCCATCATAAAGTGAAAAAAAAATACTTTCAGAATTATTCACCTTTAATAGAAAGTAAAGCAATATACTTGAATTGCCAAAGCTAATTAAACTTATCTTTTAATCAAATCACACAAATGCATACATATGTGTGTAAAATGACAAATTACTTAGTTTTTTTTTTTTTTTTTAAATATTAAATCAGTCAATACTTATTTTAATATATCAAAGCTTGCTGAATCAATAGAGCATAAATTTATATTATCAAATAAAATCTACCTTATACATATCACATATTATTTTGGTATTGTTATATATATATACTGATACCGAAATATGATTTCAGTTCATAAAACAAAATATAAAATCCCGAAACAAAATGGAAACAAATTTTATACACAGTTTATGAGCAATAATTTTCAATAAATAAAAGATATTTAGTCATTTATTGTATGTATACCATGTGAAATAAAAAATGCTAAATATAATTAAACACAATATTTTCTCCAATCATAGTTTTTCTTGAAATAAATAACTATCAAATAGCATAAAAAATTCATGGTACAATTAATTATTCATTATATTGTTAAGTACAACATATTAATTTAAATTTTTACTTAAGGAAAAAGAGCTATTAATAGCTACACTGTAAAATTCTACAGAATATAAAACATATTTACACAAAGAAAATAAAAACATCCTTTCTTATGTTCCAATCTAAAATTTGTTCCAGGAAAGTAGAAATCGAAACTTAACATCAATGTGCCAGTTAAAATATGCATGATAAAAAAAAAAAAAAATTTAATAAGGGATTTTTAACTTCTTTTCAAGGGGTAAAGGAATTCTTTAAGTAAATCTTCTAAAATAAAAATGTACAAATTAAAAATATAATTGTATACACAAAACAACAAATATTAATGATTAGGGAAACTATTTTACAAACTTGTTCCTTTTCTTTTCCAAAATAAAAATTGACTTCATAAAAAAATGAAACTGTACACATAAAAAGTGTCAACAGTGCAGTGTTTTCTAATTCAGTATATTGCAGTTAACTAGAAAGTTACACATTTTTAAAACAGTAAAATAGAAAATTAAAAAAGATAAAAAAAAAAAAAAGATACAGCATTATTTGCTGAAACTTCATAGTAGTTACTTTTATAATGTCTATACACTTTATATCAGTTAAAAAGATGATAATCTTGGGGCCACAGTACATTTGTAATGGCATGATCAATATGTCTTTGATCATCATGCACTGCAGTGCTTGCGTGAACAAATATGCAATGATATTTGTGGAAAATAGACGCCTTGATGATGATGCTTGTTACATGCCCAAGATCAAACACAGCACCGGAAAACCCAAATACTGGAGGTGGGTCTGCCTTGTTAAGCTGGGTTTAAAGAGATAGTGTTTTAGAAGCATTTAAATTAAATTAGCAAAATTTATATAAAATTTACTTCAGATGCCTAATTCTGAACCAAATGACATAAGTTTTAAAATCCTCTGCATAAAATTTCTACTAGAGTAAGAAATATAGAGGGAAGAGAAAGTTTTTTTTATTATTATTTTATTTTTCAAATTATTGCTCATAACAATTTACATATTTAAAAGGAAAACAATTTTTGAAAGCGGTTTCAATTTTGATGTAACAGATAAAACTCCTAATATATCCAACAAAAACAGTTAAAAACTCCAACTTTTTGACTAATGTTATATTCTCAAAAAATCTCATACTGATTTAGTATATAAGCTTCTCAGAAGCATTAAAGACCAAAGAACTTATTTATATAAATAAAACCGAAAACAATTTAACAATACCCTATTTTTTTTGGGGGGGGGAATGGATCCATTCAAAATCAGCACTAAAACTACTTCAATGTAAACATCTACTTACAAAGGGAAAAGTTTTTAATGCAAAGAGTAACTCAGAGATTTTCTCTTTTTGATTTTGAATAGTCCTCCAATTCACAATCAATTTAAACCCATCTTAATGCATTTCAGACTTCTGTTCTCAGCAGATTAAAATGATTCAGATGTCCCATTTCTTGACAATGACACGAATGACAAAACCATTGATGAGTAAAGGCATTTGAATAATTGCTTCTAAACACACGTTGGGTCAGGCATATGCTTTTCCTCGCATTTCAATAGCAGTACCTTTGCTATACACATATGCATGATCATCAATGCGATTTTTGTTCCTTGTAGATGGAGGCATTTGAGCCTTATCTCGGCGATTATAGTGACCCCTGCCTTCCCCATATCCATGAGAGGGGCCTGCAATGGTAGGCCCAGGGGCAGGTGGTGCAGAGGGGCGGGGTCCAGGATAAGGTGGTGGTGGTCCTGAGGGAGGACCCTGAGGTCGATGTCGCTGGAAAAGGAATGATTTCATTAGCAAATGAAAAAATAAATAAATAAAACTGTAAAAAATTAGAATAAGAAATAAATTGTACATAGACTTATAAGCATACATATATAAATATACTCACATACGATAAAAATTACTGAACTAATCATAACCAAATATTAACATGTTTCTTAGTATAACTTAAAGTGCTAAGTCACACATTGCATCCTGAAAAAAATTCATTTTCATTCAAAATTTTAAAACATAATGCCTCCAAGCCCTGAAGTAAACTGTTAATATCTTCCTTATTTAATCATTTGCATGTACATTGTTAGGAGGTAAAATGCACACCTTTCAAACAGGTACCCCAGGTTTAATTTCTGGCCAGAATTTCTTTTTCTTGATTTACAATAGAAATTTTCTAATGATTTATATATTATTAAAGTTAACAGAACTACTGCTATACTAATTACTTATATTTTACTACAAAAATTCCTTTTTATATTTATAGAGGAAATATGCTTCATAACTATTCTTCCAGGATAACTGAAAAAAAACTAGTGAACCAATGTTAACTAAATATTTTACACAAATAAATACATTTCCCAAACATCTTTTACCTATCTTATGGATGTGGGAAATGGAAGGCATGGTTTCTACATGTGAGAGTTCTTGCAAAGGTCCACTAGTGTGTATAGTACGTGTGTGTACACAGACATTCAGTCACCACTATCATAAGCAACAGTGCAGTTTTAAAATTTAACATGCTACCCACAAAGTGCACGCATATACAATTTACAAATATAATACATAAAACAAAATAACCCAAACAAATTAAGCATAATTACATATATTATTGGTTTCTAAATTAAATTGAGTAAATTAAATTAAAATAAACACATTAAATTATGACGGGTAAATTAAAATTTATGCCTTTAATAATGTATAAGTAGCTTTTTTAGCTTTAACAATTTCCTTTTCAGAAAAGTTTTTCTTGAAGCAACAATAACCCATTTCAAAATATTTACTTTTTTCTATCAAGGATTCTAGTTTGTGTACTCAAATTTGACCTAAATTCAGTTTAGTTTTTTCACACAGTACTGAAAACTCACATGCAGCATTACTGTGTGGAAAGAGTATAATATATTAAACATTATTATTTTTACAAGATTTTTGTATTTGATTGCTGAATTGTGATCTTTCAGTTCAAAATTTTTGTAATTTTCTTTAGCAGTCTGAGAGGTTTCCGGAGCTAACATATTTCATTTCTCCAGAGCAACTCCAGAGAATTGAGTAGTTGGCATGTTTGTGTATATATATTTGCATAAATTACTTAGTGTCAATGTACAGAAATGTGACAGCACACAGACAGTGAATACTATCCATGAAATTGGGTACAGTCCTTTTTCATAGCACTAATTGAAACTTTAGAAAGTCATCTTTTCAAAATACAAATTTAATTTTTGTTTATATGCTAAAATATTTCTCAAGTATTTTTTACACATCTTTATAAGTTACAGACAAGTGATTATAAAATGTCAATCTACATTTCATTCTGAAGCCCAGAAAACTACCTTACACATAAATACTATCAAAATTCATAAACATATCCATACCATTTTAAAAATTTCTAAATAGTAATCATTTCAGAAAAGATGAATTCAAGTAAAAGTTTTTTTAACTTTATTTTAAATAGCTCTTGAAAAAATTTTTGGCACATTTTGTATAATTATGATTAAACAAAATTTTTCATCCCTTTACATTTACAAAAGCAATTTTTCATTGCAGAAATATACTTATTCTAAAAAATAATGCTTCAAAAAAAGTTATTTATCTATAAGTAAAGGAGAGGTCAACAGTTTAAAAAATCTTCACACATTTAACAAATAAAAAAAGTTTTGAGAATTTAAAAGAAATACAGTACAATGTATTTTCTTTCCAGTAATTAAATATTTAATTGGAAAAAAATTAAGTCATTACCACGACATATAAAATTAAATAAATCATATATTTTTAGAATATATAAATTGTCTTAAAACTAATTCAAAAATATTAAAATTAGTGGATTATACAAATTTGGTAATTGCAAATAGCAATTAAAATAATTACTTAAAAAATTAAGTTTCATTAAAATGTATTTTGCATTGTCCTGATGCATTCAGAGTATCTGCCAAAATAAAATGTTTCAAATCCATGACTTTTTATGACTTTCCCTGATTTAGCAGATCATTTTCCATGACTTTAAAAAGCTTTTGTTAAAGTATATATGAATAAAACTTCTGATGTACATACAAATAAAATGTATGCTTTTAGAGAAATTACAAGAATATTATCATAAAAAACTATAAACTTACTTTATAAGTGTTAATAAACTCACATACAGAAAAATAAATTGTTGTATCTACATACCTAAGTTTAATCGTATAGCAATATTTCAATCAAAATGTTTCTAATTTGAATTCGGGGTGCTTTGGTATTATCCAGGTGACCATGAATAATAGCCAAATATAACTCTATAATGTTTATATACAGTATACCTAGAGATAAACTTATATTTTGTGCAAAAATCTTAATTTTTATTAAAAAATATTATTATATTAATAAAATTTTAATCTACAATTTAAACCAGAATAATATACATTTACCCACCCATTAAGCTTTCTTGCTTTGAGTTAGTTTCCTTGGTGAATAAATTTTACTTGGTAATATGGTCAATAGGATAATACATAAATACCAAACTCAGTAAATTCAGCCAAATGACAAGTAAATATAGAATTAAACAATTCAATGCATTTTCTTTTAATCAGTAGTTTAGCGGATCCATGACTTTCCATGACTTTTACTCATTTTACTTGAAAAATCAAGACTTTCCATGACAAAATTAATCCATTGTCTAAATCCATGATTTTCCAGGTGCTCGGAAACCATGTGCATTCTGTTTGCAAATGAGACCTAATTCTTTTCAAAATTCAATGGATTTTATTAAAAACAAGTAATTTTTAAAATATGGAAAATTTTACGAAATTTGAAAAATTGCATGGTTTTTTAGAGTAATAGTGTAATAAAGTTTACAATACAGTTAACTGAATAAAAATGTTAGCTTGTAAACACATTTAATGGGTCATTATAAATTAACACACTTTAAAAATAAAACAAAAGTAACTAATGATTACAAATAGAGTAGCTTAACAATATTATTATCTTATTGCATAAATATTTAAATCCATTGCAATAGTATAATCTACATAACTAGTTTTAAAAAATATTTTTTATACTTAACAAAACATGTAAAAGCACACATTTCACAAAACTAATTTCACAATGAACAGATGATTTAATGTTTTCTTAAATATTTGTAAATTTATAATACTGTAATATTAAAGTATTTAAAATTGTACCTTTCTCCGCAAAGTATCTGCTGGATGTCTAAGTGTATCTGTGATTCTAAGAGCTGGAGCTTTTCTGGGATTGCTGCTTGGTGTGTGGACGGCACAGCATTTAATAAATATGCCCATGACAATAGCAAAACCCACAACAGAGAGCATTACACCCCACCAGCAACTCTGGGAGAGAAATATAAATTTTATCAAACTATATTACCAGTTACACAGTACATTTCAATGTACAGCAAAAAGATACATAAAAACAAAAATGTGCGATTGATAATTTTTGTTTAACAAAAAATGTTTTAAATTACACATCTGATGCATACATTCAAAGTTAAAAAAGACCTTATAAAAGAGATCAATATATCTTGCAGTTGTTCTAAATTAATTATGAAATTTCAATATCTTTCAAGTTAATATTTTAAATGAAATTGCTATGCTCAGCTTATTTGATAGAATTTTGCTCTATATGGCATGATCAGGTGTACTTTGCCTAGATAGAAGTAAAGAATGAGTTCATATAGTCTGAGTACATTATTCATCTAGAAAACACCGATTGTTATATATAGCGGTGGTTCCTAACCGGTAGATGGTAGTTAGCAACCCACAAGTGGATTGTGTGTTAATATTAAAAACCTTAAAATACATTTAAAGAAATAAAATCCAAACAAAACTGGCTGTCTTTTATTCTTATATATAAATGAAAAAATAAACATTAAGTCATTTTAGTGTTTCCAATTCATTTTTAAGTATTAAGAAATTTTATTTTTCAGACAATTGACCCAGTTTTTGTTAATACTTTGAATTAACATGCCTATTGTCTGCTTTTCACTATAAACAAATTTGACTGCATAAATTCACATTTCTATCATTTCTAAACTAACCAAAGAAAAAGAAAAATCTTAAAAATCTCTCATTCAAGGTTTAATTTTTTTAAATATTTCAGTCTCAAAAGCTGTATGTACAAAAAGAAAATATAAAAAAAATCTTACCGTAACCCACTGTTTAATGGTCATTAAGGTTTTTTGGTTAAAAAGTAGGTTTTTCAGCCTGGCTAGAGGGCCTTCAGCATCAACTGCTCGGCACTTTTGGAAAACATCACAATATCCTTTAAAATCATTACATGGGGATCCAGGACGCAACTTTATACCACTTATATTTTTCATTTTTGAGATTTCATACGTGCTTCGACAAGTACTTTCTTTTCCTAAAAGAGAAATAAATATCATTAATTTTTAAAAAGTAGTACACCTTGTGTAGTAAAACATGTGCAATATTAAGTATAAATATGGAGAAAAATTGTATACAGAACTTAATGTACTCATTCAAATGTTTTGAAGCAAAGCACCTCTTAACTTACAATAGAAAAAACAAACTTCTATTGAATGAGAAAAATAGACCCCATATTTGTAGTAATACTGTAAGGATTAACTGTAGTAGCAATAAAGTGACCAAATTTTGGCAAGCAATTATAGCCTATGATCAATTTGCTAAGAACAGGTTTAACCCCTTTGAGGACCAGCATGTAAATGCTAACTCATTGTGAAAGCCGTTGTCATTTAATGTCATCTAGTAATTAAATCTAGCATTTTAAAATTCAAATAAAACATTCTGATCTCTGATTATACATATGCAACGCTGACTCTCAATATCAACTGGAACTTTTCACGTGGAGGCGATGCTGGGCTGATAAGAGGGAAATTGCTGTGAAGTGTCCACGAGACATTGGTTGTGAACGGGTTAATGTATAATAAAAAAATACTCATACATTATCTTACCTTTAAAATTTAATTGAATATGCTTTGGTTTCCCCTGCTCCCCCCCCCAAAAAAAAAAAGATGAGATAAATTTTTATAGTAGTATAATAATATTTTTTAAACTTAAGACATTAATAACAGTTTTAAAATAATTTTTAAAATGTGCATATACCATCTGTATGTAATAACTTTAATAATCTAATTATACTTTAAGTAAATTACTAAAATAACTTATGTTTGCTCTCTACTTTCCACAGCATAAAATTATACATGCACATAAAAGTATAGAATAGGAATTCTTCAAATATTTCAAAATTTAAACAGTTAATCTTGGTGGTAAAACATTAGTAGTTTATATAAAATTAATAAAGCATAGTATCGGGAAAATGCCTAGGTTTAACCATTCTACTTCAAAGTTTTTGGTCCAATAAAGTTTTATTTCTTCTCATATGCTCAAAATACCTCATATGTTACTTATTACAAAAGTATATTATGACCCCAGATTTCTGTGCTACTTTTCCAGTCCATTAATTAAGTATGAGATACATAGGACACAGAAAAGGAAAATAAAGGTATTTCTAAGGTAACATGCTAGGAGTAATAAAAATTAAAAATTCTTGCAAAAAATTGTGAAATGTGAAATTATTTTTAAACACAGGTGTAAAGCTAACAAGTAATCAGAAATCCAATTTCAAAGTTATATAAGTCCCCTTTACCTGGATCCTGACAGGCTACTTCACACATTTGTTCTGGTTTAGCTTGATTTTCTTCCGTCAGAAAACATTCTTCCATGTCATATCTTTGACATATAGATCCAATGCATTCTCCACTCCAGCATACTTGTGTTCCTTCATTACATATAGTCTTGTTTGCCTTAGCAGCAGGTGCAGGACATTCAGCTCTTGAACCACTAAAGCTAGAGTTAAGGAAAACCATACATATGTCCTACCCTAAGTTACTGCTCTAAAAGAATTAGCATTCTCTCACATCTTTGATAACATATGTTAAAAAAAAACCCACCATGGATTGGATTGGTAATTAAATCTTAAACACCACTCATCAAAAGAGTTTAAAAACCCTTACACTAGCTATCTGCATAAGCTACAGGTGATAAAACATTAACACATTCACCACTATTGACAACACATCTTGTCTTCCAACAATATTTGCTGAGAGTTAGAGGCTTCATATTTATCATTTATAGTACAGGATGTAATTATTACACTGTCAGGGGTCAGCAAATTTTTAAAAGAGAATAGCTAAACTGCCTAAATAACAAAATGGTAGTACCTAAGACCAATTTATGTAGCTTTTGATACAATATATAAAAGATGAAGTCTGAGAAGCTGCAAACACCTGCACAAAAAACTGCAATCACCTAATCTGCACTATGAAGTCTTTAAATAGCAAAAAGGTTTATAAGTCTGTGAAAAACTAAGGACAGAACAGAATTTTTTGCAGTAACTACAACAATCTATGCAATAAACAATAAATAAAGAATCTATCTCTCAGTGAATATTTGGAAAATGGAAGGTGTATTCCTTGGTAAATATGTTAATTTGTGAACTACATGTCTCATGCAACACATTAACATATCTTTTTTTAAGACTAATGCCCATGTGACAGTGCGACAACTATCAGGCAGTCAGTACTATAAAATCAACAGACTCTTGTACTAACATTTAGAATTCCTATTATGTGCAACATAAATATAACAAAGTTTAAGCTAACAAAATAACAGTTGAGTTTTGTACAATGCACTTATAGAAATCTTTTAAAATTATCTATGACCTAACAGATGGTTTATATATATATATATATATATATATATATATATATATATATATATATATATATATATAATGATATTTTTTATCACTTTCGGTTTTGATTCTGTTTTACCAGTAATTCTTTTCTAACAACCCTAGCAAATGTTCTTGAATGTTCCCTAGTAAAATTCTTCTGATTGCATTCCTAAAAATAGAGTTTTGATGCCTAAGTGACATCATCTATGTGACTTGTAGGGGTCACTAATTGGTTGGCACAAATAACTATAAAAGCAAATGTATGGTATTTGAATAGTTTGGGCAAGGGGTTTACAGTGCTCCGGCAGTTTCAATAGTTTTGAGATTCCATTGTTTCCATTTCATTGTCCTCACAGAACTCCACTTTGAGATGAGGCAAAAAGCATCATTTCATATATATATATATATATATATATATATATATATATATATATATATATATAATGTATACATAGTATTAAATTTGACAATATGTCTACACTCAGAGTAGCAATGTATTGCAACAACCAGATGTAAACATTATCAGCCCTCCATGATTTGCAATTACATGTTTTATAACTCTTGATTTGCAATATTGTATCAGTTGTTTTAAATATGAAGTGTAACTATCAAATTCTTTACATGGACAGCAAGGAAAAGTATAAATATTTACTTTAAAAAAATTATTTTACTGACTATATAGCAATAACTTGTTAGATATGAAAATTTCTAATTTTAGTTTAGAGAATTTAGAAATGGTTAGAAATTTTTTAGCTCAGCTTCCTTAATACATTAACTTTATATGTTTAGGATGACAAGTGTTAACATTTCTTACATACATTACATTCAGTTGAGCTATTTAGCAAAGGAAAATGTAAAAATAGAAGCAACTATGCTGGTCATGTAGTAGTGTAAAATTTGTTTGTACTATGAATGTTAATAATTAATAAGCTAACTATTTCCAATTTAAATAACTTTAAACACATTCTGATAGGATATTTTATATTTTACCTTTTCTACACAAATTAGGAAAACTTAAATGCAAAGAAACATATCCAAATATTTAAAAAGACACATATTAAGAATATTTTAAAGAAACATACTTCGTTACAGGGTATCAATGATTTAAATCAGTAATTTTAATAATGATTTAAATTAAGTGATATTTTAAAATCATTGATTTTTTTAACATCAGTGACTAATTTTTTCTTAACTTGAACCATAGAAAACTAAATTTCAATAAGTGCTGCCTGTTTTCCATTTACTACAAATGGTCACATCTGCAGAAGTTTAAAAAATATTTTTAACCTTTGGTTTTGAACACAGTTAATGAAAAAACAATTAGAAGTAGGATAACTTCACAAACCTACATATATGCTTAAATCTTTAAATAAATTACAATATCATTATTCTCTGCGAAAATTAGTATTTCTGCAAAACTTTACTATCAAATCTTTGTTTAAAATTTGTAAAGTTATTACATGGTCTACCAATTCTACTATGTTCATAAAGTTATCCACTAGAAACAAAATACTTTAGAATAATTATTTGCTTAAGTTAGTTGGTTGGTTGGTTTGAAGCATTATGGTCTGCTGCTTTGCTACATGAGGGCTTATGAGACCAGGATCTACTATTTGCTTAAGATTTTATTTTAATCCTTTCAGTAAAAACAAATTTAGTAAAATTTTAAATTTTTTACTAAATTTTTATACAATGGAATAGATTTGGCCAGAATAAAACTTGATAGGAAAATCTCAATACGTTGTGTTTTCTTTTCCTCAATAGTTCCTTGTGATTTATCTAAACTTATATAAGATTTATACTATAAGTTGGGTATTTATTGGCCCTAGATGTAGTTAAACTGGTTTTAAAAATCTGATTTTATTTTTTAATTTAAAATCAGGTTTAAATTTTATTTAAACCTCATTTTTTAATTTGAAAAGTTATGATTTTTTTTACACTCTGCTTGGTTGTATAAAATATACTGCTATGCAAATTTTTTAAGAAAAGTAATAAATGCAGATAAAGGATACTCGCATCGTGACTGTTTTGTACAATCTGACTCAGCTTTGCAAAGAGTGCCGGCTTGCACATATTGACAGGATGAATTACAACATGGTCCTTTACTTGGACTGAAAAAAAAAATAAATAGAACATTTAAAATTACTATTGAAAAATTCCATTTTATTTTTTATTCCTAATATAAAATTAATTTAAAAAGAATTTTATTCAATAAAACTTACAGATGGGTGTATCTTATGAGTCATTGCAATACATGATACAACCATTCAGTTTATTAAAAAAGTTAAAAAAAATAAACAACTAAATAATTAAAAAGTATTTATGCTATTAAAATTTATGAAAAATCAGATAATATCTTAATGCAGGCTTAACCACATTGGCTTCTCAGCAACTCATGAGAGCTTGTCTTGAAATGGTTAATAAAAAATAAAAAAAATAAATTATCCATTCGCTTACTAATATTTAAATAAATATGTGAACTAAAAGATTTCCCCAATAATTCTTATTTTACTTTTTAAAACAGAAACATAAAAATTATATATTCAATAATTCAAATTACATGACAAGATTTAAAACATTAAAATTATTGCCTAGATGATACTTCAATAACTCATTTTAAGTGAGTTTATTATGCTGATTTTTATTACATACATCACAAAGTACAGTTAATATCAATTTTGTAAACACACAGTCTAAATATCAATATTAAATTTGTATAAAGTTCATGACATTTTATATGCTTGAGTGTCTTAGAATAGTTAATAGTTTTAAACTTTCATAATGCTATACAAAATACAAAGATCGGCAATAATTTTGCTCTGAGCCCTGCAATTAACTGAAAGATTTTTTTTAGGATGGGTGTATCACACATGCAACACATTTTAAAACAGTAAATTATCTAGTATTGATAAATTTCACCATAATAGACATAAGAATAAATCCAGTGGTAGTAAAAAACATCACCTGTACTTTTTTGTCTATGTTTAACAGAAACAGCAATTCCTTTACAGTTTTAAACTTTAACTGCTGTTATGTGGTCTCACATACTTCATGACCTACATCCCCTAAGCATTTCCATCCTCAAAATTGTAAATGACCTTAGCCCTTTTTGCAGTGTGCTGTCAAAATAGCTTACCAAATTTCAATTTAATATCTGTTGAAGATTGATTCACGGACTAAAAAAGACCATGTCACAGAAGTTGTGGGATCACATGGGGGTCAAAGAGAGCATGCTGCATTCTTTTTCAAAGTAAACAAAAAGAAATCATTGAAAGCAATTAGTAAATTTATTTCTCTAGAAATCGGGAATAATTAGTGCAAACTCCCCAGAATTCTATTTTTTTTTTCAGAGCACAAAGCCCCCCCCCCTTCTGCCGGTTCAAATGTAATTACTAGATTACAGTTTATTTCTTTGAAATTTCATAATACTTGCCTGCATTTGAACTGCCCTCTTAGTTGACATGGTCTTGCTGGTTCTCCACGAGTTATAAATGGAGTAACTTCTTTGGGATAACAACATCTTTCAGTACACTCCTTCTCATCATAGCCACAGTCACAAGCTTCTCCATCTTCCACAATCTTATTACCACAAAAAGCTCCATCATCCTCTGAAAGATAGAAAATAGTAATGAATGAGAGAACATTTCTTACCCATTAAAAAAAAATAAGCTAAGAATTTCTAAAGCATTTTGATGCTAAAAATTGTTTAAAAGATATTAAAAAAATATTTACACATCAATTTTTAATACAGTAAAGTACCATTGATATGAATTTTTAATAAACCATTGTAATAATAAATTCTTTTGTTTATAAAATGCCAAGTTTTACATCATTTATAAAACAAGAACCTACTGCTTAAATTGAGTCTGCAAACATCCATGCCTATAGGTTAAAACCCTAAGAGTTAGAATTAAAAGACAGCATCCTACCTATTCAAATATTATCTTGCCCAATAAGTACAAATTAATTTGTCAAAGTATAGTTCTCTAACAACTAAGATTTTTTTTTTAAATTTCTTCAGAATTTTAAGCTTAATCTATCAGATATGAAAGAAGAATATAAGAAAATATGTTTTTAAAAGCAAAAGAAATATTTTAATAGCTCAAATATCACTTTGTAAAGGTAATTTATATAATTAATACTTGTATACAAAAAAATTAATATAACATGTCCAAAAACAAGAAATAATGAAAAAGGTTATTTTTCATAAAAACTTTTAGAAGTTTAAAGTGTGCAATCTAGTCTGCCTATATACAATGCATTTACAGGCAAAATATTAGCAATTAATTTTCTACAGAATCTTCTTAAAGTACTGATCACAGTCTTGTTAATGAATTCTTTCAAATTAAAGAAAAAATTAAGTGCAACATGATAAAACAAATTTTTACTAACATGCTAAATTTGAATTAACAAACAGTAGGTCTGAACATTAAGACTTTCACAGTAAAGTGTGATATTTACAATTACACAAATATAAAAAAAAGACACAAATTATAAGGAAAACATACAAAAATTTCTTTTAGCTTTACACATACTTTCAAAGCAATTTTCTTTGCCTTCATTGCTGAATACGGCCCTTAATACTGCACTAATATTGTGCCGACTACACTCGGAAAATTTATTATTGTGTGGTCTATCACCTGAGGTAGCACTTGCATACATAATATAATTGCCTTTAGCACCCCCTGGTCTGCACTCTTTGGGATAATCATGCTAAAAGAAAAATAAAAAGTTAAATAAAATGATTAGACCAATGCATAAAACACTCTTAAATAGTACAGTATACTTACAGGTGATCCAAAATTATGACCAATTTCATGAGCAAGGGTTAATTCAGAAACTTTAGGTGGTACTCTGCTATTATAATTAACAAAGGTGATAACTCCTGTATTTAAACTTCTTTTTGTTTGCACTTGTCGTCCAGCAATATTTTCTGTGTAAGATTTGTATTTTTCACATATACCACCAGAAGCACCTGAGGAGAAAAAATAGTTTTGAAATTGATTGAGTCAACTTGATTTGGAAGCAAAGAATAGACCTATTTAATGAATTTAATGAATTGAAAACTACTTTGAAAAAGAAAGTAAAAAATTATTTAACACATTTTATAAGAACTAATTTTAGAATTTTAGACTAGAAATCAGGCGTGACAGCCTAAAAGAAGCTGCAATGACTGCAATTTTTTAATAATATATTCATAATAATATGCACCTAGTTAAAAATGTGGAATGTATTATTCCATTTTCAACTGTACAAATACAAATATTAAAAGTAATCTATAGGTTATATATTGAAATACAAAACATAAATAAATTTCAATATTCATAAGCACACACACAAAATAATAAAGAAATAAAAAATAAAATTATTAAAAGAATGAAAATTTATAGTACCAAAATTAGCATTACCAGATGCTGAGGCAACCCATGCCAGACCTAGAGTACCACCAGAGAAGTCTCTGTATGTAAAGATGTAGGCCAGACAGAAGTCATCATGATTAAATTGAGAATTTAAATTTAAAAAATTAGAAACATCAATGTTTGGTGAACAGAAAGGGTTATTACGTTTGTACCGTGGTTCACACACTCTAGAGTCATTTATCTGAAATATACGTTAAAAGAAAAAAAATCAGTTAAAAATAATTTTTAAAAAAGTAAGACATATATGAAATATAGAAAAGTAAAACCAAAAGAAATAATGAAATTTCAGTGAAAGAATTAGCAATTTCAGAAATATAATAGAAATATTAAGGCCATACTGAAACACATAAATATATGATTGAGTATATAAGAATGATACAAATATGGAGATTATTTTGTTTTTATATACCCAATTATGGGAAAATTATAGGCAATATATATAAATCTCTTTATGTATGCATGTGAGTGAGTAAATATAATATCATATTGATAAAAAATTAATTCACTGAAGGGGAGAACCAGCTGATGGTAACATATTAACCAAAAGACCAACAAAATCTACTAAACCTTTGGTAGGTGTTGATTTGTATTAATGATTGTTAAATCTTTCCACTGAACTTTAAAATAATTTCAACAGATCAGTGGTATGAAAGAGAATAAGCAAAAAATTAAAAATACTTAGGCTTTATTATAATATTTAGAATTAAGGCAATTTTTTATATGTAGTATATGTCATGTCTTGGATAAAGCAGTCACGGAGAGTCAATTATTGTTGTCCTAAAATCTTTATTTCTTTTTGATAGTCCAGACAAGAGTACGATAAAGGAAGTACGATAGAAAGTCTGCTCTAAGCATACTCATGACTAGTCTGCTTGACGCAACTAAGTCACAGCTAAGGAGAGAGATGTCTCCTGACTAACTGCCAGAATAGCGAGTGTGTACTTCTTACTTAAGAATATAAAATCTTATCTAAGGGGGATTTTTTTTGGGGGGGAATGAACCTGACCATTTACACTTTTCGAGGGCGTGTTTTGGGCATTCTTGAATCCCTTCATTAGCCGTCGCACTTTTTTGTTTTGTTTTTAGTGAGGCCGAACAGATAGCGTGGGGGATGCCGTTTTGTGGCAGCAGATGCTTCGCGTTAAGTGTAAGTCAAACCACAGATGTTGGGGTCTAAAAGTTATGTGACTGTCTGGTGTCAAAATGGGATTAACTGGTTTAAATGACGACTTCTGTAACGTCAATGGGGGATTAAAATTTCGTCTTTATGGCCCACAGGTGGCTCACATGTGTTTTTCAGATCTTGTTGGCTTGTTGGAGTTGTTTACTTCTCACACTTAGGGGTTTTCTCTCATTACTTTTTATTTTCGGGGGGCTTATTCCTCAATCTGTTTTTCTATATTACAATATTGAAAACAGGTGTGATACCACGCTAAAATAGTTTTACTTCAATACAACACACACACAAAATAACAATAATAATAATAATATAAGAGCTTTTAAGAAAGCTAGACAATCTACACCTAGATTAAAATGAGCCACAAAACAATCATGCACATAGAAAAACTGAAAGACAAATATATTACTTTGTATACAAATAAGATAGTAAATTGTGGATGAATGGGATCCATTTCCTAAGGTATGCTCTTATTCAATTATTAGCTATAAATTCTACCAAATAAAGTCTAAGTTTTATTAATATACTTATCTATATATCAGCAAATTTTTAAAAGGGAATAAACATGAATCTAGTATAATACTGAAATTCACATATCTAAGCAGCAAATCATGATTAAATTTTAATTTAGAACAACAATAATAGTCTTAAAAAACATTTCTAATAAGTTGGGAAGATTCTTACTTTTATTCTTTGAACAACAAACTTGATGCCTCTAAAGCCATCAAAATCTGTGTTCTCATATATATGGTTGACAGCCTTAATGTGTTGAGATACTAATGAAGTAATTTCTTCCCTAATATTAGTATCTGATAGTTCATAATTTCTGATATGGTCCCACAAAAAAGTGTCAGTTTGAATATAAAGTGAACATGCACGCTTTTCTGAAGATTCTTTTGTGGAATAGGAAGTATAATGTTGTGCGTCTCGCGTGTAAATGTTATGGAAATTTCTGGCAAAAGTTGAGCTTCGTTTTCTTCTGACATTATTCTACAGAAAAAAATAGAAAATAAATATAAAAATATTTCTGAATTTCCCACAAAAAAGATTTAACATACTTAAACTTAAAATATCATAAATATTAAGTTTTTAAACATTCAAATACATGATGGCTTGTTTATAAATATCAAACTAAAGATATGTAAAGGTTATCATCATACAGAAAATTTAAGCTTCAGTGTCATAGAAAATTAATAAAAAATAATATAAATATAAATAAATAAAAGTAACTATTTTAATTTTGCATTATTAAACTGGAGAATAAAACCTAAAGATAAGATACAAATTAGAAATATAAAAATTAATTTCAAGTCAGTAAGAAGACTATTCTAAATTTAGAAATTGTCAGAAGCTACTTCAATATGACAAAGCCATTGATCATACAGTATAAAACAATGATAAATTAAATACCTGCCTACCTGGTAAAAAAGAAATGTGTTGTAATTGGGGAAAAAATTACAAGTAATATTTTCCCCAACTAACATAAAATCAAAATAACAATTTCCAAACAAATAACTACATTTTAAGACTTTATAAATGAAGGCAAATACATTTTCAAACTAAATAACTATTTCCCATTAACAGATTTCAAAATTTTCATAACATTAAAATATTTTATAATTCAAAAGTAGACAGAAAAAAAACTTAAAAATTTAGAACAAAAGTAAGAGACTTGTAAGATTTCAAAAAAGCTAAAATAATGAACTTTTTCCTACAGAAATTGTCAATTACTATGTAAATGACAAATCTCATCTACCACCACTTTAAATGTCTTCTAAATTTAAACTTTATGATGACCAATCTGGTTGTATTGGTCAGAGCAATCAAGTACTGCCGGCTGAAAAATAGAAGGATTTCAATTTTTCCAAGCAACCAAGATACTGACTGAAAAGTAGAATGCTCAGGATGAAGTCTATGATGGTTATTCTCAACAAGAGACATTGTGTTGATTTAAAACTGCTTTATTGATTGGATATTTATGGATTGTACCTTTTGTCTGGCATTCCATGTTTAATTTTTAGTGTGTTTGTCTAGGAATATTTAGAATACTTGTTGACAGAGAGAAGCTGTCAAAATGTATAGTATTAGATTAATTAGATTAGTTTAATGTCTAGTGCATACAGCTAAGTAATTTCATAAAATATATATTCTTCATAAAAAAAAAAAATCAGTAGATATTGAAAGTTTTAACTTGCAAGGAAAAAAAATTTTTTTTTTCAATGATACTGATGAATCAGACTTTGAAATTAATAATGACAGTGAAGAAAATTTGACAATTCTAATGTAGATATTGTTAAAAAGACAGACATTAGCCTTCTGGGATTTCCTTTCCAGGCAGGATAAGGCTTTTAAAATGTTTACACCCATACATAACCTACAAGTAAGTTCGATCCCACTTGTTAGTTGTGAATGGAACATCATTCCCATTACTTTCAAAGTCAGGTTCTTTAGTTTAATTAAAAATAGTTGAATTAATTTCTTCTATAGTTAACACTACATACTCTGATAATTCTTTACAGAAGTAAAAGCATAAAAGCAGTAAAGCATATGGATTGTACTTCTTGTTCAGCACTCCATGTTTGATGTTTAATGAGCTCCTTGAAGTATATTAGAATATCCTTTGGAATAGTTCTTGACAGAGAACAGCTTTAACACAGTTATAGTTTAATGTATTGTTACTGGTCACATATCTTGGTGACCAGAAATCAGTGGAAGAATTTTTTTACAAACAGTGAATTACTGCCGATCATTTATGACAAAAGAGAGAAATTGCATTTAACAACACAATCTAATGCATAAATCTTTAATTTCATTTTCAAGAAATTACTTTCAGTTTTGTGCAAAACGTAAATATTCAATTAGGAGCCAAAAAAAATTTATTTTAAATTTTGACTCCATTATAACAACCTACTTCTGAAAAAAAAATCTTATTTTAACAGCTATTAAAAACATATATTGCTGTCGGTCTGAAATAGAAGTTCTTAAGTGCATGGCAGCATCATTGGAGTCAATTTAATGAATTAGTTAAATAATTTTAAACCAAGAGAAACATTGTACTAATTTTTAATACAAATTACTAGTATTTAATATTTTTGTTTAACTATCAAATAAATAAAATTAAAACTGTTAGTATATATACACACAAATATTCATATAATGTGCAATACTTGTATTAATGCATTCTTTTAAAAATTATGTTAGTGATCTGCAAAATTTTAAATTGAAAATTAGATGGTCTAAGTATTAAAAAGCTATTAAAGAACTGCCCATGACTTGGAAATAAAAACTCCTTTACATATTATGCCAACTTTATTACAATCAAAGATTAAAAAAATAGTTTTAAATGAAGAGCAGCACTATTGCGTTAATTTTTAGTATATATTACTATTATTTAATACTCACATTGCATTGCTGTCAAATATTTAATGAAAATTTTTAATATATAATTATATCATTATCCATACTCTTACTAATACATTCCTTTAAAGATTGAGTTATTTTCAAATTTTATACTGCATATTTAACAATCCACAATATTTAAAAAAAATACTGACTGTTGTTTTAAGTCAATGTATAGCTTGCTTACATTTTCCATTTTAAAATAACTAATAAATAAACCCTAGAACTTAAAGGTTCTAAAATATAAGAAAATAAGTTAAAAAAACAATAAGCTTTATTAATATTGTTTTTACAAAATTAAAAATTTAATTTTAATATTAAAATTTCAATTATTGTAATACACAAAAAATTATTCAATTTTCAAGATGTTTTTATCCTTTTAGTAAATTTAAAAACTTACAAAAGAAATACCTACATACTGTAGTTGAATTGTTTTTGCTCTTTTAAAAAATATCAGTCTTTTATTCTTACCTAAGCCAATATCAGAAGTAATGAACACTACAGAAGGACATTAATTATACATCCCTCAATAAACAGGTAAAAGTAACAAAGGTACAAACATTCAAATACATAAAGGGGAGGGAAGAATATTTTCTAGTTTTGATTAGATATTAAAATCCTCATCGAAAATGCCTCATTAGTTGTCAAATGTTTAATAAAATTACATTCTGAGAGTTAAATATACCATCAAAATTGATTTAAAATTGATTTCATAGTATTTATATTATTACATATTTAGTCTTATAATACGGAATTCGAAGAAAAAATACTAAAAACAATCTTCACCTCTGAAATTTTATCTTCATGATCCTTAAATGACTTCTGATGAGATTTTCTGTCATTTACAGCAGATGTACTGATTTCCTGCATCCATTGTAATACTTTTCCTGTACCAGCACAGCCACCAATATGACTTTCTCTTCTCTCAGCATATGGATCATGAACATCATTTTCAGAGTATATGACAGAATGATATGGCTGGTCTCTCAAGCCATACTTATGAGTGCGTTCAACGTAATAAGTTTGGTTTGGAGTATGGACTTTGCCTTCAAAAATACCATCTCGGATAGAACCATACACAGTTGTTCCATGCTCATCTAAGAAATAAAATATTAACATTTTATATATATAATTTAATAACATTAAAATAGCAATTAACATATCAATATCAAGAGAGATTAAAAAAAAAAAAAAGACTTATGTTTATACAGTTATTAGCTTTCATGCATATTAGATTCACAATTATGACTTTAAAAAATTAAGTATAATCCCACAGTTAAGTAGGAGCATTTAAAAAGAAAAAATTCATAAAATACACATAAATACAGTCAAACCTGTCTATCTCGAAACCTGCTTATCTCGAAAACCTGTCTATGTCGAATTTTTTTAATTTCCCTACATTTTCAATAAAAATTTAACGTATTTTTCAAACCTATCTCAAATTATTTTTTTCCCAAACCTGTCTATCTCGAATTTTCGTAAGAAACATAACATTCCAGTTTGGAGCCTTATTGCGTTGATAACCGCACAAGTTCCCATTTTCAGGAAATACACTTCTAGTTTTCTCTCTCAAAGAGTTATTTGGTCAGGGACTAGGTTTAAATTGTATTAAAATCGGGTTCTCTGCTCTGGAATAATAAGGGATCGAGGTTGAACAGGGGGGGAATAGGAGGCTGGAGAAATTTCTTTTTGAAAATAGAACTGGCTCTCAGTCACAGCCTAATGACTAAGTGTCATCTCGCAACTTGCTGTCTCAATTTTAGAGCTAAAAATGGCAGGTGTTAAAAGAAAATTGAATGTTTTAACCATCGAAAAAAAAATGGAAATTCTGTCATTTTTGAAGGAAAACCCTTCTATGAAGCAAAACGTAGTCACCGCTAAATTTGGAATTCCACCCAGTACTATTTTACTATTATGAAAAACAAAGATTTCGTACAAAAGAACTTCAAAAACGGCTGCAAAACAATGAAAAAGAGTCGTGTATGTAAATGAAACTAAAAGTACTTCAAATTTTTAATCTTTTGTATTGCGTAAAGAAATTTTCTTAGTCTATTTTCATAAAACCTGTGTATCTCGAATTTTTTCTTTACTCCCAAGAGATTCGAGATAGACAGGTTTGACTGTATATCAAAAACAAAAAATCATAATTGTCAAGAAAATTTAGAGAACTTTTTGAATAAATATTTTCCAGAAGTCTGTATTGTAGCATTTTAGGCATTTAATATTTAGTATTTTAAGTATTTTTTACAGTAGGCTTGAAATTTTTATCATGTACAATGATGAGTTTTAGGCAACAGATAATTAAAAGAAAAAAAAGATCAGGAAATACAAAACATTAAAAGCCTTTAACTGAAATTTGTAGCTATATAAAAATTTACATTGATAATGTAAAATACTTCCTTATAGAATTCCAGTTTTAAAATTAAAAAGTGAAAGAATGTTTGGAATTATAATACCATGCTAAAAATAAATATGATTATATTGTTAGAAATTTATATAAAAAGGTTTTAAAAGTTTAAAAGGTTTTTTTAAAAATTTATAAAAAAGATATGGCAGTAAGCTTTTCAAATCTTGTACACAATGAAAAAAAAATTTTTTTTAGTATACACCAGCATAATACAGATTTTAAATTAATAAATTACAACTAATTCATAAATTTATTTTATTTTCGGGAAAAACACCAAAGTTTATCGAGTTTAAAGAAACTTTGAATGAGTGTTGCACTTATATATGATTTTTGAACAAATGAAAACATAAATGTTTTAAACAGGATCTAGGAATGATTATCTTCCCCCATTCTTAATAGCAATTTCACCCTTCCCCCCCCCCTCTGGTTTTGAGCATTACAGTCTACTTTTCTGCTATGCAAGTGCTGGTCACAGCTAATGGTTGATTCTGAACAACTATAAACATTCATCATAGAAGCAAGATTTGAAACTGTAGACTTCAGAACATAAAGGCATTGCTCTAAGCACCTATTTAGGTCAAAATTTTATGACAGATATTCATGACATTGCACACACAATTTAATTTAGTGTGGTGCAATGCTGTGGTCAATGATGTGGTATTTTTACGCAAATTTAGTATTTTTTTTTTTACACCATTCTCCTTAAGTACAATATTTATGCTGATGCAGCTTTTCTTCTGGAAATTAAAATACAAATTATTTTATTTATGATTTTTATTTAGTTTTGTAAAAATATAAAATTAATCTAAACTTCATAAGCATGTATATGTCTATGCCCAGCAATAATAATGAACATTTAAAAATACAATAAACTTTGTTCTTATATTTAAAATTCATCTGAATTCACTTTTGATAACTCAAAATATAAATTATACTTAATGATCATGCATTATAAAACATTTTATAATTATTACTCAGAAAACAAATAATATTTTCATATGATTACAAACCTGTTAAATGTCCTTCATACAAATGCGATACATCAAAATCAGTTGTTTCACCATCTGGTGTTTCAACTACAAAATTCTTTGAAAATACAGATGTATCTCGTTTTAAACGAATGTTAAAGTTTCTGAAATTAAAGAAAATTTATGAAAACAATAAATCAATTACAGATTTGTTATTTCTATTTCATATTATTATGACTCAGAATTATGATAAGAAATACAATTTAATGTTTTGAATCCCAAGTATTAATTGATAACATATTAAGGATTTTATTTCTAGTTCTCTATTAAGAAGGAAACAGGGAACTTTCCACAGGCATTGAAAACAAGGAAGTTTTTTAATAGCATTTTAAGGGAAGAGACATGCAGATTTCAATTGTTTCTAAAAATATCTAAAATAGCTAAGTTAGTTACAAATTAAAATTGTTAAAAATTAAGAAGTAAGGAATGATCAAACAAAATTTCAAATTAAATCCAATAACTTAAAACTAAATCTTCCATTTTAAAGCGGGTTTTAAAATGGAAAGGAAGGGGGGGAGTAAATACATTTTTTTTAATGTTGAAAAATTTTATATATATATATATATATATATACACACACACACACATACCATATATTTCCAAGTATAAGCCAAGAATTTTTTTGACTTTTTAAAAGATCTGAAGTGAAAGGGTCAGCTTACATATGAATCCATAGAACAGATGAAACATACATTTTTAGACAACAAGAAGTTGCCAAATCAGCACAAATTAACAAAATGGTTTTAAAAAAAAATAATAAAGAACAAAAAAGAAAGTGTATGATGGTAAAAAGTAAATAAAGTTTGCAAAAATTCTAAGATGAGGAAAAACCCAAAATTTGGAAAATAAATGTAAAATAACTTATCTATGTTATAATCGCTTCAAAATAACAGCATTAAAATTGTAGTAGGTTATTTAATCTTCTAATAAACTCAATTTCATGTAAACTAGAAGCAACTAATTCATTGCTAAACAATTTTTTTTTTTTTAAAGCTTATATTGCTTAAATTCATGAAGTTTTTCTTTATACAGGGTTAACAGAGTTGAAGCATCATCATTAGTATCTAAGTAAAAATATAACTGGCCACATGGTCTAACACCACATTTATCAATCCATGCACCATAGTTATAATTTAGATACGTTAATGCAAAATTGTGAAATAAATAAAGACAACCTTAAGTTATTTAAAACTTAAGTTGTTTATTAATGTAAGTTGTTTTTCTTCACCACTTTCGAAATGTGATAAGAGATGTCCTTGTATTTGTCTCGAAGTGCGACCTATTCCCTACACAGACAGTACTTAAATTGGATGCTGTGACGATAAAGGTTTGTGAAGCATTGGTCTAGTGAATCATTTTAAAGTAATTTGATTGGAAAATATTTTCCCCATTTTACCTTCTAGGACCCATATTTAAACATTAGAAAATTCAGAATTTGTTTTTTTTATTTCGGCCTTTACATGAATTTTGAACTTGGGCATATTTTTGAAGAAAACTAGCACCCTTAGTTTATATATGGATGAGCTAATATTCAGAAATATACAATGTTAGGAGTTCACTGTTTATCAATATATTGTCAAACATTGATAATCTTTAAGTGTCACAATAACAATATCTAAAATTCTGCTCTGTTAATATATCTCCCATGTACAACAAAGATTTACCTCCATGCTCAATATTGCCAAAAGACATCCTGAATATTCTGCAATATTTCTTCGAGTTACTGCACTCAAATGACATATAAACCTGCATAATTTATTTTCTGTATACAAGCACATGCCAGAATCTACCCTTGTACATTTTCACATTTCCGTTAAGATATTGATATTCACTGCTTGATCACAATAGCCAGTGATATATGCACATGTTAATATATCCCAATAGCTTGCGCTGCCTGCTTTGGAGGCTTATGATGTTTTGAGTAAATATCTGCATACAAAATAAATGCTCAGAATTGAGTTAACCATCCAAAACATCATTAAATATTTTTTTTTTAAATGGCAAAAAGTGATATTTGGCAATTTTTGTGTTATTCAAAGATGAAAATGGCAAAATAATAAATAAAAATATCAATATGCAATGTCTTTATGACAAATAATCCTGGAAACATACCTTTAATTAAAAATCCTTACATTTGTAAATAGTTTATATTTTGACACATATCAGCAAATATTTTCATAGTTAACTGTTTATTAATCTTATGAATTTCATTTTAAATAATTTTAAAGAATCAGAAATGATGTAATATTTTTCTAATACAACTAACACTCTAAAATATAGCAAATATATATGCTACTAATGAGATTTGAACCCATAAGGAGGAAAGACTAAAATAAAAATAACTTCTCTCTTGATGTAATTTGTTTTTTGTGTTACATACAATGGATTTATTACAGAAAAAGTTTAAATGAAACCTATAAGACAAGTATCTAAAAGATTATTTTAATAATAAAACAGAAATAACTGCAGATACAGATAACATTTATAAAAATATGTTTAAAAGTCGTAACAAAAAATTATATATGAATGGGTAATCACAACTACCAGAAACTACTTTAAAAAGAAAGAAAATGCCATATTTTAATACATGAGCCTATTTGACAATTATCTTTATATTGCATGCATATGATTAAGAATAACAAAATACAAACAATAAACTTTAAATAATTTCTAAGATGTTATACCTGTTATGAGCATTGAAATTTATATGAACATATGGGCTTGCATCTGTTGAACGCTTGGCACGAAGATGATTATCATGAACTTTTTTAGTATTGTAGTTTAAAGGTTCATAATACTGAATGTATTCATTAAGCTTCTGGGCTATAACAAAAAAAATTTTAAATATGATAAACAAAGTATAACAAACAGAATTATGGAATAAGTTAATGATCATATATTTCAGACCCAACTTAATTTTTAAAAATTATTACCAAAAGAGAACATTATATATGCCTAAAAAAGGAGCTGTTATTAAGGCTAGACTAAGCAATGGTGAACACAGATAAATTTTTTCATTTGATATCCCATCATTTTTTAAATTATAATGTAACTATATCATACTATAATATGACCAAAATATAATCCATAGTATAATCTTTGCATTCAATTTTATGGACATTTATTCAGTTGATTGGTCTATGGAGAGGGGAACTGAAAAATCCCTTACAATTGTACAGATTAGAGACTAAATATATTTGCTTCCAAAACTTTTTTTATTGCTGGTAAAAATTGTTTCTATTGATACTATAAGGCATATCTTACAAAATAATTATAATAAAAAAAAATTATAAAATGGTTCAATAGTTATGAAACTATCATTTGTTTAAAAAGCATTTCTGTGTAAATTATTCAAAATCTATAACAGTAAATTTTAATGCATAAAAAAAATTACATCATAAAGGATTAAATTAAATTTTTTTTTTAAATGATTTCATAATTTTCTTTTTAAATTACAGAGAAAGTAGTTACTTTACTAATGTGATTAGGGAGAAATTTATTTAAGAAATTAAACTTCATCATTAAACATTAAAGAATTAGACATTTAGAAAACAAAATACATTTAATAAAATAAAGTTTAATATAATGTATATACATAAAATATATAATTAGAATAGTATAAACTTAAAATTTGAATTCTACACTAATTGATATTTAGCACATATTTAGTATATATTTCATAGGACTTAAATAAAAATAAATTGAACTCAATATGAAAATTTGTATAATGTGAACTTATTTTTTTATTGTAGAGACCCAAATATAAAATTTGTCTGGCTTTTGGTTTTAATGTGCAGAAGAGATGAAAATCCACATTTGCATAGATAAGTGAAAGCCAACAGCACAACTAATTGAAAAGGAAGCAAAGAAATTTTAGGATATTAATGGTGCATTGCACACCAGAATTGATATAATGATTCTTTTATAACTATTCCATTGTAATGGAGTAATTTAGAATCTTCAAAAACTTTTCCTGTCCCAGTTCTACCTGGACCAAGAATATCTGGAATGTTGACAATATTCAAAGATAAGTGATATATGAACTAATGTAGTTTCATGTATGAAGAGTATTGACATGTTTAAAAAAATAAATAAAAATATATAAAAATAGTTATTTATCCACTATCATCTTTAGGAGGTTTTTTAAATTAATAATCAACTAACTTTGAGGGTTATGACCCACCACTTCTTCCAAACATATATAGAAATTCAAATGTATAACAATACTACGTGTTAAAAAAACTAACCTTCCTACAGTGCTCAAAACTTTTGTGACCCATGTCAAATGTAACTTGAGTATGGTTGTTTTGTTTTTTGGAGAAGTAACTAAAAAAATTATTAAGACTTTTCTTAGCAGTAGCAAATAATCAGCAACATTTCCTTTTTTTAAATTAGTAAATTTTTTATAGTTAAAATTCTAATGTCATTCAGGTTAATTTGGACTCATTATTCAATGCACAAAAAGAAAACAACAATATTTTTTAATGTTACATATTACTATAATTACTATTCTTGTTGTGACAATATATTTGTGCTTTTCTTCCTTTATATTACATAATTGAATTTTTCTGTGACTGCTATTGACTTAACATACTTTTTCTTCCTTCATTTGTAAAAATATGCAAATATATGTTCTTTTCATAGTAGACTTTTTTTTTAATGTTCCATTATGCATATGTCCAAAATTGTGTTCTGAGATGTAAAATAAATATTTCATAAACATTTTTCTCCAATATATGATTTTACTTTAGAAAATTGATGAAAACACAGAAGTGCCATTTTTTATCTATATCAAATAAATATAAAAATAAATAAAATGAATATCAGAAAAATATTTTGTGTTGCATTTGAAGATTTACAATAATTTTCAGAGGTGAATGATTGAATTAGAAATTTTTATTTCATGCAAACAGAATAACCTGCAAAATTCACAGTCCCTTAGAATCATAAAACTTACCTATCAGATGTAAAAGATGATATAAAAATACAACAAAGCGAATATAAAGAGATAACTAAATATACAATTAGATTAATATATACAAAATAGGGCAAATTTAATAACAATTTGAAAAAAATACCATGGTTAACATGCTGAAAATTTTAGGTGTTTGATATTCTATAAAAACATAAGGTAAATAGATTCAGACACTTAAATGCATGTTAAATAACAAACATTTTCTACACTTATAACAGTAAGATACTCTTAAATATTTACAGGAAAAAACAAATTTTAAAAATGAAAAATACAAAATTACCAGAAATTTATCATTTGTATGAAATGCCTTATTAAAATTTAAATACCTCTTATATACACCCATGCCCCATGGTTTTAACAATGCAGTTATATGAAGCAAACAATGCAGTTATATGAAGTTCAAAATATACTCTCATTAGGAATTTTTAGAATGTTCATTCACATAATTAATATAAAACAGTATTTTCTTATACTACCAAACTACAATTAGTCACCTAAATTAACAAACTGCTAATCTTATATAATTAATTTTTTTCTCTTGTTTTTCATCTGAGTATCTTACATTATTTATATTTGAAAAGTACTATACATATTTTGAAAGACATTGATAAATCCTAAATTATTTTTTCTCTCTAGAAAATCACAAATTACAAGTGTGATTGCAATATAAAATAACATAAAAGTAGTAACACCATTCAAAAACAAAGAAAATATGTAAACATGAAATTCATAATTAGAAAAATAACTGACTGAACATGCTAACAAAAAAAAAGTGTTACTTTAAGTTAATCAATCCATTGTTTCAGATAATCAAATATTACCATAACAATCTATAATACTGGAAGAAATTAACACAAAAATTTACAAATATATGTTTTTATATGGCTGTTTTTGATATTCAAGGTCAAACAAATAATATTTAACAATTCTTAAGAAAACAAAATTAGAAACAAACTTAAATTATTTTCAGTGTGTAGCAGAAATTGAATGAATAATATATTAAACATGTAATTTTAAATACGTATGACAGACACATATAACAATACTGAAATTAAAAAAAAAAATACCCTAACCAATTTTTATTTATTTAGTAATAGAAACTGTAGAAAATTATTCCGATTCATACCTATCACATTCAAAATAAGCTCAAAACTAACTGATATAATTGAAATAATAAACTAAACAACGAAGGTCGCATGATTTAAGTCTGGAAATTACTGTAAGACGAATTACTGTGACAAATTTAAAAAAAAAAAAACTTTATCATTAACTAAATAAAGAGAATTGTACGCTATTATAAGTAATCTGCAACTTTTAAAAATGAAAATTGCTCAATACGCTTTCATTGTATTGAAAGAACATACAACAACAATCATAAAGCACTGAATTTCGAGGCCCAGTCAAATCAAAACATTCAAAATATCAGCTGATCTAAGCCTTATAGACGACCTCCCTTTCATTGAAGAATTACACCAAAATAAAAACATAGAATGTCAAAGAGGAAAAGGAACTTGTAGTAAATCACAGAGTAATAATAAATAATAATTTTGTTATAAAAACAAGAGTTTTATCTTACTACTTTCAACAGTACTCCATGTAACAAAGGTGAAAATGAAAAGCAGACTGAAGACTATCATATCTTCATTGATAGGAATTAAGTAGATATCCTAGCACGTTTAAAATTAACACCAAATTGCATACAATCAAATTTCTTGCTATCAAAAAGTACATGGAATTTCGTAAGCAAATTAAGGATATCCGCATCACTAGCTGCACTACACCTTACAGGGTTGCCAGATGTCAATAGTCTTAAATCGCCTTCACCAAAATCAAAAATTATCATCGGAAGCACTGTCGCCAAAAAAGAAGCAGAAACCCAGAAGTTTTGCTAAAATGCAGGGGGGATTTAAATATTATATCTTTTAAAAAATTTCTTTTCTTTTAACTACTTCCGAATTTCAAATATTCTCAGCTTTGAAATAAGATTTTTATATTTATACTTGTAATATTTATAATATTTTATAAAAATATTTTCTGATTCATCTTAAAAGTCAATGGTCATATATATATATATATATATATATATATATATATATATATATATATATATATATATATATATATATATATATATATATATATATATATATATATATATATATATATATATATATATATATATATATATATATTCTCATATTCAAACTGCATTACTGCACCAAACTAATTAGACCATTGTGATCATATTGATATTTTGATAGTATTTCAATGTAATCAGCCACAGTATAGGACAACTTTAACTAATATCCTTGTTTGGTCGAATTTTCTTTTCCATTTCCTTTACACTAAATTTATAAGTAGTTTTTTTTTTTTTTACCATTTTCCTACCACCTCAGTATATAGTAGAAAAATAATTTAAAATAAAGTTTTTACTCTTTTTTTATCCAAGAAAAGGTTTAAAAATAGTAAGTAGAGAAGTTACAAAAGTCTAGGTAAAACTCAAACGAAATTTAAATAAAATATTTTGAGAGTAGTTAGTTTATTTATTTATTTTTACTTCCCTCTAATTTATGACTCTTTTCAAATAACTTAAACCATGTCCTTTTATACGCTATGCCCCATATGAAAAATATATGTAATTTAAAATTCAAATAAAAATAATGTTTCCCAAAAACTTAATTGTAGACACTATCTACAAGTTTATATATATATATATATATATATATATATATATATATATATATATATATATATATATATATATATATATATATATATATATATATATATATATATATATATATATATATATATATATATATATATATATATACATATATACATACATACATACATACATACATACATACATATATAAACACTATGCTTTAAAAACATATTCTGTACAAGAAAAAACTTTTTGTGACACTTTTTAGATACCATTGCTTGAAAACTTCCAAAATACTGAAAATCAAATCAAATTATATAAATAACATATACCGATAAAATTAGATGTAGGAATATAGAGAAAAGTCATTTTTGAAGTAAACAAATTTGCCTGTTCCCATAAGGAAATTTTGTCATGATTCGATGTTATTATTTATTTCGTATTTTACGTGTGAATCGGGTCAGCCAATTCTGGGTGCTTAAGCTTTCGGTAGAAAATTGCTTGCTTCTCAGTTTATTCCCAGCTAGCAACGTTACGTTGGGCCAACGTTGTACTGCATACGTTGGGCCAACGTTGATATGACACGTTGGCCAACGGTTGGTTAATGGTTGGCTAATGGTGGTTTGTTTACATATTGCCAACGCAATACTACGGTGGGCCAACGTAATACTACGATGGGCCAACGGAATACCAACGTTTATATTTCTGTTTATTATTTTGCTATAGTGTATAATATAGAATGGGCATGTGCTATTACTTTGAAATAAGCTGATGTTTTTATAACATAAGTCATTTTTAAATTTTGCAATAGTTGAAAAATAGAAAATAGATATAAAGAATGACATAGTTTATTTTAGTCCACACCACACATTTCATATAATACTTACTCTGCGGCAATCCATTTATTCCTTTGAAATCTATATTAATTTTTTTAATGATACTGTTGCGAATCGATATATTTTAATTGTAATCGTTATGTTTTCTACTAAAAATGTAGCAAGCGACGTGTGGCAACAGAAGAGAGTTAATAAATGTTTAGAACTGTAGGCTGTTGTGTGTGTGGTAATTTTGAGATTACACATCGTATTTTGCACTGCTTAACATTCAGTTTTCGCCTCTTATGTTTAGAATGAGGTCTCGTTCGTGAAGAAAGAACATGGCGTCCGTGAGTTGAAAGAGTTGCTGCAGTTTTCTTAGTTTTTGAAGATATTTTATTGTGAATACAACTTGCTTTGGAATTTCTTGCGATAATGACCGGGGGAACGGGTGTTAAATGTGACGTGGAAGATTTAAAGAAGGCAAGAACACAGTTACGTCGTGCCTTTACTACAGCTTGTAATCAATTTGCAAAGTTTGAAGAATCCGAGGAAATAGAAAGTAAGGAAATTTTCACTATTTATAATAAAATAGTTGATAAATCGACTAGGTTGTTTGAATTGGACTCTCAAATAAGTCGACTAACTGATATTTCTGAAGAGGAATTTGATTTAACTGAATCTTATAGAGATAAATTTATTGAAGTTAAAGTATTTTATGATTCTTATGTTCAGAAAGAATTAGTCGCCAAGTCATGCGATTCTCAGGCCCAAGTTGGCGCGAATTTAAAATTGCCTAAGATAGTTTTGAAAGAATATGAGGTTATTCCAAGAACTTGGGTAGCGTTTTGGGGACAGTTTTCCCGTATACACAGTGATGATAGCTTGAAAGAAGAGGATAAATTTCAGTATTTGCTGGCCTCTGTTAAGCCGAATACGAAAGCGAGAGATATCGTTGAGAGCTATCCGCCTTCCAAAGAAAACTATTTAAAGGTAATAGAGCACTTGAAGTCTCGTTTTGGAAGGACAGATTTATTAATTGAAGTGTATATAAGAGATCTTTTAGCCTTAGTGCTGAATCGCCAAAATGTCCGGCTTGCTGAACTTTATGACAAATTGGGCTCTAATCTGAGATCTCTCGAAACATTGGGTGTGACTACAAAAAACTATGCAGCAATGTTGTATCCGGTAGTTGAATCGTGTTTACCAGTTGAAGTTTTGAAAGCGTGGGACCGATACAGATTGAACGCCAAAGTTGGCGAAGAAGATATAAACGTAACGAAAGAAAATTTGTTGGAAGCGTTGTTAGCCTTTTTATCTCATGAAGTGGAAGGTGAAGAACATAGGATTTTGGCGAAAAATGGTTTTGGAAGGCAGAAATACAAACGAGAAATAAATAAGCCTTTTCAACAAGATGAACCAACAGCAGCTGCTTTGATGTCGTCACTTCCAAATAAATCTTTGGGAAGGCTCGATTGTTTGTTTTGCCATAAACCTCACAATAGTCAAGATTGCCGAAAGGCTTCAGCAATGAGTTTGGAAGAAAGGAAAAAAGCTGTTATGAATGCAAAATCTTGTTTGTTATGTTTTAAAAGGGGTCATTTTTTTCGAGATTGTAGAAGTAAAATAAAGTGTTTGCTATGCAGTCAACGACATTATGTGATAATGTGTCCAAATCTTGGCACAGAATTTGTGAGAACTCCTTCCAAAGAGCAGGAGCATGAAAAAGAGAAAACCACGGCACTACTTTCATCCCAGTCTACCCAACGGGAAATTTATCTCAAGACACTCATGTTAAGACTTCGTAATAATGGTAAAGAGGTTTGCGTAAGATCTTTATTGGATGATGGATCACACCGTTCATACATTGAAACTAGTTTAGTTAAAGAGTTAAACCTCCAATCTTTAGGTACAGAAATATTGTCACAAGGGTTATTTGGTGGAGGAACAACACCTGCTGCTAAACATGGAAAATATGAAGTGAATATAGAGGGTTTAGACGGAAAAGGTTCAATACCAGTTTCATTGCTCGATCAGCCAACGATTTGTGCAGCATTGCCAAGAATTCAGGATGACGACCTTATTTGCGAACTCTCTTCCCGGGGAATAGTCTTAACTGACGTAGGTGGAAATGCACCACCTATAAGAATCCTACTTGGAGCAGATATCCTTGGTAGCATTTTAACAGGAAGAGTAGAGATTTTCAAGTCGGGAATTTCAGCTGTGGAAACCATACTTGGTTGGACTATCATGGGTCTTGGCAGGAAAAAAGAAGTGTTTAATATGGTATCAATGGCTTTGAAGAACTTAGAATTACACAACATATGGGATTTGGAAGTTTTGGGTATAACTGATCCAACAAAAGAAAAAGATAAGAAGTTGCTGGAAGAAGACACCTTGATCCATTTTCAAGAGACTTTAAGGGTAAACGATGAGCAACGATATGAAGTTACTCTGCCTTGGTTGGCTGGACATCCACCCTTGTATAACAATCGTGAACTAGCCACAGCTAGACTTCATTCTGTTACGAAGCGTATTACGCAAGAAAACACATTCAACGCGTATAACGAAGTTTTCTTGAATTGGAAAAGGGAAGGAATTATTGAAGAAGTTGGGTTTTCGGAGATGAAGAATTCAGCCTACTACTTACCACACAGACCAGTCATTAAGTTATCAAGCGATACAACGAAAATACGACCTGTGTTTGATGCTTCGTTCAAGACCAAGGGCAGTGCTTCATTGAATGATTGTCTGAGCACAGGACCTAGTTTGACCCAACAAATTCCTCCATTAATTAATAGATTCAGATGGGAAGCAAGGGGTGTGTCAGCAGACATTAAACAGGCATTTTTGCAGATAAGTGTAAATCCAGTTGACAGAGATATGTTACGATTTTTGTGGTGGAAGGATCTTCCGGAATGCCCAACTATAGTCGAATATAGACACTGCCGTGTCGTTTTTGGGATAAGTTCATCTCCTTTCTTGCTGAATGCAACAATACAGCATCACCTTCGCCAAGAAAAATTTAAAGGTGAAGATTTGGCTTTTACTAAGAGCAAATTGGAAGAGGGGTTTTATGTGGATAATCTGATTACTAGTGTCAAAGATGAAAATCAGTTACAGATTCTGAAGAGACAGGCAACTGAGATAATGGCTGCTGGATGCTTTGATTTACGAGGCTGGTTTTCGACAGGTAGTTCCGAGGGTTCAACTCAGTCAGTATTAGGACTTAGGTGGAATTGTGAGACAGATGAACTTTCATGCATTTTTCCCAAAACATCTGTTGACCTGGGTCTATCTCCAACTAAACGAATGCTACTTTCTATAGTAAACAGTGTGTACGATCCAATAGGATTTTCTTGCCCTGCAATGTTGGTTCCAAAATTAATTCTTCAAGAAGCTTGGAAACGGAAAGTGAATTGGGATGAAGAACTTCCTGATGATCTTAAAAGGAGGTTTCTTGGTTGGACAAAACATCTTAGTCTGATTGAACAATGTGCTATTCCAAGAAGAATATTTAGAGGAAAACTCGATGATGCAACTTTACACATTTTTTCAGATGCATCGGTGTTTGCTTATGCTTGTTGTGCATTCTTGCGATGTAAAGACCAAGGAGAAGTTTTCGTAAATTTGGTGGCTGCAAAATCCAGAGTGATGCCAATGAACCGGCCAACGATTCCCAGAGCGGAATTATTAGGAGCTGCCATAGCTGCTAGGTTATATAAGTCGATTCAAGAATCTCTGAAGTTACCTCTTAAAGCGTTCTTTTGGACTGACTCTATGGTTGTGTTGGCATGGATTAAGAAACAAGAACCTTGGAATACCTTTGTCGGGAGAAGAGTAAAGGAAATAAGAGAGATAACGGATATCAACGCATGGAGACACGTACCGGGAGAATTAAACCCTACAGATTTACCATCTCGTTCCTGTAATTGGTCTGACCTCCTCAAACAGAAATGGTGGGAGGGCCCTTTGTGGTTGCGAGAAGATGAAGAGTTATGGCCTAACACGAGTTTGTCGTGTCCGGAGGAAGCACTGAAGGAGCGCAGGAAGATAGTGACAAGTGCTACAAATGTACATAAGGAAGTTGTGAGTCAAAAATTCTTATACTTTTCAAAATACTCAATGATAGTACGGATGGTTGCATGGATTTTCCGTTTCTATGACAACTCTCGGAGAGCTCAGAAGAAGGTTGGAGGACCAGTGACAAGTGATGAGTTTCAACGTGCTGAACTGTGTCTAATAAAGGTGATTCAGAGTGAGTGGTCAGAAGAGAACAGGAAGAAATATAAAGCTTCAATGAAATTTTATGAAGATAAAGGTGTATTGAGGGTCAGAACCCGTCTTATATTTAGTGAAGATGATGAGGACTTCCAGTGCCCAATTGTTCTACCTGATCATCAAATAACTCGACGTTTAATTGAATATACTCATAAAGTTATGAATCATGCTGGTGTACAGACCACACTGGGACATTTGCGAGAGAGATTTTGGATTCCCAGAGGACGAAGGATTATCAGAGAAGTGATTTCTAAGTGCGTTCCCTGTAGGAGGCATTCCGTGAAACATGCGACAACAGAGTATTCACCATTACCAGCCGATCGTATTCAGAGAGTTGCTGCCTTTCAAGTTGTTGGGGCAGATTTAGCAGGCCCAGTGTTCCTGCGAGGAGGTACCAAGGCTTGGATCATATTGTTTACCTGCGCTGTGTATCGTGCAGTGCACCTTGAGTTGGTAACCTCTTTGTCAACTGATGCCTTTCTTCAGGGTTTGCGAAGATTCATCGCTCGTAGAGGTAGATGCAGTGTAATTTATACAGATCAAGGAACAAATTTTAGGGGTACCGCAAGAGCATTGCAAAGTTTGGACTGGGAAGCTATTCAAGCAAACTGTGCAGCTCAACAAATAAAGTGGAATTTTAATCCGCCAAGTGCACCTTGGTACGGTGGATGGTGGGAGCGTCTCATTAGAGTTCTTAAGGATCTTTTGAAAAGGAACCTCGGCAAAGCAAGTCTCAATTACGAAGAGATGCTTACGGTATTGGCTGACTGTGAAGGTACCATCAACCAAAGACCTCTTACTTATACATCGGAGGATCCTGAGGAGCCAAGACCTTTGACCCCAGCTCATTTTCTGCGAGAAGTTGCTTCACCATTAAATTGTGACACAATTGATCTAGATCTGATTGACAGGAACCATTTGCGAAAGAGACTGTGCTACCTACAAAGGGTTCGTGAGAACTTCCGTAGGAGGTTCCAAAGAGAATATCTTGCTGCTTTAGTAAACAATCCTGGAAATAAACAACGTTACGAATTGAAGGAGGGGGATATCGTGATTGTGGGATCTGACAATGCTAAAAGAATCGAGTGGCCTTTAGCACGGGTCGAGGAGCTGATCTCGGGAAAGGATGGAAAACGAAGAGTCGCTCGGTTGAAGTTGGCTCATACTACTCTTATTAGGCCTATTCAACGACTGTATCCTTTAGAAATAAGGTCCGAGCAGTTGGCACCTATCAACTCGGTCACCGAAACACGGAATTCTGATGTTCCTGGAGACAATATCCTCGATGTTTCTGAAGTACCATGTACCCGAAGTGGTCGTCAAGTGAAGATACCACAGAGACTAGACCTTTGATAAGACAAACTTTACATTAGAGACTTTAAGTTGCAATAATGTAAATTTTAATGTGTTACCTTAAATTAGGATTTTAGGTGTTACTCTTTAATGTTGAATTTGTATAATTGTAATATAGTTTTAAGGTTGGTTTACTCGCAAACACCCCCCCCCCCTTTAGTCTACTTTATTAATTCATTTGGCTTTGTCTTGATCAAAATCAATACAAAGGGTGGGAGTGTTGCGAATCGATATATTTTAATTGTAATCGTTATGTTTTCTACTAAAAATGTAGCAAGCGACGTGTGGCAACAGAAGAGAGTTAATAAATGTTTAGAACTGTAGGCTGTTGTGTGTGTGGTAATTTTGAGATTACACATCGTATTTTGCACTGCTTAACATTCAGTTTTCGCCTCTTATGTTTAGAATGAGGTCTCGTTCGTGAAGAAAGAACAGATACAAACTGTTTCGTAAATAAGAAAAACGAAAATTTCCCCTTCTGAGAGCTAAAAATAGATAATTGAAGAAAAGCACAACACAACAGAGGTTAAACAAAAAAAATATACATATTTTAGTTATTTTTCTTTTATTTACAATTTTTTTTAAATTTAAATTCGGCCACCATATCCATCTACCAAAGTTCTCTACATTTTCTCTGGATTCACAATTTCATGGCATCTGAAACACAAATAAGTAACTCAAAAAGTATATATTATAAAATGTTTTAATGTTACCACAAACATTTCCTTTTATCCTTTTACTTTTTTAAAATGATTCAAAGATGATTTGAATATGTAAAAAAGTAAAGGCAAACATAATTACATCTAATAAATAAAATTAAGTTATAAAGTAAACAAGTTTCATAACTATGATAAAGTGAAATCCATAATATTTACATATCATTATACAACTTTATTATTATTATTAAGAAAAAACACAAAAAAGTAACCTAACGATAATTTAAATCAGCATGCTTTAAAAAAAATTATGTCACCTATCTTAAATTGACTTAAAATTTGCTGTTTTCTTAAATCTGTACTAAAGAAGTGTATTAAAAGGTATTAAAGACTAAAGTGTACCAAAACACCGTGTATATACTTTTGTAAATGGTATATGCTACTATTAAAAACACAAAAGAGAAACTACAGTTCAGATAGTCAAACATCGTTTTCTTCAGGAATAAATTAATAATAATGAGGGCATATCATATATATATGATAGAACACAAAAATATCAAGAGAACTTACCTTGCAAATTTGAAATCCTGCAGCAATAGCGCGTTAACCCTAAAGATGGCGGTTGATACACAACTTTCTCTTTTGACGGAGCTTCTGCACATGCTCGTAGATATAGGCGGTTACTTTTATATTTCTTAGCCAATGGTATGCCAATATTTGTGCAAGAGGCGTAAAGAGAAAATCTCTTACGTTGGCCCAACGGTTGGCCAACATTTCAGAATTACCGATGGCCAACCAAACATTTTGCCAACTAATTACCATCACTTCATTTCCCCTTTTCAACGTTTACCCAACCAAAGACCAACAGCCAACTTATAGCCAACGAAAATCCAACGTTTCCGTGCTAGCTGGGTCGTAATGGGCAGTAAATAGCTTGATTTAAGCATGAGAAAATTACTCATTGAAATGTACTTCAATATAGTACTTTAGAAGCTTATATTTTTCTATCAAAGAATATTCAAGAAAAACTCTCTTTTACTCTTTATTAAGTGAAATAATTATTCAATATTGTTGTCTACTTTTTAGAGGAATAGTAAAATTTAAACTTATGAATATTCTTTGATAGAATTGAAATGTACTTCAATATAGTACTTTAGAAGCTTATATTTTTCTATCAAAGAATATTCAAGAAAAACTCTCTTTTACTCTTTATTAAGTGAAATAATTATTCAATATTGTTGCCTACTTTTTAGAGGAATAGTAAAATTTAAACTTATGAATATTCTTTGATAGATAAATGTAAGTTTCTAAATTATTATATTATTATAACATTTTTTCAGAACAATGTTTTTATCTTTAAAAATCAGGCTGCTTACTGCCCATTATACACAGCTTGAGGTATAAAGTTTATAATAGCAAAAACTGATTTCAAAATAATAAAAAAAGATAAAAAAAAATTGACAGTTAAAAATAAAAATCAATTTTAAAAATTGTCAAAAATGTAAAAAAAATATAACGACAAAAACTAACAAAAATAAAAGTAAAAAATTAAATAAAATTCAAATAAAAAGGAGAAAGTTCACTGAAAATATTGTCAAAAATGTAAATAAAATAATAAAAAAAACTGTCCAATTAATTGAGTAGTTTTAGTTAAGATATTAGTGAATAGATGGCACCAGTAAGCCAATCAATTTTCTACCGGAAGTGTAAGCATCCAAAATTGGCTGTCCCGATCCACTCGTTGGAGAAGGCATATGGTGCTACAATCTACGCCCGATCAGTCACTTCAAATGAAGAGGTGAAAGTGAAACTTCCCACACAGCACATGCGTTCATGCTTCGTCCCATTCTTGTTTCGTTCGTCCAAAATACGTCTCACACTCGGAAGTGAAGTCCCATTATTGTTGTTCCGTCTCGGAGATTCGACTACAGCGCCACAATGTTGGTGTGGCGAAAAGCCTGTAATTCAGATTAGCACAACGCTCCCCGACCCAGCGGGATGCAAGCTAAGCGCTCTCAACATTACCCGATAAAGCGGTAATAATAAATTTACGTATTGATAAGATTCTTCGAGTCTTCATTTAAACTACGAGATTACAGTCCACATCACAATTAAAACAAATAATACGACGGGACCAATTGTCATTGATCAACATAAATTTAACCAACATATGTTCAAAACTTGCAACCTAAGCAACTAAATCTGAACCCCAGCTAGCACGGAAACGTTGGATTTTCGTTGGCTATAAGTTGGCTGTTGGTCTTTGGTTGGGTAAACGTTGAAAAGGGGAAATGAAGTGATGGTAATTAGTTGGCAAAATGTTTGGTTGGCCATCGGTAATTCTGAAACGTTGGCAAACCGTTGGGCCAACGTAAGAGATTTTCTGTTTACGCCTCTTGCACAAATATCGGCATACCATTGGCTAAGAAATATAAAAGTAACCGCCTATATCTACGAGCATGTGCAGAAGCTCCGCCAAAAGAGAAAGTTGTGTATCAACCGCCATCTTTAGGGTTAACGCGCCATCGCTGCAGGATTTCAAATTTGCAAGGTAAGTTCTCTTGATATTTTTGTATTCTATCATATATATATATGATATGCCCTCATTATTATTAATTTATTCCTGAAGAAAACGATGTTTGGCTATCTGAACTGTAGTTTCTCTTTTGTGTTTTTAATAGTAACATACCATTTACAAAAGTATATACACGGTGTTTTAGTACACTTTAGTCTTTAATACCTTTTAATACACATCTTTAGTACAGATTTAAGAAAATAGCAAATTTTAATTCAATTTAAGAAAGGTGACATTTTTTTTTAAATGCATGCTGATTTAAATTATCGTTAGGTTACTTTTTTGTGTTTTTTCTTAATAATAATAATAAAGTTGTATAATGATAAGTAAATATTATGGATTTCACTTTATCATAGATATGAAACTTGTTTACTTTATAACTTAATTTTATTTATTAGATGTAATTATTTTTGCCTTTACTTTTTTACATATTGAAATCATCTTTGAATCATTTTAAAAAAGTAAAAGGATAAAAGGAAATGTTTGTGGTAACATTAAAACATTTTATAATATATACTTTTTGAGTTACTTATTTATGTTTCAGATGCCATGAAATTGTGAATCCAGAGAAAATGTAGAGAAGTTTGGTAGATGGATATGGTGGCTGAATTTAAATTTAAAAAATTGTAAATAAGAGAAAAATAACTAAAATATGTATATTTTTTTTGTTTAACCTCTGTTGTGTTGTGCTTTTCTTCAATTATCTATTTTTAGCTCTCACAAGGGGAAATTTTCGTTTTTCTTATTTACGAAACAGTTTGTATGATTAAAAAAAATTAATACAGATTTCAAAGGAATAAATGGATTGCCGCAGAGTAAGTATTATATGAAATGTGTGGTGTGGACTAAAATAAACTATGTCATTCTTTTTATATCTAATATTTTCTATTTTTCAACTATTGCAAAATTTAAAAATGACTTATGTTATAAAAACATCAGCTTATTTCAAAGTAATAGCACATGCCCATTCTATATTATACACTATCGCAAAATAATAAACAGAAATATAAACGTTGGTATTCCGTTGGCCCACCGTAGTATTGTGTTGGCAATATGTAAACAAACCACCATTAGCCAACCTTTAACCAACCGTTGGCCAACGGTTGGCCAACGTATGCAGTACAACGTTGGCCCAACGTAACGTTGCTAGCTGGGAACGTAAATCATAAGGTAAAGCATGAACGTAAATTCAACGTCTTTAGGACAAAATTTCTACTAGAATTGTACGTAGATTTGCGCATGCGCTCATAAAGTAAATACTATGTGTGTAGTTGTGCATACTCTATTGAGAAGATCATTCCACTCCATTTAGTGTAACTTCTCGCACACGTGATTTTGTCTTCAAATTTTTCTTATAAGGAGTAAGGTGAGTAAATTGGATAGTTATGTTTTCAAAAAAATTATGTAAGTGGCAAGAGCTTCTTAATTTGAATAATGTTGTCGAATTACAGATAAATGCCATTATCGACATGTCACAGAATTCGAACTTTCCGAATGTAGACATTACTTAATTGAATAACTTTGGAAACTGTTCTGTACCGGAAAATAATCTCTTCCCTAATTCATTATGTGCTCAGAATTTCTCAAGTGATAGTTCCGCAAATGATTATGATAGTAGCGAAAGCTTTTTATCGTCTCCAACTACTTCTTTTACTGAAAAACCAAGCATTTCCTTTAATAAAAAAATTGCAAGTTGGGCTAGTGAATGCGGAATTTCCCATTCTCATTTAAATAAATTATTAGCTATTTTGAAAGAACACAGTTGCTTCACAGATATTCCTAAAGATGTCAGAACGATTCTCCAAACTCCTCGGCAGACAATTACAAAGTCGTCTATTTTCCCTGGATTGTATTGCCATTTCGGCTTAGCTGCCGGACTGGAGAAAATCATATATTTCAACATTCGTTTGTTTCCAACTGATCTGGATCTATTGATAAACATTGAGGGCTTACCTTTATCAAAAAGTTCTGGTAATCAATTTTGGCCTATACTATGTTCAGTTTTCAATGCCAGTGAGACATTTCTTTCCTATAGCGTCATATTACGGAAAAACAAAGCCTAATGATGCAAATGAATTTTTATCGAGTTTTATTGAAGAATTAAAATTATTAATGTTGAATGGTATAACAGTTGCTAATATTGTATATAACGTTAAACTTAAAGGCATAATCTGTGATGCACCTGCTCGAGCATTTGTTGCTTATATCAAAGGACATTCAGGATATTTTGGATGTGGCAAATGTGTTCAAGAAGGAGAATTTATAAAAAGTAGGGTATGTTTTTCAGAACTTGAATCTCCTCTTCGCACAGACATGTCCTTTCATTGTCGTTTACAAGAAGCTCACCATACTGGTACATCTATTTTAGAAAGTATAGGTTTTGGTATGGTGTCCCCAATACCCTTTGAGTACATGCATTTAGTATGTCTGGGAGTAGTTCGAAAACTTTTAAATTTATGGATGAAAGGAGATCTGAAATATCGTGTTCCTCAGAGCATAATTAATAAATTATCAGTGAAGTTTGAAGACTTGAAACCTTATATTCCCAAAAAATTTGCTAGAAAACCTAGATCCTTAAAAGAATTGGATAGATTTAAAGCTACAGAATTTCGCCAAATTTTACTGTATACTGGGCCAATAATATTTTCATCATTGCCAAAACATTTATATGAAAACTTTATGAACCTGCATTGTGCTATTACAATTTTATGTGCACCCAAAACAACGGAAATGTATGATTATGCTCGTGATTTATTGAAGAATTTTGTGCATAACTTTGCAGTCATATATGGGAGAGAAAATGTTTCTTATAATGTTCATGGGTTGTTACATTTGGTAAATGATGTTAAAAACTTTGGACCTTTAGACAGTTTTAGTGCTTTTAATTTTGAAAATTTTATGCAAAAAATTAAAAAACTTGTACGTAAAAGTCCTCTTGAACAATTTTATTTGAGAATGTCAGAAACAATGGTATATTTACACAGTGTACGTAATAATAATCTCTCACTGGCTGGTGAACATAATAATGGGCCTTTGTTATCTTTATCTGGAATGCAGTACCAGAAGGCAGTTTTTCCAAATTTTATCCTCACAATAAAATCTGATAATATATGTAGATTAAAAGATGGTATCATAGTTTTAATTTCAAATTTTATTAAAGTAGAAACTGAACATAAAACAGAAACAGTAATTATATGAAAAAAAGTTTTAAATCTTTCTAATTTGTATTTAAAACCCCGCAAGTCTTCATTATTAGATATTATAATAAGCTCAGAGATGAGTCCTATGTTCTCATGACCCTTGAGCTCTATTATACAAAAATGTGTAGGTTTTCATTTAAATAACAGTTATACTATATTTCCATTAATACACACTAAAATTAATTAGTATTTTCCAAATTTAGTAATTGACTTGTTTTTTTAATTTTTATCTCCAATTAAATTAAATATATATTTAATAATAACCTAGAATTTATATTTTAAAAACTTAATGGCTTTGGTTTAAACTATTCAAAATAACTAAGTTGTTTTGTTCATTTTGTGCTCATTTTTTTATGAACTACTTATTTTTGTACTTTAAATTAAAAAATCTTAACTAGTCATTTTAGTATGCTTTTAATTTAAAATTACAATTTAATCTTAATCTTTCTATAATAGTTGATCTTGCAAAGTTTGCACAAACTTTAAAATCAGCATTTTTCTTATGTATGAATAAATATATTTATTATAATTTGCAAAATTGCCTTTTGCCACTGCATTCCAATTGTGTTTAAAATTTTTAATTGAAATATATTAAACTGTTCAGTAAAAAAGCAATAAATAAAGGTATACAATTTTTTTCTTTCCTTTTTGAGACATGGCTTTTGCTGTTGTTAAATTCAAACAAACAGATGAAGTGGCTGTTGTCCCAGTCAACTGGATAAGTGATAATAAATGTCATTGGCCACCCAAAAAACAAGAAGCAATGATTTTAAAACATATAGAGAAAAATTTGACAGCTTCACAAGCATGGGATCTCTATCCAATCAAGACTTTAGGTGTATTTGGTGAGTATATGATTTCTATTGTATAAATAATTGTCTAGAAACTACAATAACTAATTTTTCAATTGCCATTAAGTTCTTCTCTGTACTAATTGATTTTTTTATTGGTAATTTCTCAAATTAGAAGATTTTTTCTACAATTACCTTGACCTATCATGAATATTTTAAAAAAGTTTAGCTATTCAGTTCTAATATTTTTTTTTATATCAGTTGATTTACTAATCAATAATGTAATCACATCTAAACAAACTTCAAAGTTTAATTCTTATCAATGTTTTTATGAAGTTGATCTTGATTTCTTTCAAAATATAATGAGTAAATGTTTTATGTTATGTAGGAACATACACTGAGGCAAGGATTAAATTATCTGTAGCAGAAGATAAATCTGATTTAAATACTACAGATTCAGAAAACCGGGGGCGGGGAAAGAGGAAAAAGATGCAGAGATTATTATCTCTGTCATCTGAAGATCTGTGCTGTGCACGATTTAATTTAAAAGAACCTCTTGTTTTCCCATCATCAAGCTGACCAATCTAAGCCAAGGAATTGGTATAATCATAATTTGCAGTTATAGCCCTTTATTATTGTAATCTTTTAAAATGGCAATTTTGCTATATTTACTTAATCCCATTTCAATTGTATGTAGGTTCATAGGAATTAACAGGAGCTTGCCATGTATCAAATAGCACTCCCAAGCAAAATTCTGATACAAGCTTATCTGGTAGCATTAAAGTTTTCTCATTTTTAAATTTGAAAATTATTATAAAATATCAAACTGAAAAAAATCTAAGTATGTTTTCCTTTTAACAGCTTTTCAGAAGAATTTGTTAAGAGATATAAATGTTATAAAATCCAACCAAAGGCAGATTATGGAAACAATGGGCTGTATGTTAAAAATTATTGCCCGTATGGAAAATAATGAAGTAGATGACGGAAATTATTCACAGATTGAAACTATATTAAATATTCTGCCTATTTCACATTCAAGTGATTTTAACAAGTTAGAAGAGCTATTAGGAGATGAAAAGGCTTGTAGCCAAATGGTAAGGAAAATAACAGTAGTCTACAGCACAACAAATTTATAAGAAACTTTTTTTTTTTTTTTTAATTATAGTATTTTTAGGTAAATCAGTATAAACTCTGAAAAGTTTTTCACATATATAATTTGTATGCCTTCTGGAAATCCTGAAAAACAACAGGAATTTCATTTTTGTTTTAAATGAATTATAAAAGTTGATTTTTGCTTCAGTGATGACTTTTAGAATCTCCTTATGTTGATCTCCTGAAATTTATTTTCTCACGAATTGTATGAATCCTAAATATGAAATAACTAAAACTATTATTTGTTTTTCTTAATATCATACTTTTTTTCCTAGATAAATTACTTACAGAAAGTAGGGGGAATCCATTGTGAACAAGCGATAAAATATATGCTGAAAAACATCATGACTGATGATTTTGCATCGTCCTTCAGTTTTCTTGGTATTAGAGGGAAACAGCCGTTTAAACGCATGAAAATATGCAAGTTGATTATGAGTAAGTTAGTTCTAAAGAGTGTGTGTGTGTGTGTGTATGTATATATATTTATAGGTCTCATCATTGGAAGTAATATACTGTCCAAGAGAAGTGCTCCAATTTTTTTTTTAACCAAATGTTCTTAAATTTACTTTTATTATTTTTTTTCATATGCAATTCTCTATACTAATAGCCAGTTATATGCACTAGTAAGATTTGAAAGCTAAGAAAATTTAATTTTATTAGTTTAGTGGAGATAATTATGTAAAATTATTTTAATAAAACATCTTGCATGTATTTAGATATTTTTGGCTGTTGGACATAGTACTGTTGTAAAATCTTAACCATGTTTTTTTATGTAACTTTTTTTCCTGTAGGTGCTGTAAGAACACACCCTTTATGGAAAGACACATCGGAGATTGATATAGAAAAAATAATAAGCAACTGGCTTCGTCACGCAAATGGGAGATAAAAAAAAAATATGTTATAATATTTTTTAAAATAAAAATATTTAAAAACGTGAACCTTCTTGATTCTTTTGACTTCATTTTTACTCATATATGTGTATATTGGTAACTTAGATGATGACTTCTACTGATTTTCTGCAATTTCTATAGACTAATATGAAATCTCTTAAAATAAACTATAGACTACGTAATAAGTTAATATTTTGATTTATATTATAAAAGAAATTCTTCTAACAATTTTATTTTTATCAACAAAATCTGTAATGTTAAAGATGATTCTGAAAATCGAGAAACTGAATTGGCATCTCTCATAGTGGCATATTTAAAATAGTAGGAAGTTTCAACGTATGGATTCAAAGCATATAATTTTAAATTATATTTATTAAAACTGAAAATTCATATATAATAGGTACATAAGAAACAAGATTTCTTTGGGGAACTGGCTTCGAAGACAAACTTTAATATATCTGCTTTTCAAACAATTATTCCTTACTAATATGAATTTTCTGCCACATCCTGCATTTTATCTGAAGAATTGTATTTGTTACTTCAAAAAAATCTGAGAGAATTATGCTGATGAATTCCATTTTAAACAAATCATAAAGAAATGCTATTTACATTTAATTGGAGTATTTTGGAGAGAGTAGCATTGATGTATTGTTTTTAAATT
>CM063510.1:33613592-33788592 GCA_032207245.1 Pardosa pseudoannulata | reverse complement strand
AATAATAAAACTAATTTTCTATAAATAAGCTCTATCCCAGTATGTATATAACAAAATGAGAGAAAGTATTTTAATAATAACTACAATTATAATTTAGTACATAAGTTTTGTTTCCATTTCCCTGCTCATTATCTGCCTCAAAATTTTACAGATAGCATATAACAGCATAGTACAACTTCTAATAGTCAGTGGGCTACTATCTTCTACAAATATTTCTGGGACCAAAGAAGGGTAGTAATTAATATGACAATTTTGTTATTAGTGTATTTAAACTAAGATAAAAAATATAATAAAATTATATTCAGAATTTTATTCAAAGCTCTGTGGGCATATTTGTTAGGCAATGATCTATTATATATTTTATGTCCATAACAATATTTATTTTTGCAAGTAGAACTAAATTTTAAGTGTACAATCAGAATTTCAGGATTGTCTCAAATGGCCTTGCTCAGATTAAAAAAGATAATATCTTAAAATTTAGATTGTTCATAGAACTAAGGAAGTTTGGGTCATCAAAAGAAAATTAATTTTTATCCCCTGTAGCAAATAGGTACATAATTTTTGTCAACATTGATCACACCCTTGTATGCAAGAATAAGCACCCTATATTTCAATGAGGTAACAAAGAAAAAGTAATGCGCTATTTGGAGATGATATAATTTAAATTCTTAAAGAGAAGAAGAGAAAGTCAATTTTTTTAGTATGCTTAAAAAATATTTTGAGGACCACTAGCAGCCTTCAGGCTGCAAATTGGATTATGCTGGTATATAATTATTGCAGCAAAATTTAAGAGATTATATTTGATAGTAATAAATCAAACAATTGCTATCAACAATATATTTTTTCAGTAAAGAATTATTGCTTTTAATGGACTACAAAAACCTTCAAGAGTATTTTATTAATGTTGGTACAATACACAAATAAGTTGAGAATGATATTAACTACAGTAACTTTCTTTCTTCTTTTCAGTTTGGTGGAACTTATAACTTTTTGCACCAAAAGAGCTTATTAGATTGAGGCTTACTACTTAACACATTTGGGACCAATTTTGAATACATACTTCAAAGCTTTATTTCCTTCACAGACCTGCATAGAACATATACTATGGAGTGAGCATCACTTCTCAGAAACAGTAAAGTGCCACACAGTTTTGGAATGTTTCAAACACTTTTAACCATAACTAGATGGTATTATTTCATCATGATTTTTATCTATTGGTTTTGATAGTCTAGGACATTAATATACTAATGTTTTTTGGGTTAAAAAGTGATTACAGGCTTGAAAGACAAAAATAATAGCTTAAATGTGCTATACACTTTCCTGTAATTTTAGATAGATTAACAGCCAACATGATATTTGACTGAAAGAATGAAAGTTTATCAAATAAGCCATCCTGATGTATATGTTGAACACAAAATTGTTATAGTGAACAACATAATTTAGCCATCATTGGATCAAGTTCATTAGATCAGTGATTCCCCAAAGTTTTTAATTCCCATTTGTTTAGCAATTATTTTTGCTTCAAATAAATTTTAACAGTTGATACTGATAATTCCTTTTCTCTCTGTTCTAGTAGCAATTTTCTAAATTGTTTTAATCTGTCTATAAAGACAGAGGAAATAATGTATTAGTCAGCTGTTGAAAAATAACTACACTGACTGCAAATTAGCAGTGAATGTTCAAAGATAAAAACAAAAAATAAAATAAGAAGTAAATAAAAAAATATGGTTCCCAGACAAATCTATTAAAAAAGAAACATAGTTTAAATTAAATTTAAAATGAACATAAACATGCCTTATAAAGTATTGTGACCTCTGCATGCCTTTGCCTAAGTTGGCTCTAGTACATTTGTGTTTAGGAATAACACCCTACATTGAAGTGATACTGTATCCCTTAAAAGAACGCTATACCTTAAACTTTGAATTTCAACAAAAAAATTTATAGGCAGTCTATTGAGGTCTAGAGGAGTATGGATATAAATTTTTATCAATATTGGACCAACCGTTTTAGTTTTGTGGGTGTGCCCACAGTGGGATCACTGAATGACTAGCGCTTTGAAATGTGCGGCGGAGAGAGCATTGCTGTGAAGCGCGCAATACAGTAAATAATTTTGCCAACCTAGAAGATCTGATTTCTGTAGCAGATTTAGCATTACCCAAGGTTCACCACGAGAAGGCCTGCTACCTTACACCCTATCCCCCTCCAAAAAAAATTATTTACATGATATATACAAATTATTTACAAAAGTGTTGCATTTCCTCTCATTTTTGTTCTTGATATTTTTCAAAGCAACTGCTTCCTTATCTGATAAAACATAGCCCCACATTGCAGGTCTTACATATATAATGGCAGCGATGGGCTTTTGCTTTGGGCTGCAATATGCACTTCTTGTGCATTTTACTGGAATATGCTCCACATTTTTGAATCCATTTTCTTTAGAAACCTTTAGTTTGTAAGGAGGAGCTGGCGGTGCATCTTTAGGTGTTCGTTGCTTAGCTATTTGTAATGTACCAATGGACATTTTTGAAAAAAAAACTGAAGAAATTGAGGAAATTTTAAGCAAAAAATAATTATTTGCAAAAATATCAAGTTGCCTCAACTATCGAACGAATGAAACACCCACTCCAGACAAAATCTAAGAGTGAACTGATAAAATTGCTTCAAACCCTTGACATTCCCCAACCCCCCCCTCATCTGCACCCCCCACAAACACATTCTTAGTGGCCTAAACTAATCCACAAAAACAGAAATCGAAAACACAGCTGTGCTCTCAATCCCCGCCAGTGAAATATGATACTACGCCATGAAGCGACATCGCGACCCAATGCTTGCGCTAGACGGTCAGTGATCCCACTGTGGGCACACCTAAGAAATAAACGGTGTTTATTCGGTAGGTTTCAAAGTATAAATTTAAAATTAATATAGAATAAATAGATTGGTCTATAGCCGACATAGTAACATATATTATTTTTCTCAAGTAGTCTATTTTATATACGAAAAGGAATAAGAAGTGTTTCATTCAAAAATGAAGGTTTTTTATAAATTGGTATAAAATAGTAATACAAATATATTTGAATAGTGCTGCCATCTAGTATTAATAAAAAAGAGTAAATGTAATGAGAAAACAGAATTTTTATTGATTTAGTGTGAATCTTTAGCACTTTAAGAGACATTGAAGATAGGTGATCCCACAGTGGGATCACTGAACGTTAAAGGGGTATGGCATGGTATGGAAAAAAATTAACAAATCATGTAAAACAGGCACATGAAAAACATACAGTTAAAGAACTATTTTGGGGTTCACACAAAAAATACAATTCCTTCAGATACGCTGCTTCAGCAGATAAGCTGCATGTATTAAATTTTTACTTTTAAAGATGTATAAGCCAAACCTTATCTACACAAAACTGTAGTAATAGGTATATGGGATGCATTGACAAAAGCAAATGTAAGATGCAGATGGTCTTGACTAGAAAGTTACCTCCAATGGAAAGGCATTAAAATTAAAACCCACAGATTTAGCAACAAAAGTAATTAAATGAAATGCTAATGAGATAGTTTAATAACACCCCTTCTTTTACTAAAATTTCATTGAAGTAAATATAAATAAATTTTATCAAAACCTTAAATTATCAATTAATCTAGTTAATTTATAAATCAAAACCATAATCAACAACCCCTTTTCAGGTAAACATTTTGTTGTAATCATTAAAGGAATATGAAAATGAGAAGGCAGAAGCATTATAATTGATGTACTTTCATAAAACAAAAAAACTTACCAAGTTCTTTTTAAATACAACTTTTAGCATCTCAATAAGCTTATGTTTCATATCACTAAATTCTGAAGGACTATTCAATCCTAGTTTTAACAAATCTGCAACAGTAGCACCAGTTGGGTTTTCAGCAGCTTTTATATATTTCTGAGGGTTTGGAGAAATCTTAAGAAGATCTGTGTGAACCTGAGGAGAAAAAGATAATTTCCCAAATTAAAGTAAACAAACTATCAGTTGCATTTAACACAAAAAAGTTTCTAACTACATTATGAAGTTATTTTAAACAAACAAGGGAAATTATATAAACTCACTGGTAGTGGTGGACATTCACTGTTAATAAAATGCCCATCCCAGACAGATATTTCGATACTAGCTGCTTCCTATTAGAAAGAATAAATAATTAGTGGACAAAATCACATTTATAAACATTTCAAATACCTACACTCAATATGCAATATTTAAACAATTGTGATTTTTTTGACATATTTTTAAATGAAATATCTCAATAGATTTAAGAAAATTTTCACTTTTAAAAAGATGAATATTAGTATAAAGTCTATAAATAGAGTAATTTTAGATTTGGAATTTTATAATTAAACTTAGTTTATACATCACTTGATTTGTCCAAGAAACAAAATATGTCATATCTATATATTCATATATTAAAAATAATTCATTTAAAATTCTATTCTACTGAAATATTTTCTGTTCCTTATCTAGTTCTGAAACCCTTTCAGAATTTAAAGAAACACTTTCTTCTCATTATGATTTATGAATTCAAAATTATTCATGTGCTTGCATCTCAGTATCCTTTGATAGACTTTGAATAAATATGAAATTTGACATTGATCAATACTAAATTATTAACAGTATGTCTATAACACCAATAGCTTTCATAATTTTCTTTAATGATATGGAACTTAAATTAATGCTGTGCTAAGTAATGAGAAATAGGTAACTTGTTTGGGCAATCTATATACAACTGCTTTAGAGACTGTTGAAAATTTGTCTTCAAGTTAAATAACTCCAAATCTAAACCAATCATATCCTATTGAAATGTTATTAAGAGAATGGGGCTGAAATCCCTTTTGACTCTCATATTTCAACTGAAATCTTGTAATATTTTAATGCAAAGCTTGAAGCTATGTAAGATCCTTCACCAATGGCAGCCTTAGGAGCCAGACAAACCAGACCCCTGTGTGGGGAATCAAATTTTAGGGGTAATATTTTCATTTGAATATATTAAACCCTTTTTAAAATAAAAAGCTGTATAAAAGATATTTTTCAAAATATTATTCTTGGAAGCCTGCAACATAATTGTTTTATATTATTTGTTATAAAATTTAATTGAAATGCTAACCAGTGCAAGTAAAATTGTTTAGCTACATTGTCTATTAAACATGAATTAGCTGAACAAATTCGTTTAAAAAATTTTATCAGGAAAGTTTCAGCATTAAAAGTAAATAAAAAATTAACTTTCATATATATATATATATATATATATATATATATATATATATATATATATATATATATTATTCAACCATTTACCATTTTTTTTGTTTATTTTATTGGTCTTGATGTAAATATATATAGTGTTATATTGTATTTTGTTTGAAATAATCATTTGCTTAGTAGAAAGTTTTATTTGGGGGAGAGAAGGCAGCAGCATTTTACTTCTTAGTATGAGGTGGCAAAACTGTTAAGATTTGACCCTGCCTTCAGCAACATTTCATCTTTAAATTATTTTTAAAAAGATACCATCCTCTGTAACACCTGCCATCTTCAAATCCTTCAAAGAAGTTAAATTTTTATATTTACCAAGAGCTGCAGCGAAATCACTTGTTAAGGAGAATATTTTTAATAGGTTCCATCATACATTTCAAATAATGAGAGCTATATTCTTTAGAGTGAATATTAGTGTAGTTTCTATATGAATACAGATTCAAGAGATGCCTAGAGATAATAGTTTCAATATGTGTCACATAATTCTTAAGACCCTAATTAAGAAAAAAGACCACACCACTAATACTCTGATAAATAGGAGATAAAATTGATATATAGCAAACAATTTCATAGCTGAATAGTACTATAATAATATCTTGAAATGTCTTATGTATGATCTCATGTATTTCAGATTCCCTCCAAGCAGCTTATGCTACCACTTTAAGGCTTCTGAATGTCCAAGATTTATTTCAATTTAATGCATTCTCCTGTAAAGCATTTTGAATATTTTTGGATAAGCCATGAGAGCTGCTTAAGTAGGTAAGTACTATATTTTAATCATAAAATTCAAAAGAGGAAGAAAGATTGCCAAATACCCAATGGTTAAACCATCACATTTGTAAAATAATATAAAATTAAATTAGTTATAATGTTGATCTTCTATTTCATTATTTCAGTTCCCTAATGAACATTCTTATGCATAAATAAGCATAAGATATTTAGGAGCTAATGATTCTATATGTGCAGTCACATACACAATGAGAGGTATACTTACAAACACTTTGACTTCAGTCTTAAACTTTTTGCATATGTAGTCCAAAGGTAAATAGCTTAGTTTTTCAATTATTTCATCTGGTGGTCTTCCTTTTAAAAGTGGGATATGATGGATACCAGCAAATACTGATCCTCTAAAAATAAATAAAGAAAAGAAAAATAAATATAAATAAATAAAAATACATATAAACATTCAGTTAAATTATAGGTATGGCTGGTTCAATCAGAAACAATTATTTTGGACTTGCTTTACTGAGTATAAATTTTATATGTTTTGCAGGCATTACAAGCTATATATGTGACTAAGTGTAAAATTTCTAGGTTTGTCAACTTAATAATAATAATATATTATACAAGAATAAAGATAAAACATAACCTTAATCTGTAATAGTTTTTTGATGTGTTGATTAATTCATATCTAGAAAAAAACTATTACAACTGCTCATTTCACTGCTTAGCAATCTAGGAAATACTAGGAAAACACTGAATTGCCAAAGAAAAAGTCTAGAGATAACACATAATCTATCACAAAAGCAACTGACTAACATTTAATGAATAAAGAAAAATATATATAGTTAGTGATTTGTGAAGACTAAGATTTATACTTAATAAATATTGTTGAAAAGCATATTTTTATGTCTCATAAGAATTTATTGATGTCTAGAATAACTTAAAGCGCAAGGAAGGAAAAGGACAAAATAAAACTATGATTTAGCTAAAAAGATTTAATATGTACATATATATATATATATATATATATATATATATATGCAGAGTGTCTATAAAAGAACTCCGGGGTTTTGAGGCAAAATATTTTAATGAAATAAAAAACATACATACATGTTTTATACATGACTGGCAAGCTTACATTTTCAAGTTTTTTTTAACACTTAGTAAAGTTCTATATGAGCCCCGTTACTGGCACGGCAGACGTCTAAACGGTATTCTACCTCTTCCCATGTCCTGGCGAGCATGTCTGGGGGGACGGTTGCCACACAATTGACTATTCATTCCCTGAGATGTTGAACATCACGAATTTTCTCTGCATACACAAGATTCTTGATATGCCCCCAGAAGAAAAAAATCCAACAGAGTCAGATCAGGGCTTCTTGGAGGCCATGGAATAGGTCCCTCCCTTCCGATTCACCTGTTGCCGAGCCGAGCGTCCAATGCCTCATGCACGCGTAAACTGAAGTGTGGCGGGGCCCCATCTTGTTGAAAGTAAACTAAACCCTTCTCCGCCTCAATGTCATCTAACTGAGGAAAAAGATACTCCTCCAACATATCACAGTAGACATCACCATTGATATTTTTTTCAATAAAAATAAATGGACCTATGATTCTGTCATACATAAGCGCATACCAAACATTTACTTTGGGCGTGTCACGTTCATACTCGACGAACTCATGAGGCAGCTCAGAACCCCAAATTCTGCAATTATGCCGGTTTACGTGACCATTCACATGAAAAGAAGCTTCGTCACTAAAAATTACACTTTTTAAAAAACCATTATTGTCATCAATTTTATCTAGCATTGAAACAGCAAAGTCGTATCTCTTAACCTTGTCTGCTGGTTTGATGTGGTGTACAAGTTGAATCTTGTAAGCAGTTAAACGTAGTCTTTTATGAAGTACCTTACCGACAGTTGATCTTGGTAACCCCAACTCCAGGCTGCTTCTTGTCAACGATTTCTTAAGGCTTCGAAGGCATGAAGCTCGGACTCTGTCCACTTTCTCTTGAGACACACTCGGTCTACCTGGCGACTTTTGCTTCAAAACACTTCCTATTTCCTTAAATGCACTGAACCATTGACGAATGGTTTTGTCAGAAGGTGGGTTAACACCATAGTTACGTCGAAAGCTTCTTTGTATGGTAACTACAGATTTCATTTCTATGAGCCAAATAACACATTGAGCCTTTTGTTGCAGAGTCGCCATCATTTCAAATTTCACGAAGTCATTTCAAGGTCAACGACATACAGCGCCGCCAACAGTTGATAGAAACATTCCCAATTGGTATGAGTAAAACTTTTTGAGCTACTCTTTTCAGAGAAATCGACTAAATTTTGCTATATTTTATAGTTAGTAAGATATGAATTTTTAAAACCCCGGAGTTCTTTTATAGACACCCTGTATATATATATATATAATTTATTGGCAGGATAAAATTAAGAAGCACCTACTGAGACAACATCATAGTAATGCAGAATTAGTTATTATAATTTTGTATTGAAATTATGCAGAATCACCAAAGTAAACATTTTAAATACACTTATTGTACTTTCATATTTTACTGTTTATGTATATTATAATGTGAACTAACAGTGTAAAATAACAAAAAAATATATACTATGAAGATGGTTATACATTAATGTTACACCAAAATAAAAATTGCAATTACAATCAAATGAACACACATAGTATATTTGCAATAAACAAATATCATAGAAAATAAATTGTAATTTATTATCAAATGACTTTGGTATTAATACTACTATAAAAATGTGCAATAAGGGAGGAAAAGGTAATAAAAAAAAGCATTTCCATATTATTTCATATGAAAAAACATAAAACACTTTCACATAAAATAAAACAGTTTTAAAACCTTTTTCTACATTGATTTAAAAAAAAAAAAGTTTTAATGCACTTTCAATTGCTGTACGAAAATTATAACATAAATGATTTCAACTTCCACTTGCCTTCTGTAATAATTTATTACTGACTCTATAGCTAAAATACAACCTTCCCAATCATTTGGCAAAATATCTATTCTTTTAAATTTCTAATAAACATCTTGATGAGCACCAAGTTACCAAACTAAATCCTGTATAAGTCAGCATTAAATACATAGCTATCTTACATAAAACGTCTACATGTATACTGATGTTATTGGCATCACTATCCACAATATGCATACATTGTCTAACTACCTCTGCAATATGCATACATTGTCTACCATTTTTATATATTTAGTCATTTAGTTCTTAATATTTGTTTTTCCCCAAAATATTACTAGTTATTAGTTCTATCAGAAAAAATAATAGTAAAATGACTTATAAAGTCCTTAAATATTTTTTATATGATTAAAAATTTGCTAATACTGCTACAACATACATTAAAACAAAAATGCTGCTATTCAGTTAATTTCTTACTTGTCAAAGAAGGGTGTGGCACTCCAAGCAATAGCATGCTGCAAATTGAAGTTTGGATCTTTCCCTTCCCGGTCAAGAATTCTTTTATTTGCATAGTCATATTTAGGGCGTAAACCATAAAGGGAGACCAAAATGAAAGCGCGGTCATCATAATCGGGTTTGATTCTCTAAATATGGAAAACAGAAGTAAAATACTGAATTAAAATAAACAAAGTCATTAATTTAATTACACATATTACCCTTTGTATCACTATAATGTAGACCTGCAATGTACCTAAAAGCCATTTTCACACCTTTAAAAGATTTTCTTCTTTATTGCTGTTATTCTGCTCTGAAATTAACTCTTTTATTTGTAGATTCTGTTCTAAACACCAAAATTTAATTTTCATATCAAAGTTTCATCTATCATTTGATCAGATGCACATTATTAGTGCTTAAATAAAATTTGGATTTATTTAATTAAAATATACATTTACACCAGATGTTGATTTTTCCCATTGGCAGTTTTAAAATTTTTTCAAAACTTTAATTTTTGTGCAGATAAATTTAAAATAATTGAATTTTTTTTTTTGGCCAGTAAATTTTCATTTTTATGGTTTAAATTTAAAAAATTATTTTATACACATTTGAATTCATGTATCATTTGAGAAAATATTTTTTTTATTTGAAGTTATTAAGATACAAAGGGTTAAAAGCTTTAATAATATAAGGTACATTCAATAAATAATGAGCCATGTGCACCTGTGACAACAGCATTGCTTTTTATTCAAAGATATCAACCCTGGAGGTTCAAGCATTTATGCAGCTTAGAAACTAGGTGGGATATTCCTCTTAATTAGAAAGTTCTCAATTTCTGCCAGAACTAATTTCAAATTTCCTCATGAGCTTCACCTTACTTAAATTTTCTTCCATATAAAATGTTTTTGAGTTTTCCAGACATATGAAAATCTCAAGAATTAGGACTGTAAAGGGGAGGATTGAATGAAATTTCAGCAGCTGGTCATTAATTTTATTTACTGTGAATTTCTATTCTTCCCCATCCTTCTATTATCTGGAATCCCACAATGCCTTGTTGTTCATTTAATGCTTCCATTTCAAAGTGTGAACATGAAATGCATTTCAGATTGTAATTTTATAAATCTTTACAAAATTATAAAATTGTTATGGGGTGAAATTTCAATAAACCAAATTGGCATAACAGATTGTGGCTTGTTATTTATTGACTGTAGCTTATAAGATGGTAAGAACAACTTTAAATAATTTTTATTAAGATCATTTTGACATACAGTTTTTAAACATAATTTCTTACTTATGAGTATTTTAATAAATAGACAGCTTGAGTAATTATTGTTAAATATAAAGTTGATTTTTTAAAATAAAAACCTAAATATGAAATTCATATCAATGGAATGAAGCTTAACACAATTTACATTTTTATTGGTGGTTATATCAAATAAAATTTTCAAATATTCAAGACAATGGGACTTTATAAATTTAGTTAAAATGTTAGTAGATGCATAAATTAATATACTGAGTTTGCCAATGTGATGAGAGTATGTTCCCAACTGAAGAATATGTCTAGGAGTAGGCAAACTTCTTGTTCACACACATGCAGGCTGGAACATCGTGAGTATTCCATAGCATAAAGCAAAAGGAGAAAGGTAGAGCAATGGTTAAATGAAGATGTGTGCGAATGTTGCTTCTAGGCATATGAAATCTATTTGTGTATGATGGATGCTATTTATTTTATTCTGACACTATGTTTTATAGTGGTTAGCATATTGTGCATCCACCTAATGGGCTTGGATTTGATTTCCTTAAATATATTTTTGGTTGACTCCTCATAGACAGTACTATTGACCACCTATGTGGGACTCACTTAGAAAATTGGTTGGGGTTGTGTTCATTTAGAAGTCATATGGCTTCCCATGGAAAGATGGTCGCCATTACCTCAAAAGGTTAAACTTCAAAGAGTGGGTCCTCGTAATTTAGAAGCAGGAACCAACTAGAAGTCCCCCCAAAGCTTAGCCTGCCACCTCCAGAGATATTAATTTGAATTTGGAAGATATTGCGACTGTAAACCTATTTTATGAGCCCAAGCTGCAATTAATGAACACAGTGGACCTTTTATTAACTTAAGCTTTAATCCCACTACTCTCTGATTACAAAATTGCTGCCTTTGCCAGCTTAATAGTCAACAATATTAAGGTATAATTCAAGGCAAATGCTAAAAAGCACAAGTGCCTCCTAGTTTGTAAAATATATATACATATATATTGTTCTATCAAGAGCTACCAATTACTGCTATGCTGACTCTTAAAAGGTTTTAGGTGTTTAAGGTGTCATTTTTCTTTCTTTGAGCTATCAAAAGTTAATAACCAACTCCTACACAGATGTATAACGGGAAAAGGAAATTACTTTTAAAAACAAGAGAGGGGCGAGGCTGAACAGAAAGAAAAGGACATTACCAGAAATTACTTAGAGCCAATCTGATCATAAATGGTCACAAGACCCTTAAAAAAAGGAGGGGGGGGCTGCTAAAAACTTTTGCAGGAAAATTGTGTTTCTAACATATAACCAAATAAAATTTACATTTGGGGATTGAAAATTTATTCATATTGATAAGTATTTTGTAAAAATGAGTATTCATATAAGTGACGTAAATCAGAACATGGGCTTTAAGGGAGTTTTACTGGAGAACACAAAATGCTTCATATATCTGAATATTTTGTGTAAGCAAAAACAAGCCTTGATTGAGTTTATACTGGATAAGGCTATATTCAACCACTAGGAAATAAAAGACATTCATATACTCCAGCAATTTATCATCTATCATCAAAAACACACATTTGGACATATTCAAATTATCAAATGAGATATTTTCTGATAGCTTTTGAAATAGAACTCAGATTAACTCTCCAGAGGGTTGGTAATGAAAAAAAAACATGCTTAGTAATTATTTAAAAGTATCCATATGAAAAGGAAGGATGTATGAAATGTTAATGGGACAAGAAACTGTTATTCATACGGGTTGAGAATCTTGAAACTATACAATGAGGGATTTCGACAGATTTTAAGTAAGGTTGTCTATAGGTTTAAAAAAGTGAGGATAGTGAGTTTTCAAACATCAATACTGAGTGAAAAATAAGTTTATGAAAATTAATATCGAGTGGAAAATAAGCTTCTGGACACCAATACTGAGTGAAAAGTGAGTTTTCAAACATCCATGATGAGGACAGGTGAGTGTTATAAAGGACAATTGTATGCATTTTTCATTATCTATATTCATTTTTCACACATAAAAAAGTGTTATTTTTTCTTTTACATTAAACTGATAATTATGAGTTATAAATTAGAATAACTAATAAAAACTTGTAAAACACTTAATATTTTATTTTAAATTTTAAAAAGCACAAAAAGCTATTTTTAAATGCTTTTTTTAAAGAGGCATCATGAAGCAAGAGAAGGTAGTAGAAAGATAATAAATAATCCTGATCAGATTAATGTTTAATCATCTTCCTCAGACCTCTTTAGTTTCTTGACATCACATATTGTTATGGTAATAGCATGAAGGCTTAAATTTATGGGAGAGGAGCAGCCTCAGGCCTGAATAATAGTTTATCTTCACTTGAATACTAATGAAAAATTTCCACTACAGAAATGAATTTCCTTCCACATTTCTTAGAAGAAGGGATTTTTCCAAAGTAACAAAAATATAACTTAGGCACTGTAGACATAACTTAGTTTCTAGGGGGTAAAAACCTTAAAATTTCAAAATTAGAGAGAATTGTGAGAATTTTCAGAAAATTGAAAAACAGTGTTTTTTTTTTTAAAGTGGTGAAATGCAGGAAAAATGAGACTGTGGCAGCCCAGTTTATGTGACAAAACAACAGCATGTGCAGCAGCAATATAGGATATGCAGGTTTAACAGTTTCATCTCTACGACAAATTTTGTGTTTCTATAAGCCTTAAAGAAAGGGATGAACATTATAAATGAATAGCGAAGTTAAAATTGGAAAGACAGAAGGCATAATATTTAAAATATTACATATATATGATGCACATAAAAGCAATTTATATGTTATGCAATTATGCTAAATGAATCCGAAATCTAAGACAGACCTTAGGTTGATCTGACCAATCAGGGGCTCTTTGTGGGCTGTCTAATTCTAATATTTCTGTAACAAAGCTAGAAACTTGGTTCTTTCCATTTCCTATTTTTGTGTCTTCACCAGGAAATACTTGAACAAGGCACTGTAAATAACGTCCTTCAAGAAAAACTGAAAAATAATATTATTAATAAATAATAATTTCAAATCCACATATTTAACATTTTATTCTTCATATCCTATTTACAATATGTGAACAATTCTACTTGAGAAATAATAAAGGGAAAATAAATGGGTGTTCTGAAAGTAAGAGGATTGAGCCTGTGATGCTCAAAAGAAACTTTTTCAAAAATGGTGGAGGTACTGCATTTAAGATTAAAGGTCTGTTTGTGGGCTATCTATTTTTAATATTTTTGTAAGAAAGCTAGTAACTTGGTTTTTCCCCTTTCTTATTTTTGTATTTTCACCTGAAAATACTTATACAAGAGACACTGTAAATAGAATCCTTAAAGAATTTTTTTTTAATAATAAAAAGATTAACCTTTAAGAGAAGTTTCTAGTTTTAGTAGACAAGTTGAAATGAATACCTTGATTCCAAACCCCAAGAACTGTGAGTTTAAGAATATTCCAAACTAATGGGACTGGTGATGAAACATAGGTGGCCCATTAAACTCATGAGTTGAAAAGACAATCTATACATTAACAATGTCTTTTTTCATCAACAGGAAAAAAAACTATTTTGGCCTGAAACATCATAGCTACAGTTATTTTAGGACAGTAAAAGAAAAAGAATCTTATCATTGAATTTATGTCCCAGAAGGAAATAATGCCACACAGTACTGTGAACCTAAAAATAACTATAAAAGTCAATACAGAACAAAATGGGCAATGGAGTGTTAAAAAAGGGAGTTTATTTGTGAATAACAATGCACATAACTATTTAGCCAATCGCACAAAGCAATTTTTAAATTTAAACAAGTGGAAGATCATCTAACACCCTGTTCAAGTTATGATCTGGAATTTTCAAACCTTGATTTCTTCATGTCTCTAAAGTAATTTATGGTGGAAAAAAAAGGTTTCCAACATATGATGAGATCCAGAGTTCAATCAAACAGTAAGCTACAGAAATGAAAGACTTTTTGGATGAAGGTATAACATAACTCCTTCAGCTCACAAAATCAATGAGGAATTTGCACATGTGGGGGATTCGAACAACTTAGTGTTTTTCTGGTAATTTCAGACTCGTAGATTCCAAAAATGTTCTCAAAAATGTAAAAAACTGGGTCCATCATTTAAAAAATTAATTTTAAAGTTAAGCGAAAATCACGTGACATCAAAAAGCTCCGTGATTGGTTGTGATGTCATCGTTCATGCAGACCAATATTTTTGTATTGCTTTTAAGCGCGCACTATTTTCCGATTTTGTTTTTGCAAGTTCCTGAAATTTTCTAGCTATCAAAATTTATTTTTATTTAAACCTGAAGGTTTATTTTATCGATCTAGATAGCTTAGTTATCTCAATTTGTCATAAATGTCTCTTCTACCTGGATTTACCAATCAGACAACCTCCCGAAAATTGACAGCATGTCAATGTTTTCTTTCTTGGCAAAAAACCCGGATTTTATGGGAGCAGAAATACGAGGAATTAAAACCCAAAGGTGTGTAAAATCATTTATATTTTTTTTCCAATTTTACTTAACATGTATTAATACTTTATCCATGCTAAACACAGCTCTTTTGTTTGTAAACACAAACAAGTCAAATAAATATACATATATCATATACATACACATTTGTAGTTGCATCGTTTTTTATAAATACAGACGGATGTAATATTAAAATAAATATTAGAGGAGGTATTTTTTGTGAGACCGGTCTCATTAGCCTTCGTGTTGCAAAAAATAGACCGTAGCATTCCAAAACCAAACCAAAACAAAATCAATTCTTAGATATTTTAAATATGATGAAAAGAAATTTAAAATCTTTAAATGGCTTTACTTAATTATTTATACATTTTTAAATAGCAATACAATTTTATTGCCTTTAATATTAATGTCAAATTAAAAAATGTATAAAATTTCTCAAATTAAATTTAATATTTAAAGTAATATAATTATTAAGTATTTTAAAAATATTATACTTTTTTTTTCAAATTAGTCACCAATTTAATCGAAAAATATCACTGTTACATTTGATACATAAGAAAGTATGCATCTCTGAAGAAAATATTTATAATACCTTGAAAATACATAACTTTCCCCTCCCCCGAGTTATTTATTAGATAATTATATGCTTTAGATATTTATATGTTTTTCGATATTTATATGCTTTATAAAATATTTATTGTACTTGAACTCTGTGATAATACTCGAAAATTAGCAGTTTTAAAAGTTAAATAGCAGTGGTTAATCAACAATCCTTTTAAAGGTATAGATGTATTTTATATACTTTAATTGTTCTAAAATAGTAATATTTAAACAAATGCAAGCATTTATTTACCGAAAAATGGTCTTCACAAACCCATAGAGATGATTTATATGATAATTTGAGGTTTAATTTCTCATCCCTTTTCATCTCAGTTGTCCAGATTTTACATGTATGTGGGTCTTTTGGGACGCTGAAAAATATCTTCTCATTGCAATTAGTTGTTGTATTTTTACAGAGTGGCACAATACAATATTTAGAGTATGATTTTTTAATGCCAGACATAACAAAAAAATGCTATTATATGCGATACTTTACACAAAAAACAAATTTAAAAGTCGCCTTTTAACATGTAAACAGCATAGGAGCTCGGTGTTTACATGAACGATGACGTCACAAACACGGCGGAGATAAAGTAGCGTTTTTGAGAGACGTTAAAGAGTCCGCTATAAAACCCATTAGAAATCACTCATTAGGCCCCCAAATGAAAGAAAAATAGCTACTGTCCTGCTTACTTTTTTGTCTTCTATCGTTTAAAATCAAAATTAGAAAACGTGAAAATTCCTCATTAAGGAGGAAGATGACTATTTTATTAGATACAGTTTCAAATATATATCCACTTGTAAATTTTTCAAAAATTTCCAATTTAAAAAAAAAAAATCTGGATATACTTTGTAATATCAATGTTTTCAACAAACTATGTATAGTGAAAATTTTGTAATTCAAGGTTAATAATTCAATTACATTAGTCACATAATAAAAAAAAAGGGTATGTTTCTGTCATACTTACAAACTTAGCAAAATTTTGATTTAAAAGATTGTAAGTAAAAAATAAAAAATAAATATACCAGATTGAAAATTTCAAAAAACATAATTACTGGGAAGTCCAGAAGCTTTATCAGCTAAAACTTGTATTCCATGTTCCTTGTTGTAGTGGACATATCTCTGATATGGAAAATCTTCAACATCAAAACCTTCTTTAGCCAACTGTTGTTGAATATATTGTTTAAGAGAATCGTCAGTGGCTGATGCTATAATACAAGTGAAATTTTATTTTAAAATTTCCCTCAAAAAAATCTTCTATAAATACATATACATATGGACATGTTAAGATATGTTACTTAATAAACATTATATGTAAAAAATTAATCATCCATATTTTTCTAACAATTCTTACCTGTTTATTTATAAAATACATAATAAAGTATCAAAAATTAAATTACTATACTTTCATTAAATAATAAGAATTAATTTTTTTCATGATTTAAAGGGGTAAAGAATATAACTATGAAATATAAAAGTTATTCATTTACTTCAGTTTTAAATTAGTAATATTTTTTTTAATTAATAGTTTTTTATTGTCAGTAGCTTTTTTTTTTTCCTTCTAACAACATCTAAAGGGTTGTAGCTAATAACCATTCTGTACTGACCATCTGTTTTAGAGGTAATCTAATAAGATTAACAATCATAGTTTGAAATGGTTTCCTTTTATGTGTGTAAACTGAATTTAAGTGGCTAAAGCAAGGATGGCAGATAGGATTTTATCCAAATGCCAAAATCAGACTTAAATGAAAAGTAAATTTTTTTCAAATGCCAGTATTTATGATAGTACATATAGTACCTGTATAACTTTTTTATTTGTAATAAATAATAAACAATACCATGATAGAATACAACATTTTTTACACAAAAATCTCACAAAATTACGTGTTTTAGTAATAATAATGAATGGATGGCAATGCAATAATTTATAAATTATTGTTTTATACCATCTAGCAGATTATTGACAGGTTTGTTTAAATTTATATACCAACATAAACATTACAAACCAACATAACATCATTTGATGACATTATTCATTTTCATTAATATTTAAAGATTTTGGCATACCAAACTTGGCATACATGCAATGTTTGGTTATCCCTGGGGTAAAGTCCTTTTCATTTTCAGCAGACCTTAAAGCAACAGTTTTTAAAATGTTTTTTCTTAGTGAAATTCTTTAGGGATTACATACATTTTTAAAAAGTTCTACAGAAATCTTATAAATAAACAATAATAAAAAGGACAAACTTGTATCCAAAAAAAAATTTGTACAAAAACATCTTTTATATAAATTTAAAACTAATCTTTTTGTCCAATTAAACAGAGCACTATTTTATTTTTTTAAATAATTTGTTTATTATTATAAACTGGTGCACAGAACTTGAAAACTTATAAAAGCTGATATGAGTGTATTATTGTGTATTATATGTGTCTTTCAATGTGTTTAATATAAATAACATACATTATAAAGAGAAATGAAATAAACCACCTTTTTAAAATCAAAATATTTTGTAACAAACTCTATTCAATTTTTTTAAATGTAGAATAAATTGTTACCTATTCAGTTAAGGAATACTGTAATAAAAAGATTTAAATATTATTCTCAATACCAACACAATTAGAATAATAAATAATCTATCTAAAAGCCTGATAAAATACAATTTAATTTTTAGAATGTTAAATAATTTAATGTGCAAATTAAACTTCGGATTAAATTAGGCTAAAAGGAATTGAAATTGCTATAAAAATTATCATAGTTAAATCTTTTTTATCGTTATTCCTTAAATTTTCCATTAAAGTATACTGAACAGGTACTTTTAATAAATCCCTATTAAGATATTAAAATATACTACTATTAAAATATATCAGGTATATAACAAGTATTCATTACTCCAAACAATAAATTTAAAAACTACTTCTCTTATATTTGATCAGTAACAGAACTTAAAATTTTTAATAGCAAAGAAACTCTACTTATAAGGAAAAACTATACCTTGGCCTAACTGCAACAATGTAATGTCTCGAACTTTTTTTGAAATATCTTTAGATTCTTGGTAATGTTTATACAGTTTGATTTCTGATTCATTTGGTTTAGCCAATTCAGAACGATAAACATTGGTTTCATATACAGGGGCTGGTACATAATCCTAGAAAATAAAATTTATACAACTGAAAGTTGTTAAAAAACAGAAATGTTGACTTTCCTAAAGTTGTATTTCACATGTATCAATTAAAATTTCAGTTCAGCATTAAAAGTTGCAATAATTTATCATAGTTTATGACTTTTTGTCCTATATGTCAAGTGATATTGCTAAAAAAATAGAAAATTAAAAGATGAATACACATACAATTCTAGGAATTTCTTAATATAAAGAACGTTTCTAAACTATAGTATTTCATTTTTAGTGATGCTCTTTACAGTGATATCAAATGAATACAAATGCTCAATTACACTTTAAAAAGTAAGATTATTGAAATTTTTATAAATTATGAAACTGAATATGCACACATAGATATCTCTGATATAAGTATGCTTAGTATAAATGTAAGTAAGATTTAGCAATACTGCAATCTATTACATCCTGAGCGACAACCAAATGTGTAGGGTGTGGTACTAGAGTTCATGGGTTCAATTCTCACTGATGGCATGGTTGCTCATAGCCATTTCGAATCAGATTTAAGTAGTAGATCTCTTGTGTAGCAAAATTTTTCAGTTTCAAATTTTAAAAGCCCCTTTGTAGCTAAACAATAGGCTATAGTACTCCAAACCAAAGTAATCAATTAAACAGGGTAAGTGGATTTATTTATTTATTTATTTATTATAAAAGAGAACAGGTAACACCTTCAGCAAAAATTAATGGTATTGAAGAGTATATTACATTTACTTTATGTTAAAAACTCTTAATAAAAATGCATTTCTTTAAATGCCTTTACATAAAGTACCTACAACACACTAATGTACTTCAAATATTTTTAAAGGTGGAATAGGGTCCTTCAAGAAAAAGGTATAGTTTTAAATTTTTCCCAAAGTGATAAAGTTTTGAAATAGTTGCTCCAAAAGAATTGAAAGTGATAAAAAAAAATTACAAAGAAACACAATATGGTGTAAAAAATCCAAAGCAGAACCTTACTTTGAACCTCGTTTTGAGAATTATCCCATTAAACTTTACTTTCAGTGTAATTTGTATAAATATTGCATATTTTCAGTAGTATACATTTAATTTCATCTGTATTTCATAAAAATAAATAGGAATATAATTGTAATTTAAGAAAAATCCTTTTAACAAATTGAAAGTTAAATTTTTTTGCATACACATTGCAGTAATTATTATAATCATACATTTAGATTTACATAAAATCTGTTTAAAAAATTAAAAAAGAGTTTTACATTTGAATGTGGCAACACTCTTAGAAGTATTGTGACACCAGGTATGAGTGGGTTGTCATCCATATGTGAGGCCAGCATATGTTCTACTGTAAAATCAGGATCTGGAATCCCATGTCTCACGCGAATTTGGTGACCACCAGTCCTCAGAGATGCTTGCTGAAAATAAGTAAATAAAATGCTAAAAATTTAAATTTTTTTATTATTTAAGTAGCTTATTAAATAAAAAAACGTGCTATCTAATCTTATAATGCGAAATATTTATAATATTTAAATTATTTTGATAATTTAACACCTAGGTATATACAAAAACTGAATGTGACAGCTGTCATAAATATATTTTAGATACTAGAAATTCCTAAAATGTAAGTTTAATAAGAACAAAATTCTATATGCTAAATTCAAACTTTCATTGCTTATTTACTTTTTAAGGGAGATTAAATCACAAATTTTAAAATAAATATTAAAAAGTTTGCTTTTTCACATATTACACAAAAGAAACTAATAACATTACTATTCCTTTACTTTAAATATCTATAATTAAAATCACTATTTGATAAGTTGTCAACCTTTTTTTAAAATTTCTTAGTATCAAGGAAAGAAGCATTTTTTACTTATTTAAGCATTTAGAACAGAAAAACTAGCTTTTGTCACACACAGACAAAGAAACATTAATAACTACATGGGAAATAATTTAGTGTTTCAATTATCCTACAATTTTAAGCAGATAAAACAGAACTAAAACTAAACATACAGTACATATGTTAAGACAGTAATTATGCAAATGATCTACATTTACGATTTTTGGAGATGTATAACACTTTCAATCACAATAGTCTTTATCTGAGCCTCAGAATTTCAGCCAGAAGAAAAAAAAAATTAATACTCCCTCACTTCAGCAACTTTTGATGAAAATTGCTGCAATTGAATACAAGTTTTGTTTTTTTGGTCATGCAGTTTAGCACTTTAAGATTTATAATAATACAACTACCTACTCAATATTTTGAACAAATTTTCTGCCTCAGTTTACAAAAATAATATTCCACTTTTTAAAATATATAAATAGAATTTCAATCTATTTTCATCCACCTTACTTCCCTTGCATAGCAAAAATTAGTACAACTAAATTTTATTACCTAAACATTTATACTTGATTTGTGAGCATACGTAATTCTGTAGCCAGTTTAATAATTTCTATTTATTGTGTCATACCTAACCTTACAGTTGTGGTGCTTCAGTAACAGAAAACTGTGTTACATCAATTTTATATTTTATAACGTTTAAAGAATGCATGACAATTAATAATTTATTTTATTTTTATGGATGGAAAAATAAATACAGCTAATAGTACCAAGTAAAGGTATTTCTGCATATAAAGGTAGTTCAGTGTATAAAGATAGTTCATATATATTGAAGTTAGTTTTAAAATATTTCTTTATATAAAGAATCCAGGAAAAAATTTAAATTACTCTACGACCGATTAAAATAAAAATAAATTAATCATTTTAAGTTAGTATTATTCAAAAGAAAGTAAGATCACCAGACCTTTCCATGTTTGTTTGAAAATGGACCAAATAGACAAGACCCCAATACGCAATTTTTTTTCGAATGCTTTTCAAGTGTGTAGACTCTCATCATGATTACAACATCAGGATTCATAGGAATGCTTTCTTTATTAATAGTCTGCTTAAATTTGAAATCAGGATAGCGCCAAGGGGAATCCATTTCTGGATAGATTTGAAATTTTATTGACTTTTCTTTCTGACCCAAGTACATATTTAGTACTTTACCAGTTATCTGAAAGATTTAAGCAATAAGACAGAATTAAAATTCAAGTTATTAAAATTCATTTTATTAAAATTAAAACAGAACTAAAGCAATTCAAGAAAATAAACCATACAATATAAAGTACGAACATACATACTCTATATAAGGTATCTGCAGGATTTTTTAGTTATTGGTCAAAATCAACCAAAATGTGAGCTAAGAAGTTTTTGGTGAGTGGCACTTTTACTTTAAAGCAGTCACAAAAACAACATGAAGCTAACAAAACATGACAAATAATATGGATAGAAAAATAATAACTATAATTATTATAAAATTAAACACATATGAGCAAAATTAAATAGGATTATTAAGCAACAACTAGAAAGTCATAAAAAATTTAAAGTAAAATTAAAATTCTAAATTAAAATGACTTCAATTTGTAACAAGTTAAAATTAAAAGATATTAGATTAATAACAAAAGCTGAATAAAGAGAACTTATACAGACCTTTATGAATGTAGCATTATCAGGAACAAATCGTACTGCATCTATGTATAAATCAAAAGGAAAATCCAATTTACTTTTACTAATTTTGACATCTTTTACTTTAGCCTTATCATAAGGTACCCAAGGTATGAAAGTCCTTGGAGGAGTTACGGGCTTTGGTGGTGGTGGAGTAGGTACTCTTGGAGGAATAACAGGTTTGGGAGTCGGTGGTTTTTTCTTATTATCATAAATAACATTTCGGTTCATTCCAGGAATTTCAGAAAACCTGCCACCTTGAAAAACATGAATTAAGGCTTGACGAATATCAAGTATATACAAATAACCTGGTTCTTCAATGAAAACCTGAAAAAAATTAATACTTTAAAATAAATTAACTATTATTCAAAATAAGTGAATTAATAATTTATTAATGATTTGGAATTAATAATTAATGACCTAATAATGACCTTAATAATTAACTTAACAAAGTGAAACATATGATGCTAAAATCCTTGAACAAAAAAGATCCAAAATAATATATAATTTGATCCATCTATAAAGAATGACAGTCAAACAGAAAATTTTGCACTGACATAGATTTCTCAAGTTCAAATTTTATTTAAGAAAATTATATCAGTTTAAGAAAATTATCATATTTATATCACGAGATACAAGAGAAAACCAATGAATTACATATAGCTGTACTTTGACATTAAAAACATTCCTATGATACACATTAAAATGATTGGTTGCTGCCTGGCTAGCAATGGCAACACAATTTGCATATGAAGCTTGAAAAATTTGAATATAAAAAGAGAATGGCTAAAAAAGAACCAAATGCAGAATCAAATCAGAAATTTATGAATTTCCAGTAAAATGCAGCCAATTATAGTTCAAAATCTGAATTAAAAACAATTACAACTTAGAATTTTTTTTTTTAAGGGGAGGGAAGTCTCCTGGCACATAACAATTGCAAAAATATTTTTTGTATTTTATAAAGTTTTAAAAATTTTATCTCTGTTTACAAAAACACACATAAATAGTTTTTTTATACATAATTACAAATACACTGTATACATATATGTGTGTTATGGGGCAAAATTATTTCCTGCCAATTACAAGAAAGAGCTATTATTTTGAATTTCCCATGCTTACTAGGCAATGAAAGAACCTAAATAATTTACAGTTGTGGCCCCATTAAAAGGAGGCAGCAAAGTCCAATGTAGAAATTTGAAGTTTATTAAGATTATAAATGAACCTCTTTACAAGATAAGAGCGTTGCATAGAATGCTGATGAAAACACACTTCTATCACAAATTTTGCCCTGTAGCAAGTGATCAAGTGGATTTTTTTCCCATGTGACTAACAGATTAGTCAACAATTCAGACATTGAAGGAGTGAACTATTTTATTGTGGCCAGTGGACAAAAATTTAACATTTATTTTAGCATTAGTTTAGGGAGACTGGTAAAAAGAATTTAAGTTGTCAAACAATCCTTTAAATCTGAGTTTTGGGGCTGGGAAATTCGGTATGAAAGAATGAGAAGGGGAAAAAGAAAATTTTAGATAGATATTTTAGGCATAATAATTTTTATGTATTACATATTATATTGTAAATTTTGTCATTAAATTCGTATATGTATATATATATATATAGTTTGAAGGACATTCACAATATATATATATATATATATATATATATATATTGTGATCCAGTGTTAAGGCAATGGAATAATTAGTCTTTCTTAGTAAATCATATCTTTATTCAAAGTAAAGTTTCATTTAAAGGCATCACTTGTGCCATTTTTATTTATTTGTGACGGAGCCAAGCATAGAGTATGTTAAGAGCTCAATGTCTTCATGTCAATTGACAACTATCGGTTTGCATACTCATCAAATTCTTCAAATATCTTTCCGCTTGACCGGATGATCCTAAAAGCTTATGCGAGCATCTTTTTTTTTTTTTTTCATTTATTTTGTTATTACGAAAGAGTTCCCTTTTAAATTGTTCACAACTCGCTTAATTTTCCGAACCCCCCTTTTTAGACTTGACATATATATATATATTGAAAGACAACACAAGGAACAAATAATAATTTGGAATGAAATGTTAAATAACTAGAATAGTAATTTAGTTAACTAATACAATTATTTTTCTGAATATTTAAATTAGACATAAACTGATGTTAGAAACAAATACATGATCCCTTAATTAAAGAAATCTCACCTTTTGGACTTCTTCTCTTTGTCTAGCATTCATAAACCAAGGCTTTAATAATCCTAGCAAAGCAATGCATACTTGATGAATACTCTTACTCTCCCATTTATGAAAAAACAATTGATCCCATATTAAAAACACACAATGTGGTTTCAAAAAAGTGACAAATCCCTGTAATATATAATAAAAAAATTTATGAATAAAACAGAATAAGACAAGTAATCTATGTGTATAAAATCTTCTGTATATATGTATATTCACTATACACTCCAAAATGGCAGGATCAATCTTTATGGAATTTTGCATAATGATTGAAATAAAGCTTTAGAAAGTTTCAGGTATGTCAAATTTATCAGAGGTCAAAGTCATGATGGAATTTAAAATATATATAAATATATTTCATTCCGTTGAGACTGCTGACCATATAATAAGGGGTATTAGATATATTTTTCTTTTTAAAATGTACTTAAAATTATTAAAACTTTTAAGCAAATGAATTCTTTGGACAGTCTTATGATAACCTGTTTGGTTGCTTTGTCACTGGATTTATTTAGTGCTTAATTTATCTATTTCGATATGGCATATTTCTTAATTAGAATTTTGTCCCTTTTTTTCCCTACATCAATCAATTTACTGATTAAAGTACCACTCTGATTGCTTGCAAAATTGAAGCTATTTAAAAGGCTATTTATGTCGAATGATAACATCATTATTTTTATAAGTATACTGGTTATCTTTAAAATGTAGGTAATTTCCCATTAGTCAAGTACAAGGATAAATTATTAAATATCATTCTCTTGTTCATTTTTAAGAAAATTTAAATAAAATTTGTTATTTATTTCAAAACAATCCATTAAGAAATTAGTTGTTTTGTTTTGAAAAGAGTTTAGATTTTTGATATGTAATAAAATCAAAAGACTAACTTAAATTTTTAAATAAATATATATTTTATTTCAGAATCTTCAATACATACACCAAAAACTGGATGTGAAGTTCCTATAAAGTTAAAAACTTACACTTAATATCCAATTACTGATATATGATGAGACTTCCGTTTTTCCTTTTCTACTTGAAACATCAGAACTTGAAGATTTATCATCAGTTCTCTGAAAAATTCATAAAAGAAAATCAACACAGGAAAATAATTTTAAAATATCAATCATTTATATGAAAAAGAAAAATATCTTACTGTTTCTGCAGATAGATAAGAATTAATGTGATTTAATAACAGTTTATCAACTTCATTCAATTCTTGAAGAACTTTTTCAGCAATTTTATGAGAACTGTCCTTATTAAACATACAAAGTCTTAGAACTTTTTCAGTCATCATAGAAGCCATTACATAGTCTTCATCTGAAAATTGTTTTGGTAATATATTATCAGTATTGATAAATTATATATATTTTTTTAATTCAAACATTTTAATTGCATAAAAATAGTTTTAAAAATCTTTGTAGTTTTGCACCTCAAATTTATTTTTGATTTAACCCAGGAGAATGCCTGCAGCAAATATGGGTGAGAGAATGTCCATAAGCTAACTGATACCCAAAAACATTTAATGAAGATAAAAACTTTTAAAATGAATTTGTTTTGATAAAATAAACTTTAAAAGATAAACAATTTGAATTAATTTTAATTGTTTGTTCCCTGTTTATATTTTGTTTAATTTTTACATTTTTTACAAATAACATACATGTTTTTCATACAAATAATTTTTTGATATTTGGCATTGTTCTTGAATAGAAATATTTGTATAATAAACTCTAATTTTTATGATTTCTTTGTAGATAAAGAAATGAAAAGATTCCTTAAGAAAGTAGAGATAGCTTTAAAAAATTGCCATTTTCTGGCAATTTTTATACTAATGTTTAAGCACCTACTCTTAAATTACTTAATAAATAATTCTTTCTTCCATCAGATTGCATAATCTTTACTGAGAAAATAACTTGTTTGGGGATCATTTTCTTCAATTTCAGAATCAGAAAATGTATCATTTTCTGTCAAAAAATCATTATTACTTTTAAGTTTATCCTCATTGATTCCATCTTCTTTACTAAAGGGTCCCTCATAGGGAAAAACAGTTACAAGCATTTTCAACCTTTCTATTTCTTTTTATTAAACTAAGATAGCACAATATATTGTATGAAACAATGAACACTTGCAATAGTAGAAAGCCTAAGAATGTGTGTGAGTATTTCATACCCTCTATAAACAATTTACAGAAATCCACTATTAGAATTTGCATGATAATTCAAACCCTTTAAAAGTATGTGACCACAAACTCAGCTATGAGGTTTTTGTGCTTTTCTAGGAAAAGAGGTGGAAGGTAGATAATAAAATATAACTGCTTGGGTATGATACACCCTAGACATGTTCTCTCAAATTAATAAGTTAATAAATTATGAGTGACCAGCATTACTCATGAGATGAAAGTTATGAAAAGCCTTTAGAAAAAATACATCTAGGAAAAAAATTTCAAAATGAAAAATTTTATACATGATCCTATTAAAAATTAAGTATATATTACATTAAAAATTATTCTAGCATATTATTAGCTGCATTCATATAATTAATAAAAATAAGAGAAATTAAAAAAAACAATTTTTAAATAAATTGTAATCACATATTTATATTTTAATGATTATATTACATGCTAATTTCATATTCAATCCATGAATGTAAATAAGCCATATGTGAAAGCATGGTACATTTATTTTAAACAGCATGAAACTAAAAATTGAGTAATAACTATGTTTCCTTAATAATAAATAACATTGCACAAAAATATATGCATAAAGAATCAAAGAAATCCAAAGGAAATATTTTTAACTTATATGAAATTAATTAATCCTTAAATCTCACCTGGGGCATTTCTAGAATTTTTTATATACAGTTGCTGCATCACCATAGCATATGGAACATATTGCACTTGAAACTTTCTACCATATGAATGACACACATTAAGAATTGTTGTGGTTGAATTAATATTTCCTTCAGAATTCATTGTTTTTAAGCACTGATTACCCTTATAAACCTAGAAATAAAATTTAAAGTTTCAAAAATTAATATTCAGTTTTATGATCTTTACAATATTTAGTTTTATGATTGATAAATATCTTTAGATAATATATATATATATATATATATATATATATATATATATATATATATATATATATATATATATATATATATATATAATGTAATAATAGATTAAAAGGTATAACATGTAAATTGCTTTGAAATAATTTCAAATCAGAATTTATCAACTTAATAACAAAATAGTATATAACCATTTCCCACAATTAGTTTAACAGGTACATCTTTTTATTGTCCTCAATTGAATTAGGACTGGCATGAATTAGGACTCTCCATTTCTTTTTGGGTGATGCTTATATGAGTACTTACAAATAAAGTTAATAAGCAGTTGAAAAGATATTTCACAGGATATAATGAAGATAAAACTATTGACATCCATCAGGCCTGGCAATCAAGTAGTAAGGTCCCATTACAGGGTTGACAGCAAAATTTATCAGATAAATTCACTGACTTCCCTGACCAAAATTCACACATTTAGTTTAAAAGTGGTATTATTTTCAGTGTTAAAGTTATTAATTTAAAAACATTATTAACTTAAAAGTAGCAAGGAGCTTGGAAAATATAAATTCATTAAATTAAATATAACAGTAAATTAATAGTACATTAAATAACAACAATTTTCAAAAAAGGAAATAATTCAAAATTTGAACTGTAAATTATTTTCTTTATTTTATTTTGAGCTTTCCCCAACTTTCACAAAATATTTTTAAATTCTGAGTTTTGATATTTTATATTTCCCTTAACAATATTACAGCCTACAATAGTGTGAAAGTTGATGCCTACTTAAAATATATATCATAAATGATTCTGTATTTAAACTACTATAGCATTTTTGACTAAACCAAAAGATAGAGAATATTTTGATTTGAAAGCCATCAATAATACTAAGCTTACACTGATGTGTTGTAACATTTTACATATGAAATTATGAATATACATATAAATAGAAGAAATCCCAAAACTTGTAAATTGGTTTATGGTCTTATAAATCTATTAAATTGTTATAAAAGTAGTATAAAAACATGGTTTATTATTAAAAAAATTAGTGCAATTCAGTCTAGTGAATAAATCTTCAAATCAATTGAAGATTTATTCACTAGACTGCATTGCACTTTCTTCCATATTAACTTTACCTTCTTCCTCAACAATTAATTCACATAAAATATGATTTATAGTATCTACATTACATTCATTATCACTGTATTCATCAGTAATCAATTCAGAATCTGACTATATAAGTCTATGTACATTTTCTGAAAAATCTCTTTATAATTTCTCTTTCTAATATTTGTAAGGAATAGCAAGCTCTTTACATTAGGAATTTTGCAAAGCCTTACCCTTTTAAAAGGTTTCTTCTTCACTGCTATATGATTTAAAAAGAAATAACTCTTCCAATTTTCATTTTGACATTTAAAAGAAGTAGGGCAATAATTTTCACATTAAAATAATTAATAATTAACCATTCAACACTCCAGAATAAATATCTGAAAATACAAAATTTTAACTGAATGTATGTCACAAAGTATTTCATTTCAAACATGATAAATCTTCTGCTGATCAGAAACAATTTATACATGGGCTAGCAATGCACATGGCCTGATGGAGATATTTTATAAATTCACCTGGCAATCAATGCCTTGAGATAAAAAGTAATAAAAAGTGCAAACAATACCTGTCTGACTGCATCAGTTATTGATTTTGTTTCATCATTTCTGCCTTCAGAATACTGGGTTTTATTATAAAGTTGTAAAAATCTTTCTTTTACTTTGTCAACATTCCTGTAAAACAGCAAAATGCATGTAGTTAAAGAATAAGTATTAAAGAATATCAATAGCATAGTCTTTCAGTTATTTAAAAATGTAAATAATCTCAGCAAAACCTTAAATCCTAAAGTATTTATAAATTAAACAAACTACACACATTCCATAATACCTTTTTAAAATTTTAAGAGGATGCAATACAGAATTTTTTTTTTCTAAAGGCTATTTGCCTCACCACTGAAAAATTTTTGACAGTAAATTTTATGCTATGATTAAAAAAAAAAAGTAATTATTTGATGAAATTATTTTTTCTTTTTTAACACTCTAAATGTTATATTACAGTTTGCAAAACACATTTTTCTTTCTTTTGTAAGTAGAATTTTGAGTATTTAGCCAGTCAACTTTTAAGCTACTGTAATTCTTGATAGATAAGAGGTCCTGGCATATATGCTGTACATTTGATAATTGACCTAAATAAAATTAAAGTTCACTGGACAAGCTGATCTGGTGTACACACTGTCTTCATCAATCAGTAGGTCCCAGTCTCATTAGCCCTCAAGTGGCAAAAATTTGGCCATTGCTCAAGACTAAACCAATCTTGTTTAGACTTCCAACAATGGATAAATTTCTCATCAACTTTATATTCTCCATGCAAAGTACAGTGATTTCCATCTAATACACAAATGAATAAAATATATTCAGCTTTACCCTTACTGCAATAAGGTTTACTTAAATCCTTACTACAATGAGATGAAACATATTTCTACATGAGTTTTATATTATAATCCCTCATTTCATTTCATGTATCACTGATATTCTCAATAGCAAATGTATTATAATTTTTTTTTTTTTAATATGATCAAAGATGGAGCATTTTCTTCAAAGGTATATTTTGTTACAAAATATTTCCAAACTGATGAATAGTAAATCAACCAATACTAATTAAATATGTTATTCAAAGTACTAATCATACTATGGTCAACACTGGGAGAACCTGCACTAAGCATTCATATATTTTTAATCTTTCTATTTATCTATATATATATATTTAAATTTTATGCAAAATAACAAATCAAATTTAGTATTTAGTAAATTAAGTAATGTTAGTTTTAGTATTAGTTAGTTTTAGTTAGTTTAGAATAATTAAACAGTACCTGACATTCTTTGCTTTTTCTTTTAAGACTACACAAGCAGGCCAGTATTGTCTTCTGAGGAGATCAGATAATACAACTACCTGATTTTGTAAAGTTGGCAGCATATAGTTAATGGCATTAGGATCATTCAACAAAATTTCATTCAAGTATTTTTCTGGTAAATCTCCTTTAGATTTTTTACGGCCCCTGTGCTGTGACAATAAATGAAGATAGTATGATAAATAGCTACATAAAATTAATTACTTTGACAAGCATGATTATATAAATAATTAATATAAATAATATAAATAATTAAAGGACAAATCAAAATCTTTAGTAAGCATGTTATTTAATAAATGATGCCTATAAGCAATGAATTAATTGAATGATTTCAGAAATATAAAATCCAAATATGCCAGTAAAAGTTCTAAAAATTTATTATTAATAACATGTTCAATAAATCTTTAAAACTTAAAGATAACGTTTTCAAGAATAACACAGGGTAATCACAAAATTTACAACAAATTTAAATATAAATACAATGTGCTCTCTTAAAGGTAAATTATGAAATAAAGACCTAAATAATGTTCATAAAAGAAGAGCTATAAAATTTTTAAATTTTAATAAACATTTCAGATGACAGCTAAATTACTTCAGAATACTGAATCAAGCATTGTGTGATAATCTTATATGGAAATTTTCCTCCATAGGAAGAAGTTAGGTACTAAATGTAATATGTATATCAAATACTTAAAATAACTGATTGAAAAAGATTTATTAATAGCAGGACCGTAGCCAGAAATTATTTTCGGAGGGGGACCAAGGGAGAAAGACATCTTTATTTGTGAATGATACTTCAATTGATGCAAGGGAAAGCACTGTATTTCCAGAATACAGTGCCGGAAATACAGTGTTGTATTTCTGGCCAGCGGCCTAGCAAAACTTTTGTGGCCTCAGCGGGTTTTTTTCTAAGAGAATAACTGTCCTTGCTCATGAACAGCTAGGCAGATAGCACATAAACACACAAACATGGGACATTGTCTATCTACAAAAGGGTCTTTCAAAGTTTCAGGGGGGGACCAGTCCCCCAAATCCCTCCCCCTGCCTACGGCCTTCATTAATAGTACAAATCAATGATTTTTTATTTATATTTCTTAAGGAATTATGTAAAGATTTTGAAACTTATCGTAAGATTCAGCATAATCTTTCAACATTCATGCAAAATTTTCCATTTAGTTATACACATAGAGCTACTTTCTATTTTATCACTTCCTTAAAAAAGAAACACATGTTAGTATTTGAATCCCATTTATCCATTATGAGCTTCCCAAAAAATAAAGTAATATGTAATGTTTTTCAAACAATATTCCCTAAGAATCTTGTAAAAGAGAATATAATCCCTAAGAAGTATTTATAATTTAAAATATAAATTTTTAAATTACTTTATCTTCTCATGGCTACTCATATAAATATCTCTTAGAATTGTATGCAAATTGTATAAAACTGTAGTCAAAGTTTAATATGTCTGCTTATAAAAAATTTCTGAGGCCTTGTGAATAAATTACACTTCTGGTTAGCAGTCGCATATTACTATAGAGTTCATTTTGCCCTATGCCTTAGCTAACATATTCTAAGTATCATAACTTTTCAGTACAAAGAGTTCATAGTGAATCAGGCCTCTTGATGTACAGGTAGATCGTTGATACAATATGATATTGTATTTTGATACAATAAAACTTTTAGAATTTAAAAATTGTAATGCTACTAATTCTCATTTTAATGTTTGAAAATTTAAAAAAGCTGTTTGGTTTGTCATGTTTACTTACTTACACCCTTTCATATGTTTTTCTGTTTTGCTTGATCTGTTCTTCTGAGAATTATTAATTTTTTTACAATTTCTTTTTAATTTTTCCTTGCATTTAAAATTTTTCCATTGCACAATAGACAAATATTTAAATTCCATTTAGAGTTAAATACTTTTTTATACTATACTATTGAAAATTCTTTATTTTCTTATTTTTTGTACTCGTAAAGAATATTAAGTTCACTATCTCAACAAAAATAGTAAAAACATAAATTAATGTTTACACTACCTCAGAAAACTGATCTTCAAAATCTGAATCAATCAATTTCTTTATATCACCTGAAAATGCTGATAAATCAGACTGTAGCTTAGCATCACTTTTAGGACCTTTTTTCTGAACTGCACTATCAATAACTGAAGCAACCAAATTCTTCATTTCATTCATTTTCTTCTCTTTTTCTTCACGGCGAACATTATCCTAATGTTGAAAATAAAATAAAAAGTAATTAAAAATATGTTAAAATATTCAAAACTACATTATAATATAGCTATATACATTCAAACTGGTTTGCTATGAATCCTGATTTTAAAAAAAAATCTGGATTTAAAAGGGATTTTTTTAATGATTGATTTAATATTAAAAGGTCTACATAAAACTCTTCAACTGCAAACTCGGCTTAGCAAGAATTTTTTTTTTAATGTTTTTAAATAATTTTCTTCCTTGCTGCCAAAAATTTTAGAGACAAGAAACAAGAAGGAATAAAATATATGTGATAAAACATTTATTAATTAATAACTTAGAAATTACAGAATCAGAATTCCAAGACTATATTATGACAGACAATTAACTGACTGCATCAAAAGTCCCAACTTGTTGATAAAAGAAATGATTGTTGTAGAAATTAAATTTTCTCAAGAGGCATAAAAACGGTAACAATTATAATTTAATAGGATCTCCATCATCTATCTCTCAAGAAATGAAATATACCTAAAAAATTACAAGTTTCTTGGAATAAAGAGGTGTTGATGAGGTTGTATGCCATGCTGAAAGTGTCATGCATTGAACAACTGCTGGAGAAAACGAAATTAAAATCAAAATTAAACTAACCAGCTTTTATTCTTTTGTACAAATGAAGAAAAATTAAATGTAAGTAAATTTAATTTACTTCTAGTTCATTTTTACACACTGAGATTTTTTACTTTTGATGTTTTTTGTAGACCCAGTTTTCACGCTTAAATGTGACAAGTAAATTGTCTCAGTCATTTCATTATAAACAAGTTCTACAGTATCATATATCAAGGTGGGTATTCAAATAATTTTGTTAAACATCACGTGTATTACAAATATTATCTTACTTACAAATGAAAATTATGTCTGAAAATTTTTCAACTATGCTGAATAAACTATCAATGAAATGATAAAAATACAAAATTGTTTATCATGATTTAATAGACATGCTTCTAATTTTGGGGTTGTGTATTTGTCTATTTAATTATAGAAATTTAAACATTGATGCTCATAGTAAAAATTAAGATTAATTATTATTAGTTACCATCAGCAACATTAAACATTTTTTTAGTAGATTTGTTATACACATGTGATTTGGTAAGATATTTTTAATAAAATCATAATTTTTTAACTATGATATAAACCCACAAAATATTTTTCAACTATTTTAATTTTATTAAATATTTAAGCAATACATATAAAAAAACAACAATTTTAAATAATTCTGAAGAAAATTTTAAAAAATATGTGTGCACATATATGAAGAAACAACAAAAAAAAATTATTTAAAAAGTTCAAGAACAATAAGAGAATTTGTTATCAAATGTAATTACCAAAATTGCAGGACTACTTGTATAGCTAGAAAAATATTTATTGACAAAATCATTTCCCAATATCTGAAATAGCAACTGTCTATGTACTGGGTCCATAAGCTTCTTTTCCAAGTTCTGTTTCAACAGCTGACAGACTTTGCCTTCAATCTATAAGAATAGCTATAATTCATAAGGTGTTTTAAATTTTTTCATGCTCATACTATACAAAATGTTACCTTTTAAGTAACTTCATGTCAAAATATTTAATAGAATAATGAATTTAAAAATTTTATTAATTTTGTCCAAATAAACTTAACAAAAATTTGGCAAGACACATAAATGAGCTCATATTTGTTAATGGAAATATTATATATTCTGAAAAAATAGGCAAGGCATTTAAACTATTTTCAACGTAAAACGAGTAAAAATAAATGATTACACACTTAATCCAGCAGAACCCGCACTCAATTTGTAACATCAGTATCAGGGCCATAGTCCCAAAGGGAACGGTGTATCAATGATTATAATTTTAAATATTAAATTTTATATAATCTTAATGATATTAGTAATATTAATTATTAATATTAACTTTTATATAATTTTAAATAAATTTTATTTTTAATCTAAAAATATTGACATATTAATTGTTTCATTTCAGTTTAAACACACACACAAAGACACCATCAAAAAAAATTAATCCTGGTTTTGGCTCTGAAAGTTAAAGCTAAGTATTTTATATCCAATTCATTCATTTCCTATTTAAACACCATCAGTGTATTTACATTAAAAATCTGTCAATAATGAATGAAACAACATAAGCAAGAGTTTTAAAACCAAACTTATGTGGTTTAGTTGGAATGGAACAGTTCACTTTTTGATGTCAAAAATGGATTACATTTTTAACTTAAAACTGAAAAAAGAAAACAAAACAAATCTCATAAAAATAAATTTTTCCTTAGCTAATGAAAATTTGTACATTAGCTAATCATAAATTCATTATAATATTGTCACAGGCACTTCAATTATTATTTTTGCACTGTGATGAGGAGGTAAATTTTTACACTTATTCAAACTGAATGAGCTGCACTTTTTCACAACAGACCTTTCTACTCATAGATATTCAATAAATGTTTAGTACATGATTAAAACTATAAAAGGTGACAAACTAACATAATCCACTAGGAAAACTGTTGTGAAATATCCCCAAAATAAAAACAGTGTTTTTTAAAAAAAAAAAATTCATAACAATGGTTATGATTAGTTTTATTGTGATGATAAATTTTAAATGAAGTTGAAAGGAAGATTTGCAAACAGATTTAAAAAAGGTATTTACTAAATATTTATAATTATTACACTAAAAATTTAAAGAAACATACAGAATACTAAACAGCAAACACAAGATTAAATAATTAAATTTTCAGTCATTGCATTTCTTTCAAGTACTTTTAAAAGCTTAATTTATAAGGCAATGTGACTAAATGTAATTGTTCAGAAAGGTTTAAAAGGATTTTCTCCAAGTGAATATGAATATGGTTACATTTAAGACCTATAAGTAAAATATGAACAACATATTTCAACTGAGAGATGTGCAAACTATAATAACTGAATAAATTGTACCAAAAAAAAAAAAAAAATGTGCTAATGGAAATTAAAATCTGGTGAAACAAATCATAAAAATAGTTGATGTACAACTAAACGAGATTTCCTATAAGTTAACAACAAAAACTTGAAAAAGACAGGTGCTATACCTTTCTCCATGAAGTATAGGTAACAGATTGATCCATATAACTTTCAAACCAACTCATCTTGAAATATTCACATAAACACCACCACAGTTATTCATATAATAGCTTTAAGCATCACACCTTAGATGATAATCCCATAAAAATATTTTGTACATTCCAAATATACATTGTTTAAGAAGTATTAAATCTATTTAGTCCTGTAACAGTACATTATATACAAGAAAGTGGTGAATTAAGGTATTTATGAAGTTCCAATTTGAACAGCTGGAGGGGATTCACCATAACAATGTTTTGCTTTGGGGTCAGTATACGAATTTTCATGTTGAACACTCTGAAATTAAAATAATAAAAATAGTTAGCATTTTATAAGCTAAATGAAAATTTAAAAAATTTTTAAATATACTATTAATACATGCTGACAAACCATTTTAAAAACTATTTGTGTTACATCATTACATTATAGCACATCACAAATACTATCAAATTTAATACTCCAAAAACAAAAGAAAAATTTCAAAATGCAAGGAATCTATATATATAAAAATGAATTTGTGTCTGTCTGTCTGTACTCAATAGACTCAAAAACCATGCATCCAATCACCGTGAAATTTTGGGAAATTCTTAGGTATATTCCTGGGAAGGTTTTTGTAAATTTTTAACGTTCGAAATCTATTCCTTCCCCCTTTTTCGAGCATTTCATGTCATTATTCCAAGCATTATTTTCCCTGGTTAAACGCAAACAATTAATTTTTTAATTTATCGCATCATAACTAAGTGAAAGAAGCAATATTTCTAGCAATGTGACGTCATCCCGTTAATTCCATGTAATTGTTTTAAGCGATTTTCCTCGGCTAAAAGCAGGAAATTAAAATTATCGATTTATCACATAATAAATAGGTGAAAACGATATTTTTCTATCATTATGACGTCATTCCTTTAAATATCTCATTTATTAATTTCTTATTTTATGTTATTTAAACATCGTCTGCATAGTATGAATTCGATTTGACCTGGAAATTCAGATATAAAGTGCTTAATTTTCATTTCTATGTGACGCAAATTATAGCATTTTTATATAAGAACTAATTTTAGATTTAATTTTTGGTTAATTTTTACGTTACAATGAAATGTTTATCAACAATATTCTAACAACGAAAATTACAAATTTCAGTGACCTCATAGGCAAGTAAAAACCTATCATTCATTATTCATGAAAAAACAATCTTTGTTTAAAAGTAATATATTAAGTCCACCGTAGCAAAGTACTGGCACACTTGCTAGTTATTTATAAAATAGCATTCTTTCTTTATAAAATTTGATTTGATTATCTTTTCTGGTTTACAAAGAAATATTTATGCTCTGAAATAAAAGATAACTTCAAGATACTACAAGGTCATAAAAATTTTATAAATAAGTATTTAATGTTATTTTATATAACTTTAGGCACAAAAAATTACTTTAATATAAGTCTGCAAATTAAATAAATAAGAGAGGAATCTAAAATATTTATTTGCAAAGTCATTTCACAGTATCTGAGATTGAAACTGTAATCAATAGAACCCATGGTCATCCTTTCAAACCTGCTTTTGACAACAATCATACTTTTGTATACTGTTACATGTCAATTTTATTGACATATACTATATTGCCAATGATGACCTGTCACTTGCAATTTTGGACATTTTGTTGAATATTTAGAAAAATACACGAGGAATTATCCTAAAACCTCAGGCGTGTAAACAGGATGGTAAACGTAATATATTTTAGCAAAGAATTTTTTCATTCTTGTTTTAATTTAAGATAAAATGTGGGTTGATGTGGTCGAAACACCCAGATCCTTTTAGCAGTTTAGTCCAGCCCTGTGGCTGGTACTCAACCACCTTATAAAAATAGGCATTTGTAATTCCACTCAGATTTTAAATAGATGAATGCCATAACAGTAATAGAAGATAAATCAAATACAATAATATGAAACATTTAAACTATGGCACTTAACACCTTACACTAATGTCACAATAATTTCAGAGTAATAATAAAAAAAATCCTAGTTATTGAATATTTATTTTTTCAAAATAAAAGTATCATTGTTTGTGCAGAATATGTTTATTATAAAAATAGAAAACATTTTCATAAACAAAAAGTCAGAGGATATGTTATTTATATTTAATGTGTAATTGAACTACATTAAATTATATTTTTAAAGCTTTATAAAAACAAGTTGAGTAAAAAAAAAAAAGGAAAGAATATTACAAACAAAAGTAAATAGAAATTCTAATTTTATTAAGATAAAGTATTCTTGGTTACAATAAATCTAAAACTACTATCAATGAAAACCTTAATTACATACTAAACTCATGATTATTTATAATAAAAAATGAATAAAGGGTTTAAATAAAAGACACTTTTGAGAAATTCAGTGACATTAGAAGTATTACATGTAATAAAAATAAAATCTGCTTTACATATCTAAAGGAATGGACATAGAAATTAATTTTTAGAAAATACTTATTAGAACATTACTCTCTGAAATTTCTCAATAATGTATTTCATTATTTCAAACATTATAATATGCATTACCTGTGAGGATGTTCTACATTTAGTTAAGCATAGCTCAAAATGGTCAGTTATTGAAGCAAAAAGAATATTAAATGTCTCAGAAGCTTTGCCAAGAATTTTTTGTAAGAGAGCTCTCTAAAAAAAAAGAAAAAATCAACATGAATCTATTAAAATATTTATATAAACAAGAAATTAAATTAAAAATTTGAACTAAATTCAAATCTAATAAAGGAAGCATTTTTATCAAGTAATCACATATATTATATTGGTAAATTTAAAACGAGTGGTTCTTTGGTTAGATAAAGAGATGTCAATTTTTGCAATGTAAGGACTGATTAGACCACAGTCCACTTCTTAAAACCAATTTCTGAAAGGCTACGAACATCTCTGCTAGCAGCAGGTATTAAACTTCATAAAAACCAATACCAATAGACATAATTCTATCTATTCAGGCAATATCTGACTTACAAAATATAAAAAATTGCAATTTAAAATTTTGTAAGAGTTTACTTATAAAGACTAAGTTTATAAACTGGAAATTGAGTTAAAAGAAAAATATTTTTATAAAGGATAGTGTTACTATTTATAACAGTATTTCAGTGCACATATTTTTAATAATCCCAAAAAGTTATCTTGGATATAATCTAAAGCTGCTGCCAAGTAAATATAACAAGTGTTTTACAAATCTAACTGTCCCCCAGGATTTATTAATATATATTAATGCAAGAAATACTATACACTTTAAAAGAACTCTACATGTATGTAAAACTTTGAAACATTAGCTGATTTGCCAAATATTAAATCTAGGACACATAGATGAATGGCATATGGTGAAAGGAAGGGGGAGGATCTGATTATATAAACTTGGGTGGATACATCCAATATCCACAGTAAAGTGGATCAACACTTTAATTACCAAAAAATTAAACCTATAATCCCCCCTCCATTTTTCTCATAAAAAGGACATTGCAATCTGATTACAACCTTAAATTACTGTAACTAATCAATCTCCCAAAGAAAGAGAAAAATCTTTAAATTTCCTTATACTTTGAATTTAAATATATTGGTCAATTTTTGTCACAGAAAAGCAGAATTTTTTGCTTTACAGTTCTTAGAATGAGTTTCAAATTTTGCTAAATATAATAATAAGGTACATATAAAAATTAATAAGATTTTATCATTTCTGCAAAATAAAATTTTTAAATTTAAAAATTTCTGTAAAGGAACGTTTATTTTATTTAAAAAGTTTTGTAACTATATATCTATGATCAGCACTTGGGAAAAAAAAGGGCTATTTAAGGAATTAACTATGTACTCTATATATACTTGTATATATGTCAAGGAATAGAAAGTATGTCTCACTTAACTATCAATTTTTCATACTTTACTCTGTGCTTTCCTTATTGAAGTACAAGAAAAGTACTAAAAAGTTCAGTTTTATTTATAAAAAAAAAAAACAAGTTATGCAATCACATAATTATTGTTTTAGGTTATAAACATCTAAAAGAGAAAACTCATCAATAGTTACTAAAGAAAGCAAGTCCTTCTAAACTAATTTTTAAAATATAACATCAAAATAAAAGCATTAACATTAAAAATATAATTTTACATTTTAATAACTAATATTTTAATCTTTAACACATAAATGCTAATGTCTGGTGTCCCTTTTCAGTGACAGCTCAAAAATAATTTTGTAAATTTAGTTCATGCATTATATAGCTTTACAGTACTTTGTTTACATATGATACTAAACAAATCTCTTATTATGAAGTCTTTTTCTTTTTTAGATATAGCCTTCTATATTATTTAAAGTCACAGCTTATCACTAAGAAAGAACAGTCTGTAATATTCAAAGCTGTTAAAACTGCATATTTGCTTTACTCTTTACAATCCCTATCTTAGATACATTGATATACATTTGATACAAATGATTCGGGCATTAATGGGTCAACTAACTTCAGCTACCAACCTAGTTTTGTTTTTATCAATCACTGGTTTTACAAATACATATTAATACTGTAACTGTTTGAAGTTAAACCATAATGAAAGAAAAATTATATTTTTTATGTAAACCATATCATTTTACCTATACCTAGGACAAACATAAAAGAAAGATTTATATCCCTAAAGTATTTTTAAAAAAAAGATAGTCAATAAAAACTATAAAACTGTGTATAAATTTTATAAGAACATACAAGATATAACAGATATTCAGAACTGTTATAATTACTATTAAAATTAATATTTACATACAGGGTATCTGCCAAAATAAAATTTTTCAAATCCATGACTTTCCCTGATTTAACGGATCATTTTTTATGACTTTAAAAAGCTTTCGTTAAAGTATATATGAATAAAACTTCTGATGTACATACAAATAAAATATATGCTTTTAGAGAAATTACAGGAATTTTATCATAAAAAAACTTACTTTATAAGTGTTAATAAACTCACATACATAAAAATAAATTGTTGTATTTACATACCTAAGTTTAATCATATAGCAATTTTTCAATCAAAATGTTTCCAATTTGAATTCAGGGTACTTTGGTATTATCCAGGTGACCATGAATAATAGCCAAATATAAACCTATAATGTTTATATACAATATCCCTAGAGATAAACTTATATTTTGTGCAAAAATCTTAACTAATTTTTATTAAAAGATTATTATTATATTAATAAAATTTTAATCTACAATTTAAGAAAAAACCAAAATAATATACATTTACCCACCCATTAAGCTTTCTTGCTTTGAGTTTACTTGATGAACAAATTTTACTTGGCAATAGGGTCAATAAGATAATACATAAATACCAAACTCAGTAACTTCAGCCAAATGACAAGTAAAAATAGAATTAAACAATTCAATGCATTTTTATTTAATCGGTAGTTTATAGCGGATCCATGACTTTCCATGACTTTTACTCATTTTACTTGAAAAATCAAGACTTTCCATGATAAAATTAATCCATTGTCTAAATCCATGATTTTCCCTGACTTTCCAGGTGCGCGGAAACCATGTACATAATCAAAAATTAATAAAAAATTTAAGGTATAGTAAGACTAAAGGTTTAATTTGAAAATACTAAGGAAAAAATTTAAATTTAAATAACAAATGGACTAAACATTTACTATTGTTGTGAAAAATAGATTTAAAAAATGATCCCCAAAGTAATAGACAAATTTATATATAGCAAATGATTTTTAAAAAAATCAATAAAACTGTTATTATAGTTACTTTTTCAGGTTGCAAGCAGCAAGATATGCAGTACTCATATATACTACAACAGCCATTATCATGACAGGATTCACAATGATAACGATTTGTTGAAGATGATTCTACATTACAACAACCATTGGATAATACATCATGTCTTGAACACACATAACCTAAATTGATATAGTTTAAAGCTTAAGAATAACTTTATGATAAAAAAAGACATGTTTAGAAAAAAATATTTATATATACAAGAAATAAAATAAAATATTGATTAGCTTATAATATTAAATTTACTAAATGTTTGCAACATATGTTAAAAAATAAATACAAACCATTCATAGATTGTTTGAATTTTTATATTTTTTATTCAGAGTGTCAATACTTTAAACTGGTAGTTATAATAAAAAATACTTAAATTATGAAACTTCTTTATAACAATATATGAATTTAAACTTAAAATGTAAGTAAAAAATATACAAAAGGAAAAAATTCTAAAAAAACTTATATGTATGAATTGTATCTTAATTATCTATATGATACAAAGCAGTTCTCAACTAATTTTTACTAAATTTTTACATGATTGATGCACAGATTTTAACTATATAAAAAAAATTTTTTTCAATAGATGCTATTATTACAATACAAAATCAAATATTCTAGTATAATAGCAATCACACTCCACAAAAACATTTTGAAAATATTAAAATAAATTATTCTTAATCAAAATCTTATTCTTAACCCAAGTATCCTTATGCAAAATAAAGAAATAATTTAAAAAGAGAAAAATTTTGAAATTTTTTACTTTTTTAAAGCACAAGTTAATAAAAAAGTCTAATCTTTCAAAACATATACTATTTATTCAAAGAAAACTCAACAGATCAAAATTTAAATACATGTCACTATGGTAACCCAAATAAACAAACAGTTGCAGCAATTCCATTGCATAGATAGTATCTATAGAAACAACAAACATTCTCAGACTTAAATCAACCAATTTTCTAGACAAATTTCTTTTAAAATGTCATTTCTTTTTATTTTTTTCAGTTTATATACAGAAATATTTTAACAGTAACTGAAAACTAAATACTTTACCATAGAGTTAAATTTTGCAAGAAAAATATCCAGAATTACAAATTTAAACCAAAAATAACAAATGAGACTATTTTCATACTTTTAATTTAATATAATTTTAAAACAGGTAAAGACATATATCAATTTAATATCAAATATTAATTTCATTAATTTAAATTTTAATAAATTTCCTGAAAAAAAAGTATTTTTACATATATTAACATACATGTGAGAATAAGAAAAATTTAATCATAATTATTTAAGTCTTTATTTTTACAGGTAATTATTCATAAAAAACACTATATAAGATGATACTGTAATGGATTAAAATGATGGGTAAACATTTAAATTCTGAATCTTTACTATTAAATAGAGTAAAATTAATTGCAATTGTTAAAAGTACTTTGATTCTTTCTAGCAAGCATTCAGTTTTTAATTCCATTTCTAGAACTTCACATTTTAATGTTAACACACTAATTTAAATTATTAATTAACTACATGGCCCTCCTTTTACATCATTCAAATTTAAAACATCACTGAAAAAATGTAATACTTTTTATTTTCTAAATATAAATAAATAGGTTCAATATTTAGCTCAAGTTTCATTAATATATTTTTAACACCAAAATTACCTACTAGAATATAATGTAATAAAAATTAAATATCTGCTATGTTCTAAAATATGAACTGATATATATATATATATATATATATATATATATATATATATATATATATATATATATATATATATATATATATATATATATTAATATTAGATGCAAGGTTATGGATATTTTACTGTGAAATTTATATTTAACCATCTTTTAAAGATTTAAATGCATCTACACCATACATTTAAAAACATTCAAAATATCAATTTATATTTATTTCATTTTTGAGGGGGAAAAAGTAAATAATATCTTAGATCTATGCATTAAGCTAGTCATCACTAGATGAATGTTAAAAACTATACTCTTAGTGTAAAATACAAATCTGCATACATTGATAGATTAGATATATAAAGAGGGTTACATTTCGTATGACATAAATGTTCAATGAACTTGCCTTTATCATCAGCAATTAGAACTTTTCCTTGCACTGAGTTTCGACATGAGCTTATTTTTGAATTACTGTGATTTGCTTTATCAAATGATGTATGCCATTTAAAAGACTGTGATGGTAAATTCAGTGGCTGAACAATAACATCTTCAGACATTACTTCTTCACTCTAAAAAGAAAAAAGTTTATTATTGCAAAACAAATGGTAATAACGAATAATTGAATGTTGAATTCAAAATAAAGTACATGACGGTAAGTAGGTATGTGGGAAAATGAGTGGGTTTAGAGGAGTTCCAATAACATAACCAAGAATGTAAAATATATAGGATCATTAACGTGACATATACTTACTTCTGGCAACCAATGAAGTACACAATAACAAAATGACAGGGTAAAAAGAACTGCTAACACAATTCTTTTTCGTAGAAAGCGAAACACCCTGCTTGTAAACATAGTCCCGAATATGAAACGAAAAGATAAATTAATTTTCTTATTCACCACTAATTTATATACATATTCCTCTAATCAATACTTAGACCAGGAAATCGGCAATAAACATTAAAACCATTGTGCAATAAACTAATCACGAAAATATGGGGTAACACTTTTGTATAAACAGCTGATAACATATTTATCTTAATAAAACTGTAACCGTTGAACTTAGTCTAACTGAGTTATGGAGTAAAGACGGGACAATATAACTCATCTCTCTGGACCATGTCGGCTGTCCAGAAGGGAATTCAATGATTTTCATCTTTGTACCCAATATTCTGGTTCTCTTTAAAAACGTAATATAAATAATCGTGCTGCAATGGATTCGGAGCTTCTCACATATGGCATTTAAACATCAATTCAATTCATCAATTCATTCAATTTCAACTCAATTATTGAAGCTGATCCAGAACAGCTGTGAGTAATCCTCAGTTTAATTATTCGTGTAGCCAATGATCTTGTTAAAATAAGAACTTTCTCAAGCTACTTGAGAGAGCTTTATCAAGCTACTTACTTGCAAGAGGTCTTTTTAGATTAATGCTTAAAAATTAATGTTTATTAAATTCGAGGAAACAAGATCACTGACGATTCGCCTGGGCAGAGGTCATAAATCGGTGTCAGAAGAATTCTTAACACAAGTTGCAACTGCAATCGTCGACAGTTTACAGGAAACCTTTGCTGCTAATCGCAACGCAAGGGGTATAGTCCAAAAAATAGATATGAATTTTTCCGTGGTGTGGAAATCTTGCAAGATTCCAAAGCAATTGAGTATATTGCACTACTTGTACAAAAGTAGCCATTTGCAAGAACTCAAGCTGGCAATTTATATGGAGATGAAGCCTATTTTTATCTGAATGCGTCTGTTAACACATAAAAATGCCGAATTTGGGTCTATTAAAAGTCGCACGAAATGCAAAATATCCTGTGATTGCACCAAAAGTTACCATTTGAAGTGTTACAGCCTTATTTGCCATCGGGCTATTCTCGTTGAGACTATCACTCTGACAAGACTAGTAACGTGTACCGTTAATGCACAAATATATCACGACATGTTGATTAATTTTATCATTTCACAACTTTAACAAAGAAAGCGTGTTAATGCGATAATCTTTATGCCTGACTTTGCCCCAACACCAGCTGTTGTACAAAACACGTCACTGATGAAAAAGTCATCCGTTGGGATATGGCTGGCTCTTTCCTTAGACCTAACTCCATATGAATTTTGGGTCTGGGGTTATTGAAATCAAAAGTTTATGTTGAAGGAATCACAAATATTTGACTATTTTAAAATACATCATATCACAGACAGTAATGTATATTCCTTGTGACATGTTGCGTATGGCCGTAGATAATTTTGTTATCATATTAAGCAATTATCATGCTAAAAGCAGATAAAGAATGTATGATATAAAATAAAAGTGGTTCTGCATACCAAAAACTACTGACAAACAGAAGTTTTTTGCAGGAAAGACTGGAAAAATATTAATGAGAATGAAATAATAAATAAACTTGTTTACATTGTCATGTACATGTAAAGTGCTGGTTGCACACAATGAAGAATTAAGATAAAAAGTAATACCGTTTATTAAGTGCGAAGCCACTAGCTCGCAGTTTTAACACAAGCTTTTATAAGGTAACAGAATATTCTAGAATTATTCTAATAGTACAGAAAATTTGCATATTTCAGGAGTCTTCTTGAATATTTAAGGAAGCGAGCATAAAATGACGGAAATAAACTTCTTCTGACTCGGGATCGAACCGAAGAGCTTTCATTTCGTAACCCACGACTATAATCATTGTGCCTTGGAGGTTGGCGGTTTCCATTTGAAATGTGGCATCATACTCTTTCCTTAGACGGCAGCGTCCCGCTGTTTTTCGACCGCTTGTTCGTCATTCTATGCTTTACATGGCAACATCGGATGAGTTCGGATACAAGCCTTGATTGAAAGACTTTTCTACGATCGGTGATTAGAACTCTCGGTGCTCCAGACTTATATAACATTTCTGTTACCAGAAGTCTAGCAATTTCGCGGGTATCGGCTGTCGATAGAGTTTTAGTTATGGCATACCGTGTTAAATAATCAGTGTAGACGAAAATTCATTTATTTCCCCTGAGGCATGTAGGAAATGGATCAAGTAAGTCTATACCAATTCGGTGGAAAGGGCCTAAAGCTGGAGGGATGGAGATAAGGCTACCAGGTGGTTTCTGAGGTACATGCTTTCTTTTTTGACATTTGGGGCAATGAGAAACAATGCCTCACGGTATGGTACAGTCTAGGCTAAAAGAATCGTTTCCTGATTTTGTCGTATGTTTTAGTAAACCCTAAGTGACCCGCAGCAGGCGCGTCGTGAAAATGTCGCAGAACGTCCAGTCGCCAAGGAAATACAGGTAATCACTTTTTCTCGGACGGATCGTAATTCTTCTTACAAAGAACGCCATTTATGAGTTTGGATTCACCCTTGACTGTCTCAGACTTTTCTACAGCATGAATTAATTCTGCTAACTTCAGATCATTCCTTTTATCGGCAGCGATACCTGTAAATGCATCAATGATTCCGGCCTCCCCCAGAAGAGTCAATATCTATGGTATTTATCGAAAGACAGTTTGCGTCCTTATGTTTTCTTCCGCTCTTATGTGATATAGAGACATCGTATTCTTGTAGCCTTAATACCCATCTAACAAACCTCCCCGACGGATCTTTTAGTCCTTCTAACCAGCACCATGCGTGATGATCAGTTACCACAACAAAAAACCTACCGAATAAATAAAGACGGAATTTGTGGATCACTCATATCACAGCAAGACATTCTTTTTCTTTGGAATAGTTTTTCTCCGAACTAGTGAGCGTTCGTGATGAGTAAGCTATTACCTTTTTATAGCCGTCCTGAATTTGGACCAAGATTGAGCCAAGTCCATAACCGCTGTTGTCCGTAAGGAGTTCTATTGGAGCGTTTTCATCATACAATCCTAGTACAGGATCGGACTTTAGTGCTTCCTTTAACTTGATAAAAGAGTCACCCTCCAATTCACCCCAAGTGAACGTCGATTCTTTCTTTAGTAACTCCTGTAATGTTTGGGCTTTAATGCAAAAATTTTCAGTGAAGCGACGATAATAGGAATATAGATCTAAGAAACTTCTGCCGTCATCACATTTCTCGGAATTGGAAAATTAGCAACTGTTCGCAATTTCTCAAGGTCATATCTTACTCCATCTTCTGCTATTAGGTATCCAAGAATCTTTACCTATTTGGCATCAAATAGGTATTAAGACCTGCGTCATCAAGGTAACAAAGGCACATAGACCACTTGAGGTGTCGTAGCAAATTATCCATCATCCTTTCAAATGTAGCGGGTGCATTGCATAAGCCGAACGGCATCACCTTAAATTCATAAAACCCTTCTGGTAGGATGAAGGCAGTTTTCTCTCTATCAGCTACATCGACCTCGATCTGCCAATATCCTGAGTAAAGGTCCATTGATCTAAAGAATTTATCCCTCTTTGGACAATCTACGGTATTGTCTATACGTGGCAGTTAGAGTTGTGAGCAGGGGAAAAAAACCCGGTTTAAACCTTGGAAAAAAACGGGTTTTTTGGGAAGGGAATTTTGATAATTTTCAAAACATGGGAATTTTGAAGTATTTTGCAGTCGCCAATTCCTATGACACAATGAAAACCACCATTTTTTTCTATCTTTGTTGTAGACCTCAAAAGTTAACATTTTCACAAAATTTAACTATTATATGCTATGAAAAAATTTTGAATAATTGGGATTAACTAACTATATTTGGCAAGGTATCATGTTTAGCATGAAAGAATGAGTATATTTTTAATTCGACAAGTATCCAATATTTTTATTATTACATAAATATTAGGCAATAAACTGTAGTGTTACAAAACCCATAAATCATTATTTTTCTTGGATAACATCTCTCTCTCTCTCTCTCTCTCTCTCTCTATATATATATATATATATATATATATATATATATATATATATATATATATATATATATATATATATATATATATATATATATATATAATATATGTGTGTGTAGGAATTGGACACAAAATGCAACAGTGTCATTTGATTGCACCTTTAAATGATCTATGCATTACAAAACATAATAAACTGTTATTTTAAATTTAAAGATATTTATTTTTATATTATAAAAGGAGGGGAAAAGTTTAGCATAAAACAATTTACATAATAAATAATGATAAAAAATAATGTGTATAATTATTATATTAGCTATTAAAATTGAAGCAACCAGTTATGTGTTTGATAAGACTAACAGGGTAATTAATTACATAAATACTACTATAAAATCATTTAAATGCTCATTGCAATTTTTCTTGAATATATATATATATATATATATTGCCAAAAGTTTAAAAAAAAAAAAAAAAAAAAAAAAAAAAAAAAAAACTTTTAGAAATAATATGCTAGTTCTTAAATAGCCACTGTTGAAAAAATAAATCTAAACATTGTTAAAATGATTTCATCCCAAAGTTCCCAAAATTCCGGGCTTATTCCCCAAAATTCCCGGGTTTATTCCCATCTCTTCAAAATTCCGGGTTTTTTACATCTCTAGTGGCAGTGGGTAGACACCTCTTTTAGTAATCTTGTTCAATCTACGGTAATCGAAGCAAAAACGCCAGCTTCCATCTTTCTGTTTTACCAAGACAAATGGTGATGACCAAGGACTCTCAGAGGGTTTAATTATGTCATTCTTCATCATTTTCTGAACTTCTTGAATAATTTGGCGTTCAGCCGGTGATATCCTACAAGCCCTTTGGCGGATCTTCAGTACTGACACGATGTTTCATATTAATCTTTGAAGTTCCCTTCCAGTCATCGGTCCTAAAGGATTCAACGAACTCGGGAAGAACGTCCAGATGTTTAGCTCGTTGGTCCACGATCAAGTCGACAGACACAATCCTTTCATGCTGACATTCCCTATCCAGGTCTGGTTGAGACGTATTAGCTAAAAGTTAGAGTTCTGACGAGGAAGATTTCATCAATGGCGTTCATGTTACTAAAGGTTTTGCCCTAGCGACACACATATCCTTTGGAATTTGTTTAGTATCGATATTAGCATTTGCAACCCATAATTCTTCCTTACCTTTTTCCAGCCACATGACGGATGGTGGGACAGCCAAACTTGTTTTTAGAAGTAGAACTTTGTTGCACTCTATTACGACTTCCAGAGATTCATGAGCTACTGAGCATGACACGGCTATCTTCACTATAGAATGCGGAGGGATAGAAAAAATCTTCTAACGCACATAACTGAAAGGACTCGTCTAAATTATTGGTATTCTTCCTGTTATTTTGTAAGACTTCTTCCAAAAGGAGAATAGAGCGACTACAATTTATCACAGCTTGAGAGGCTTCCAGAAAATGCCAACCAAGGATAACACTATGACTACAATGCGGCAAGACTACGAACTCAAATGGTTGGTGTCGGCCATTTATGCAAAGTCGTACTACACATTTTCATACTAATTGCACGTAGTTGCCGTCCATTACTTTAAGGATAACATTGTTGTTTTCGACAAACATAATTTTTCATTATTGGCGGCAATATACGTCGGATATCACTGAGAAAGATGCCCCAGAGTCCACAAGAGCACGTACGGGTTGGTTATCTATGCTAACGTCTACGTAATTCAGCAACAGTCGTTGAAGGAGAGTTTTTTAGACAAGCGGCCTTAACTTCAGCTCAGTTTTCCTCACTCCTACGACTCTTCGACAGACTGGCCCTTCGGTATGGCGATAGGGATTTAAAGAGGCAAACTGAAAACCTGCATCGGAAATAAGATTTAGGGATCTACCCACTTCCTCTAGGACAATGGCTTCAATGGACTGTAGTCCTATTTCCTGCTCCTCTGTTTGCTACGAAGTGAGGGTTTGTATTTCGCGAACGATTTTTCCGATTAAGGACATCAAATCAAGGTCCGAGGAATCGATGGAGACTATTGGTACGACATTAGGCAATCTTGTAAACTTCTGATGACTAATCCGTTTCTGATTAATTTCTCCAATATGCTGTCACCATTTAATAAAATCGGCTATTTTATTAATTTCTTTCTTTAATAGTGCTTGGTAGATATCCTCGGCTACCCCTTTTATAAGATGAGATATCTTGTTGTCCTCTGACATGCTAGGGTCTGCTTGTTGGTAAAGTCTCAAAACCTTCTGAATGTACGATTGGGTAGATTCAGCAAAATTTCTGGGAACGAGTTTCGAGTCTATCATTGGCTTGCCTTGTATACAACTCCTCGTTGCCGAAAGTAATTTTTAATTCGTCTTTATATTTCAATTATGATATCAATTTGTCCTCATTATTTTCAAACTATTTCTACGCAGTTCCGTCGAAGAAATATATATTTTCTAAACTCAGAGTATCATCCCATTGATTGAATTTTGATATCCGAACTATTCCCTTAACTACTCTGTTGGGTACTGTCCTGGCTCGCCTTTAAAGATAATCGGATTTCATGGTTCCCTAATTAGGGTTGGAGCAATAAGAATCGGTGCTGGTTTAAATTGAGACTTCGTCATTTCCCTTGGCTTTACTTGCCTCGCTTTGCGTTTGTTAAGTCCATGTTCCGGGGGCAGGTTTTGGAGTCGACGGCTTCGACGATACTCGGTTTCTTCCAGATTGATTGCAACACGATCTTTACCCGACGCCTCCACGAAATGTGACGTAGATGGAAAGTGCTGGTTGCACACAAGGAAGAGTCAAGATAACAAGTAATAGCTTTTATTAAGTGCGAAGCCACCTAACTCACAGTCGAACAACTGACACTTGCAGTTTTAACACAAGCTATTATAGAATTATTCTTATAGTTACAGAAAAATTTCATATTTTAGAAGTCTTCTTGACTATATATATATGAGTAATTATGAACAGTTTTTAAGGAAGCGAACATAAAATGACAGAAAAAAACTGACTCAGGATCGAACTGAAGACCTTTCGGTTCGTAGCCCAAGACTACATTGTGCCATGGAACTTACGGTTTCCTTTTGAAATGTGACAATATGCAATGGTAGGATGAAGAAAAAGGTCTAATAACGCAAGTGTTATTTTGGTTTGTTTGGAGCGGTACGGTGTACTGTTTCACTCACGAGGGCTAACGAGACCGGGGCCTACTGCTTAAAGCCGATTCTAATTCGGCTAGGAACATTCATGCGCCAGCAGAGGGATTCGAACTTACGAACTTTGGTACTGAAAAGTAGCACTCTACCATTCGGTCATCGTTCGGCGCAACGTAAGCGTTATCAAACTAAATAATTTTAAGTATCTGCTATTTCATTTCTTTGATTATATATGATACATACAAATAGAAATATTGAAAAAAAAAATTTTTAATTTAAAAATTTTTTAGAAAATATATCAGGGAACATAATATTCAAAATAGGATTCAAATTTCTTTTTCCTCCTTAAAATTAACTCTCTTACACATGCATATTATGCAACAAAATTGGAAATCTATACCTTTAACATTTAAAAATATTTTTATGTATATAATTTCATTTACGGTTTTTAAATAAGTTAAAAAATTTTTTTTGCATGTTTACTCTTTCTTAAAGTCTATGGTTTCAAATGTTACAGTTTTAAATTTTTTTAAATTATTTATTTATTTTGTATTTAAGATGCAAGTGGTACTCAAGTTTTCTATAATGCAAAAACTGTACTTAGGACTAGCAGTATTTTTTTATAAAACAAATATATATATATATATGAGTAATTGTGAAATCTTACTGTTTTTCACTGTGACAGTAAATTTTTTAAACTACAGTTTTTAAGATGCATATTTTTAGAAAGTCAATGCATAGTCTTGTATAAAAAGGTTTCAAAGATCTAAAAAAAAAAACCTTTTGGAGCAAAATTATTCATATTTGAAAAAAATTATAAAAACAGTAAAAAACTTTTTAAAAACATTAATTTTAATAAAATGAGGTTTTTAAACGGATTTTACTTTTAAGAATATGTTTTAAATTATATTAGAAAATAAAAACAAATTACAATATTTACTGTAATATTTAAGAAGAAAAAGAATCAAATGAATATCATATACTTTTAAGGAAGAAGAAAACTAAATATTCAATAAACACATATAAGATTTTCTTGTTCAATTTTTCTTTATTTACATTGTACATAATACTTTCATCTACTTACAGCAATTTCATTTTAGCATATTGTGAAGCTAAGGCATATCACAGGGAAGTGAATCACTCAATGCATAGGAATACTAGAAGGTATCATTTACTATCTAGAATTTTTATGATGCAAAAATTGACTAAAGAAATTTTACATCTGTAGAGTTTAAGCACTACAACAAAAGATCAAATTTTGAGTTCTTTCAAATTTTAACAGATAAATGCTTGCTAAAAGATAAATTAGATTTTGGAATTGCAGTCTCTTAATAAATACATTACTTTTATTTAGGAATAATCATAAACATCAAATTATCATTATTCAATAGACCGTATATTTAAAAATAAAGTAAAACTCTTAAAACAACTATTTTTAAAGAATTAAACTAAATTTTCTATAGTACAATTTCATAATATATAAAATGAAACTTAATGATTTTAGAAAAACTTATACAATAAATCTAATCAATGATAACAGTTTAAATTATAATATTTTGTTTCAAGAAATTTATAAAACATTAAAATATGCAAAGGAAAATATGTTATTCCTACATTACCAACTAAGTACAGAGATAATTCAAGTACTGATACTTTAATGTATTACTACAAATATATACACAAGAGCAAGAATATGTAGGTACAATAATTTAAATCACAAGCAAATTTCGGTTAAAAATTGAAAGGTATCAAAATGACTCTTCATTTAGTCTAATATTAAAAAATCAAAGTAGACAGACTCTCAATTACAAAAAGTTGAATTATTAAAGATTATATTTGAAGTTATTTCAGATTAATGTATATGGAATTTTTTAAGATACATTTTAAAACAGTTTAAAATTAATAAAATATTTTTGGAAGAGGTTATGAACATTCGCTTTAAATATTGACAACTTTAAAAACTTTGAAAAAAAAAAAAAAAACTTTGAATATTGATTAAATATTTATACATTTTTATATTACATAATTTTATGTTTTAGAGATTTAATATTTGACGTTTTCACTTTCATGGTATTTCAAATTCATCTAATTTAATTAAAAGTCTGAATACTTTAAACAATAAAATACAGATCCCTTACAAAAGCATCTTATGAAAATTAATATAGAAAATTTGATATTCAATTGAAGGACATATATATTGAAGATATAAACTGCATATACAAAAATGTACATTATGTACTTTAAATTTAGTTTTTAAAAATGCAAAGTTAATTTTTAAATTCTTTAGTAAGAAACTCACAATAGAACATGGGAAAAATTTGAAGGTAATCAATAAAGTAAAGGAAAAAAAAACTGCTGGATAGTTTAAATGCATATTTACAGATGTATTTATGAGAAAAACATTTGTGTGGACAAAATACAAAATTTTTAAATTCTGTATTTGCATTACTTAATGCATACAAGTTTAATCTTTCAATATTTTGAAGAAAGTCTTTAATGATACACATACAGTATCTTGCATGTAAAATAGCTTATGTCACATTTATGTCAGTAACAATCAAAGTAAACTCTCGATTATATATGAACTGATCTATAAAACTTTAAAATACAAATTACATACTAAAACTTAAAAGCTAGTATTATTTGAAGTGAGATGAAACTAAATAACTTAACTGAATCTTTAAATAATTATAAAAGTTTAAAGCATTCTATATTTCTAAAGTAAATTTCAATTAAAAATTTTAAGAATAATAATATAATTTTTCACAAAAAGTTTTCACCTTCTACCTCTAATAAAAAAATAATAAATAGAAAAAAATTGTAAAAGTCTAGAATTTGAACTGGAACTGTATATATAAATAAAACAAAATTTACGTATTTATTTTCTTTTATATGTTTAAAAAGGAGTGATTGAACAGAAATGCTGAACACCTTGGTCACAGCATATCCTCAAAAGAACATCCAATTTAATTTAAGTAACGAATTGAATAAAAATGGAATACTTGAAAAAAGTGATAAAATATACTTGAAAGTAAAAGTTATAAATACTTACAATAAAATAATAATAATAATAGTTGTATGAGGTAGAATTTTATTTTGATGGAACAAGTTTTCTGAACAGAAATTTAAATTAAGAATGCAAGTTCAAAGACAAACACTATATTTTAAATCAAAGAAATAAGATAATGTAATAAAAATAATTTTAACAAATTCAAGCATTTAATTTCTAAAATTATGATCATTGTGATTTAAAATAATTCAACCAAATGAATAAACTGAATTTAAAATACTAGCATCTTTGTTCAAGACTTTGTTAAATTTCAAAATACTAAAGCTATTACAGCTGAAGTTATTAAATACTTTCAACATTAACTGCATTTCAGAAAACAAAATTTTAGTAAAAATTTTATACATTACCTCTGAGTAAAAACTTTAGAAAACTTAAGGCATTATTCACACTATTATTTAATCTTTAGAGTACCATAATTCTGTACTCTAAAGATTGAATTGTGTAGCACCTATTATATTTTAGGCAAGTAATGAATAGGTAAAACCCACAATGCCCTTATAAATTTCAAAGGGAATCTTAACCAGATCCTAGCACCGTAGTAATATATATTCACTGTCAGAAAATCTCAAATATATGCACTCAAAATGATAACACAACACTTAATATAAAAAATTATATGGCATTCATAGCATGAATAATATAATTTTTTTAACTGCACATTAAATAAGTATTGTATAAAATATGAAATGAGTAACCAAATTTGTATAATATATAAACCCAATATTTAACCATATATAATTGACATGAACTATAGGCATAGTGACAATTTAGCTGCCATTATGGAATCAGGAATGGAGACGAGAGACCATTTAAGATGTAATCAAAGTAATCTAAACATGAAGAGAAAAGGAAAAACTAAATGAACCTGTAGATGTATACATGCATATATAAATATATATATATATGTACACACAAACACACACACACATATATATATATATATATTTAATATGCACATATTTATATATACATAATTATGGTAAATGCTTTTTAAATCACACAAATTCCCTTTTCAACAGGATTTAACGCTTAAATAATCGAGAGCTTACTTAATGGAAAGTATGCATGTTTTTGATTCAAGGTCACAGCTTACTGGATTACAGTCCAGAAATTCTTAATGTTAATAGTTATATAGCTACATAAAATAACCAGCCTCAATTTATGCATCATTTAAAAACAGTTCTAGAGAGAGATGGAGATAAATTAATATTGGAATAGAAGAATTTGAAATAAATAAACAAAACTTAACAGGCAAAATAAATAGACAGAAATATATACATACTCATACATATACAAATTTTTAAAAATCTATATAATCAAACAAACAAAATTCCTTAGCTTTTATAAGAGACTGAGAATTTTCTATTTGATTTAAAATAATAATTGTATGGTTTTAATTTTTAAGAGCTGATTAACTTTATTAAAATTTTTGGATAACAAATATATCCAAAGACAAAAATGTACAATTTCTTTCTACATAAATATTGTGAAACTATTAATGTGCTACTAAAACAAGGATGAACAAAGATTCTATTATTATACTACAAATGGACATATATATATATATATATACGTGAATATGTCAATAAAAATATGCAAATGTTGTATATAAATAGAGGAACTATAACTAAAAAGGATGTAAGAAAATATTATTTGACTAGCAATGTCATCAAATTTTATCATTCTAATTTGACTAAAGTGTTAGTTTGAAATAAGTGTTTTATTTAATGAAACTTGCTTTAATGTGTTTATAATGTAATTTAATGTATTTACAATGTAACAATTTGTATTCTGCAAATAACTATATACAAATGTACAATGCAGCAATTTAGATAAGAATTTTGCCTATTCAGTAGTAGTAAAGCTAGAATAAAATCAGAGGATATTTGTTTTCTTTATTAACTAACAACTGAATTTAAATTAATAACTTTTGAAATTGCATTTTCATGTTCTCATTCCTTTAATTCTTTAATTACAATAAGATTACATAAGACTGTATTATATTGTACTACAGAAAACTGCCTATGTAAGATTCAGCTATATTTATACTTCAACTTCATTCACATAAGATAAATTTTTAAATTACAACTAATACTACTAATATATTAAACAAGAACTTAAATCCACTTTCCAAATACTTATTAGTTATCAACTTTAGAAGAAAAAAAAATTTAATGAAAATTTTATATTTTTAAAGTGAAAATACTGATTTAAACAGTTGTTGAATAATTTTGTGTTAGGAATGTCTACAAAATTTCAATTAAGTTAAAAGAAGTCATTTAACATTAAATAAATCATGGTGAAACAATGATTTAATTCTTAAAAATAATACTACAAAAGTTTGAAAATAAATCATTTTTTCTAGAATACATAATTATTTAAATTACTTAAATTATCTTATATATTAGGCAGTAAATTACCAAAACTATCTAAAAAATTAATACTTTTTAATGAAAAGAAAATTTAAATAAAAATATTTTTTATTTCTAATTACTATTTGGTGAGAATGCTGTAGTAAAAAAGGATAGTTATGATAAAAAGACAGCAATACAGTGGTAACTATAACAATGTTACAATTACTTATGTTTAAACATATTACATCTTTTACATAATTTTGTGGAACTGAAAATGTACTATTGTGATTATTATTTTTTTAAATATATTTTCCTTATTCATTTTTAGTAAGTTCTACATAAGAAATATTACTTTCAGTTCCATATTAATACCTGACATATGATTATAATATTCTAAAGCATTTTTTGCATTGCATCAAATGAATAAAATTCTAAAGTAAGGTAAAGTGCAGAAAGATAATTAAAAAACTAATAGGTGATAAAAATTTAGAGCATTAGAAAATATTTTTGATAACTTTAAAATATTATAACAGACTTAAAGAAACTGTAACATTGCTATACCACATTTGAATAACAAATTTTTGAACAAGTCAATAAATAAGAAAATGTTTTTACATCATGTATTACGTGTGCAAATGAATATACACATTGAACTAAATATTAATACACTAAGACTAGACCAAACAAATCAGAGCATTATAATACCAAAAAATATAAAATATCTGGGAATAGCACTTAAAAGTCAATAAGAGTTTTATCATTTGCATCTTTTTATTATAATCAAACAGTTGATCATCTTTTAATTAAGATCAGATAGCATACATGAATATTTGAAATAACTATAGCCAAAGAATTAGTTTAAAAAAAAAAAAAAAAAAAAAAAATTAGTTGAAAGGAGGATGAGGATGCTATCCAATCATACAATTTTGATTACTAAAAGTAGCATAAAAATCTCAAAGAGTAACATATGAAATATATTTTTTCAAATAACATGGACAGATAACTATCAAATAATTTAAATAGAACCAGAGTTATGAGTTAAATTGACACTGTTTGCACAAGTAATTTAGAGATAGATTGGCCTCAAGAAATAGAAATTGGTCTAATTTGGCCCCAAGCAGTGATAACATTGACAGCAACATTTTTAACTAAGAAATCACTTTAAAATCTACAATTAATAGGGGAAAAATGAGCTACTATACTTTCTAGGTTTGTTAAGCATCAGATTTCAGAAACATAGACTTATTTAAATTTTGTGATTTTAATCTACAACCATAAAAATATGTGTAAAATCTAGCTTTTCAGATCACAAAATAAATAAATAAATAAATAAAAGGAAATATAATGACTGCACTGTTTACTAATGGTGTTTTTGTATTTTAGAAACATTTTAATTTTATGGTGGCAACTACTTTGATTTCACATAAAAAATTTAAACTGACAGGATATTTTTTAAAATGTTCCTACATATCTCAAAAGCTCAAAATAGTCAGATGATGACCAAACACAGTAGCACAGCTATGGGTGAAACTACGGGGGCTCAAACAAGAGTTTAAACATTTCTTTCTATTTAAAGCTTTTTAAATGTGCAGTTACTACAATGCTAAAATAATAAAAAAATTAATAGATGACTAAAATTTTTAAACTTATTTTTAAAAATTGAGGAATCCTAATTACCTTGTTGAAATAAAATACAAATATGTTATGGCAGTTTTTTTTTCATATAACTAAAGAGGTAAACTGACCAATGCATTAACAATAGAATTAGAGATAAAACTCTCTAGTGTTTCACTGTTAACATATTTTAGTGAGCAACAGTTTAAAGCAAAGATCTTAGAAGAAAAATATTGCTGCAATAGTACATATAATGTCACTTCATCTGATGAATTTCATAGATGTGATTAGCAATATTTTCAGATAACTGTGTGTACATGTACCTACAACTTTTGCCAAAAGTCAGTCAGTCAGTCAGAAATGATGCCAGTTACAGTATTTTCTTCTTTTTTCTAGCTTTGAGTACAAAAACTTTTAAATCCCTCAAGTTGGAGAGTTCATATCTAACAGTGTAGTTTGGATACTAACTTACTCTAGACTGAAAATTCTGGCTGCACTACTCACAGACAGGTAGGATAAACAACACAATTATTAGTACAAGAGTATGAGGATTTGTATTTTTCAGTTGACATAAATGTTAGCAGCCATTTGGAATTAAATTTAAGTAGATCCTGGTTTTATTAGCCATCATATAGCAAAATGTAAATTACATGTAATTACAAATGTAAATTACATCACCATAGCATAACATTAAAATCATAATTTCTCAAGCGAAAGAGATGTAAGTGGTTCTTTGATGGCCTCTTAAACAATTGTAGTGGCAAATGTGCATACTATGGCATAAAAATGTCAAGGATCTTCAGTTTTTCCAGGGAGAATTGACATCTGGTTTAAAAAAAATGAAAGAAAGGCCCATACATAGCAGTTATTAATTCAGTTTTAAGTTTTGAGAAGTGTAGTAAGAATGCAATCTCTATGATTCATGCCTTTGATTTAATTTGAGTGGCTGGGACAGTTAAGATTAAGAAAAACAAAATAAGAAGTGTAATAATTTAAGAACTTTAGAGGCAATAATTTTTTATATATTTCATATATATACACTCACACACCTTTAAAGAAAGTGAATTAGATACTAAACATGTTTATAGAAGTATAAAATAAAATGCTTTTGTATAGTAAATATGCAATTCCCAAAAAATACAGAGAAAAATAACTAAATAGAATAAACTACATAGAGCTTAGAATGTGAAAGTTCTAAGGGAATAAATAAATATCAACACCAAATAATAAAAAATATATATGACAAAGTCTATGAAGTAACAAAAATTATATCTCATTGATGATATGTGTATATTCAAAGACACCCATATTAATGATAAATCTAGTCAGAAAATAATTATCTATAAATATAAAATTATTTTCAATAACTACTGTACGTAAAAGAATCATCATTAACAAGTAAAAAAGTTTTAAAATTTTTGTTCCTGTATATATTAAACACCAAGATAAAACAGCACATTTCATGGAATACATATTAATAAAATAGCAAAAAGTCAATAGTGAAAAACTACCACTACTAAGATTATGCACTGGTAACATAGAATCACAATAAATATAAATTAAATCCAAGCTCCCCTTAAAGAAGGAAAATACCAGCAATGGCAGAGAAAATACTTTAAAATAGTATAAATAAGTCAGTGTATAAGTTGTATACATACACAATATTTAAAAATCAGATATTGAGTAACTACACAGAAAATACTACATATATACAAATATTTTACATAAAGAAAAAAAATGGAATGAATAATAAATTAACATATATAAAAATTATTTTACAAATTTATTGCAACTTAGTGAGCTATAAAATTATAATCTACAATTAAAAATAAAAATGGCTAACATTTTAAGCTATAGAGTGACATTCAGAAAAATGTACAGCAATATGTTACTTGAAATTTCACAAAAAATTCGTTTAAAAAATGGCAATTAGCAATACTAGTGTTTTAGTGTTACTTATGGATTTTGGAGAGAAAAAGCATCTTTATATATCTGAATATGTTAAAGATAAATTACTGTAAGTGTAATAAAAACTTTTTCTTATATATTTTAAACTCATTTTCCTGCATAATAAAGAATAATTTAAAGTAACACTTTAATTTACAGAATAAAAAAAACTTACAAGATTTTAAAATAAAAAGTTAAATAAGAATCAATAACATATAGACAAAGTATTAAATTAATAATGTAAAAAGAAAAGATATAAAATACTTAACAAATAATATAAAATTTTCCAAATAGAAACATAGCTTTAAGATAACCACTCTGGATAAAATTACATGCAGCAGTAACAAGAAATAAATCTGATCACAGTCTAAAAAAGTATCTGATGAAAAGATAACTTTTACATTTACTTTTAGTTCAGCATTATCATAAACAAAGCATTTTGCCTCAAAAATACTCACATTTTTTTCATATAATGACATTTATTAAATTAACAAGAAATAAATTTCAGCTAATTATTTGACTAGCATATCAAACATTTTTCAATCAAGAAAATTTATAATTTAAATTTATTTACAAAACTATTAAATACATAAATCATTAATATATAAAACTGAAAAATTGCACTTTAGATATCTTTGAAAGTTGTTTTTAAGATTCAAAATTATATGCATAGTATATGAAGTTAATCATTAGAGGCTGTGATATAGCATCAGAAACATAGATTCTTCGAGATATGAATTCAGAAAATCTTCTTCTAACAAAATTTACAAACTTTTGAAAGGAAAAGCAAGTTTAGCTGAAAAAAAAAAATAATTTTGTAAAAAAATAGTTTTTAAAATACAGTTATATTTTGCTAATAGGATTAATCTCTATATTTCTTTTTTTTTTCTTACATACATATAAGCAGCATGGATACTAAACGGCAAACTATTATTTTATATTCTAATACATAGTTTTGCCTATACTGTTTTATTTTTAATTAATATCATCAAATCAAACCAAAAAACTTAGAAGCATCTAAAAATATTTACTGCCAATAGATAATCCCTTTTGAAAAATATTCTTTACAGACTGCTTTTATTACAAAGCAAAAATATAAAATTTAGAAACAGGAAACCCACTTAAAAAATAATAAGTGTCTTACATTTTTAAATTTGATCAAAAATAATCAACCATTTTAAAAACAGTTTCAAAACTGATTTGAAGTAATATGAAACATTTAGTTAAAAACATACCAAAATCATAGAATAAAAATATATGTAACCTTCTCTATATTTTGATGCTTTTAATATTTCTATAGATATTAGCTTATCTAAATAAAATACAAAATGTATGAAATGTTTATCGCTTATACAATAAATTTAAATAAGTTATTTGTATTCCCATAAAGTGATAGTTATAAATTTAACTATAAATAACTTCAGCATGAAATCAAGATTCCAATTTCTTAAGTGGGTTTCAGAAAATTTATATGAGGCAATTAATGAATAACTGTCTCCAAAAATTCGAACCATGAGCTAAAGCTAAATTCCATAACCATTGCATATATTATCTCTCTATACAAATATATTTTTAGAATATAACTAATGCTGTGCAACACTATAAACTATGCATATAATCACAGTTCAATAATTCGTGTTGCACAATTCTTTCTTCTCAACTTTGCTTTCTCATAATCTTCTGTGTCAGGTGACATGGGGCTGTTGCGATGACCAGGGCGTAAATTCATGCCAAAATTCTGCACACCTTTTGCTATCCTAGACAGAGGTGACAGTACCAAATCTTTTTTAATTGCTATTGGAGATAGTGTATTGGACAGATTAAGGGAGGAAAGTGAGAAATCTTGGATTGCACTTTCACTATGGGAGGTTTTCATTTTGGCGTTCATGCCATCTGTGTCAAGCATAACTTCTTCTTGCACTAATAAGTGAGAAACTTCATTGGAAGTGGCCATCATGCAAGGGCGAAAATCTAGATCTTCGGATGACTTTGATAACTTTCGAGAAACTCCAACCTTCCCTGAACATGATGTAGGATCATCTGGCTTAGTGTATGCAGCTAAATTACTTTCGGTGCTTATATGGATTTGAGGCATTGAAGCAAGAGGTAAATGCTGTTTACTTTTAGCCTCTTTTGCTTCTTTAGATGTTTTTCTGTTCAGTTGCCTCAAAGAAGCTTTTTTCATTGCATCTAGAACAAAATCATCCACGTCTGTGTTATATCTCCTCTGTATGAAATTGCTACGTTCATCAAAGAACACAAAATTATCTGTTGTAGATTCATGAGACTTTGAATTTAAGGTAGCTAGAATACCACAGCTCTCAAGGACTGTGTCATGTTTGTTGTCATTAGTAGCACCATTCAACTGATTGATGTTTAAGCATTCAGTTGACAACATCAACTCCTGTTCATCAACGTCACTGAACTCTGAATAGTCAGAGCTCAAAGTACGATCACTTATATGACCATGAAAGCCAGTGGCTGTGTATGCTTTATGATGTAATACCGAGTCCTCTTCTGATTCTGAGGAACTATCCATGTTAAATCGAGGATTCTAAAAAAAAAAAGATATATACTCTTATATAACCTAAAATTGATATCAGATAAGTAAGAATTTTACTTTATTTAAGTAAAAATTTACTTTATTTTTATTTAAAAAAAATTAACTTTTAAACAAAACACTGTTCAAAAACAAATGAAAAATAATTTATTACAAATTAATGTTTTTTTTTTCTTCTTATAGTGTAGATCTCACAAATTATCATTTCTACAACCTTACATTAAATACATTTATGCATTAATTCAAACTATATAACAATTACAGGGATAACTACGCTGAGATATTTGATGCAAAAATAATTCAATGAAAATATGTGGTGAAAAAGGCATGAAATAAATCTTCATATCTACTACATAAATGTCATGATTATATTTTCTTTCAACAGAGACTAGAGAGTGTTATAGAAGAGTTATTAATATTTCCTCCCTCCTTTTGAACTTTTCCTGTAACTGACTTTACCAAGTGATATAACAATAATGTGCTGACTCAAGCAAAGTACATCTAGATTAACAATGACAGGGTAAAGATAGCATTTATATATTTAATTTTTAATTCAGCTATGGTTCTCCTTCTCTTACACCAATTATATCAATTAATCAATTATATATATAATTGAATAAAAATCGAGGTAATATGAATGAATACATTTAAGATGGACTGAATTTAGAAGTCATGAGCTATATTACAATTAAATATTAAATAGCAGCAGTAATTTTGTATGCAAAAGGTACAATGGATTTTTAATTAGTTTTCTTCTAAAACATTATTTTTCTATTCTGATACCATTTTTTCAGTTCCTAGATTATTAATAATTATTCTTATGACAGGATTTGAAAGAATTTTTTTTTTTTTTCCAGCATTTTATGGATTAAATGCATTAAGATCAGCTATAATACGAAAACACCAAATTCAAAGTTATAGCTTAAACATACTACATATGAACAATGTATATATTCAACAAGTTAATTCAATATTAAAATGATAGAATAACAGATTTATTTCATTTAGTAGTCACTGCATAGTAACTGATTCAGATTTTATAATCACAAGCACTTTAATAAAGTATAAAGTAAACATTAATAACAAATAAAATCCCTAATATGGTTTCTTATTTATTTTTCCTAATGTGTCAATAGTTTAAAATTAATATTAGATAATAAAAGATATATTAAATCAAAAATACAAATTAAATAATTTATTTTAAATACCATTAATAAAAAGTGTTGATGTTTTCTCTTTTATGAATATACCTATGTATACAAAGTATGATTAACAGGACAAAATAATGATTTACAGGAATAGTACTGGTGAAGAACAAAACTTTGGATAAGATCAGGATTTTTTAAAATTAAATTTCAGGGCATTACTAAAGAAATAAGTAATCTCTTAGATGATTACATACAATATTATGACTTTTAAGTGGTACTTTATAACAAGTTTAAAAGAATTGCTATATAAACACATATTAAAATAGGAAATCAAAATTAATCTTGGAAAATTTAATATTAAATCTTCTATTGAATAATCATTTAATCAACAGGAGAGAGCTACAAGTTTTTGCCCATTATTTTATAACACATATCAGTTTTAATAGTAGCATTGCCTCCATCCCAAATGTAGAGCTTTAATGCATAAAAATTTTGCAATGGTTTTTAATTAGCTACTTGGAATACTAAAGTTTATACTCCTGCTAAGTTTTTACAGTCTATTTTGTTCATTTGATTAGTATCTTTTTAATTTCATGATGTCAATCAAATTCTTCTGTATGACATAATTTTAAAGAAGAAACTCTAAAAAAATGTAGCTATTTTTGCAAAATTTCAGGAATGCATGTAAAAATTATGGATATTTTAAGGCATATATTTTTCTACAAGAATTTAAGGACAGCTATGACTTGTGCATTTTTTTATTATAACTTACTTAGCAAAACCATAAATGTCACTTGTATACAAAGCTTTACAAAATTGGAGAATAAAACTGTATAAATAAAACTAAAAAAACTTCATATATTCGTGACCTATTCTAAATACCTCCTTACTTATTTTAACAAGCTAAGCTGTAAAGACACTTGATAAAAAAAATGCAGTATATTTCTCTAGCTCTACTAACCATTCATATAAAAAAATTATTTTACTTAATAAAGATAAATTGCAAAATTTCTTATTACTTTTTAAAACTATGACTTACCATTGTAGCACTTGTTTCATCAACTGATGCCAAAATAGTTGGAGCACTAGTAGTTGAACCATTGCTAGCTCTTTTCCGTAGTGCTTTAACTGTAGTAATTGGATTTAACTTTGCAAAATGAGAAGTCATATTTGACAAAGCTCGAGACCCAACAGTCTTCAGAGAATTTAATTGACCTTCGGAAATATTCCGAGGCATGGAAGAAAATGATGGTAGTTCCAGATGAAATCCATGATTAGGATTATGACCATGATGGTGACTTCGATTACTGCGAAAGACTCCAGCTCGAACTCCAGCTTGAGATAAAGGCATTTTACTTTTCCTTCGTTCTAATTTTCCTTCAAAGATAGGAACATTCAGTTCCTTTACACAAAGGGCAACTTTGAAGGTTTCGCAAATTGCTTTAAGAGATTCTGCAGATAAAAAGAGCAATTATTATAAAATTAACAAAACTTCCAGTCACTACTTTTCTCCTACAATAAGATTTTTTTAAATGAAATTTTCATAATAATATCTAAAACTTACAGATGATTACATACAAAATGGATTTTAAATACTAATCAAAATTTAAAGTTTATTAGAGTAATACCAATTCAGTTTTATAATTTAAGAAAACTAAAATCAAATAATGATAATAATAATAAAATAACCACTGAAGTAAGACTGAATGTACAGGATATTACCAAAAAAAAAAAAAAAAAACCTGATTAATCTATTCTAAAGATTTTTATTTATGGAACAATGAAGATGTTACGAATGAAAGTTATGTTGTTGAATGAGGAATAGCCTAGAGTTTTAGGGAATCATTAGTAAATGACTCTTCACAAGTAAAAGACAGAGAAATTGGCCCCAAATGCTGTCTTTTGAGCAGATAGTTTCTAAACATTGATGGTTCTGAATATGATATACATGTAAACTAATGTAAGTGCTTTGTAATTAAAAAAAAAACTTTTATTTTGACTTATGGCACCCCCAGAGATGTATCTTATAATACCTGGGTTCTGCAGAAAATCACTATATAATAAGAATGCATTTAGTCAAATATTTTTGCAGTCTATATTTCTAAATAAACCCTCACATACTTTCAATACATATAAATGACCAATATGAAAGTCTAAAGGCCTTAAAAATTAACCTGTACATGTTATAAAAACAACAGATTCAGTTTATGATTCCTTTTTTGAATAAAAATGTATGGATTTCTCATATTGAAAGTAAAAATTCTTTAACAGATTTATATTGGTTCAGGTTGACATGTGATAAAGCATTTAATTGGTTGAAAACTTTTTGATATCACATGGAAAATCTGCAAATTCTTCACCAGGAAAAGAAAATGTAAACTGAATCCAGTGCTTTTTCAAAGCATACAAATTGATGTGTGATAAGGTTTTTACTTTCTTTGCTGCTAATGTAATGCTAAACTACAATTAACCATTGTTAGTACTGATTAGACAGTTTGGATAGAGTGATCCTGGTAAAAGGTAAAAACTTTCCAAAAAGTCAAGCTTCAGTAACAGTTGGCATAAGTTACATATACTTTTCACTGAAAGTAAGTATCTAAAAAAAAATTATGTGGATACTATTCATACAACTAATTGAAATTTGACAATTTTCCATGTGTCCAGAAAGTAAAAAAAGATCATTTGATCAGACATGGTAAATTTCTTCTTCTTCTTCTAAAGCACTACAGCCTGTTACAGGCCAAGGCTGTCCCAAGCAGTTAAATTTAGACTTAATAAATATGGAGCTTACTCAGCAAAATATTAAAAGCAACATAATTGCAGTAAAACTTTAACTTTGGAAAATCTTAACTATTTCAAACAGTGAAATGTTTATATAAAAAAAGTTCACATAGTAAAAGCTTAATAACAAAAAATAGTACTTAGTTCTATTAATAATCACTGTTTCTACAAGAAAATAAAATGTTATTAAATTATAACTAAATCTTAAAAGAAATATACATAAAAGTAATATTAACAAGAATGATTTAATTATATATAACAATAAAAAATCTATGTTCTTGTTTAAAAGGAAAAAAAGATGCCTTAGTTCAACTTAGAATTCTACTAAAATTCTTAATGCATAAGAACAAAGACAGTATTTACCAGCTGCTTCCTCTTCGCTGCATATAGGGACAGCCATATTATTAAAAAATCTTGTATTAGTGGAACGGAACATGTGAAAATAACCTGACTGTCCATAAACAGAATAATGCAGACGAAGACAATAATGCTTAGATTTAAAAACCCCAGGCTCTGGACCTTTAATAGAAAAATGACAAAATTTTAAACTAAACTTTATACTACTTTTAAATATAGAGGTACATACAAGCAAAATAACTTTACAGACACTCTCCTGGAAGGGAATCAAAATGTCATATAAGAATAAGCACTTATAAAAACTCTTGCATAAATGCAATCTATAATAAGAGGGAAAATAGGTAGAATTCAATAACACACATTGTAAAAAATTACTAGAAAATTTATTTTAGAAATCTAAAGCCACTTTAATTTCTCAAAGAGAATTTTTTTAATTCAAAATTTAAAATTTCTCTGTCATGCACACATTTTAAAATATAGTAAAGCATCATTTATATTTTTCTCTATTTACATTTATACAATATTTTATCACATTTCAGATGCATTTGAAACCATTGTTACAATAAAGTCTTATCATTAATACAATGCAAAACTTCAGTTATACATCCCTTTCCACTTCCTTAATGTAAAGTTTTGGCTTCAGGTAACTGTGACACTAAATCATTACTTTGCAATTACATACAAATAATTTAATTAATAGACAACAAATTGTCTGGTGCTAATTTAAGCAAACATGATGATAATTAATTTGAAGAAGCTATTATCACCTTCCTTTAAAAATGCACTGGACACTGTTGAAAAACTTGAAGTGAAAAAACATTCTATGCACATAATTCTATCCATATTGATGTACTTTAGTATATCAACATGTAATTATTTATAATTACATTATAGATAAGAAGTATGTCAGATGACAATTGATTTTTTTTTGTACTAACACCCACCTGCATGCACATAATATAATTGGTATTCAAGATATACAATAAAGGTCTGAATTTCCTAATAGTTATGATAAAATTATGTTATTAAATTTTTAATTTAATTTAAAAATTTATTTACCACTGTTTTCAAGATATATATAATAATAAACTAGTACTACTTTCCTAGAAAATTTTAAAACTGTAAATTTTAGATTATTTGCAATAATCAAAGCTGCTTATTTAAATTTTTATTATCTTTTCATATAAATGTCATTTTACATTGGTCCTTGATCTACATATAAACAGTGATTTGCTGTAGCATGTATATATGTAAGCAAGACTTTTTTTGGGAAGAGGGGCTTTAAATTCTTTTTATTTATTTCCCCCGACACATTCTACTAATATATACAGTTAAAAATTATCTCTCTTAAAATCCAGCTCAAATCAGTTTCGATCTTCCTAGAACTATCAAAAATATTTTACAAATTTCCTTTCTGTCAATCTATACCTCTCAATGAGTAATGGTTTGGTTGGGAGTACTATTATCAACTATTTTGCTATTTATGAAGGTTAATGAATCCAGGACCTACTGCTTAACCCTTTCGCGGCGAGTATTTTTTTTTTTTACAAAAGAACAATTTTGGTAGCATAAACAATGAGTAGGGCACACTAGAAAGCGTTAGTGCCATCTATGTTCTGTGGAGGAAAATAAGTTAAAAAATATTCGCAGGACTGGTGGGAAAATCACCCATTAGACAGAGAAGCGTTTTTGTCCCAAAAGAATTTTTTGAAATTTGCTTAGGACGTATGTGTCCCGTTAGGCGCGAAAGGGTTAAAGGTGATTCAGAAAGGCTATGAACCTTCATACTCACAGTGAGATTCAAATCTCCAAACTGCAGCATAGACAAACAGGGCCCTACTTATTTGGCCATCAATCAGCTTAATGAGCAACGGAATCTTTATTTTCAATAGTCAATGAAAATTAATGTGTTCACATGAGTTTCTAGGGTATATATGCATTTTGAAGCAAAAAGGTTTTGTGTGGGTCTTCTCATAGATATAGACAATCTTACAATAAAAATCATACCACATAAACCAAATATAAAAATTTCTTACCTGTATCTAAATTATTTAGCCTTTATAAGATAATTTCTCTTTTAATCATTTTTTAACATTTAAAACCTTTGAAGAAATTAGCAAAGTCAATTCAGACTCAATACATATTTAAAAAATATTTTAGGATAAAATACACAGTTCAGTAAGTCAGCATAGCCCATCATTATTTCTCAAAAAACAATTTCAAATAAAATGGTAATTAACATGTTATACTACACACAAAATATAGTACATTATTATACATTTAAAACCATATGAATACTTTCAAAAGTTAGCATCAGATTAATAGCTAAACTTACCTAATTCTATCCTCTCTAAATCTTCTAACAATACATGTTGGTATTTAATTATTCTATCTGTTTGATCATCATACCTGTAATGATATGTATATAAAGAAATCAATATCTGATTTTTACACTGATTTTTTACATAATAAAAGTAGATATTGTATTTCATACTTACTCAGCCACAAAGTAAGAATCTTTAGTGAGAATTAAAATTGCATCCATATCTTGCTTATCTGGATCTCCAGTTCTGAAATTCAAATCAATATAATATAATATATGTAAAATGCTAAAAAACTTTAAATTAAAGAAATTTAAATAAAATATATATTACACTATTTACTCGAAAGTAAAAAAAAAGTTTAGTAATTTTTTTTATAAATATTTTAATGAAAAGATTTCCAATTCATAACTGGCTTCTACTATGAAAGCAAATTTACAAGTTACCCCATAATACTTATAATTTCTACACATTAGTGTCCAAAACTGATAAAGATCAACATTATTTTTTAAAAACATTTTTATTTCATATTCCTAACGGATCATAAATGTTAGAATATAATACTCAGCATTTTACGTACAAAATTATTTTGCTTATTTGCTATGCTCTCTTAAGAATTCTTACCATCTATTATTGATTTTTTGAAAACTTAACATTTACAATATTTCAAAATGCTGTTCATAAAAAAAATTATTTTCTTAATGTCTTACATAAAACTGATAGCCTTTTAAATAATGTCTATGTATGAGTACGCGAGGTGCAGAAAACTAAGCCCCACCAATGATTTAAATATGAAGATATTTGACTTCATATTTAGTGAACCTTCATTGTTATGTCTTTGCTTCTCACAATGTCAGGAATAAAATAAATCATTTATTCAACCTAATGCATCCTTGTGCCTCAGACATTCCATGGGGCACATTTTCATTTAACATTCATGCCGTATGCAGATCTTAATATAAGGTAGATATAGAAAGTGTAGAGAATTCTGACAGAGAGTCAGATATAAAATGTGAAACTTACAACTGATAAAAATACAAGTAAAATAAAGCAAATACTATTGAACATGGATGAGACTATCACTTTCAGAGCACAGAAGTGCTGAATCTGAAAATTATCTGCACATTACCTTTACATGAGTAAATAAATTTTACTCTTGATTTAAGTGAAAAATAAATTTAATTTTGACATTTCAGTCCATGCTTCAAATTTAGTTTCAAGCAATACAGAAACACATGCATATATGGATTGATCACTCTCTTTCTGTGTGCCTATGGCTAAACAGCAAGGGCACTAGCCTTCTAGATAAGTGTGTATGTCAAGTTTATATTATTGATATGAATGGCACTTAGAAATTTCTTTATGAAGCAAGTCATAGTAAACTTAGCATTTGACACATTGTTCCTTATAGACCACTAATATAATGACTATACTGCTCCTAATCAACCGACAAATAAGCAATCTCTATATGTATGTGAGTGTATGTTTATATGTGAAGCCCAGAAATTCTTCAGTTTGATAGTAGGGACATAATCATAAGTGTGGGAAGGTGTACAAACTTGGGCACATTAGTTTGAGGGATTTTTATTAGTGAATAATCATATTTAGGGTAATTTTAAAGAGGACAAGAAGAAACCCTCTGTCTCCATACACATGCACACACACATGCCTGTGTGTCTAGGGAAAGAGAGTTTGAATGAATTTTAAATACACAAAATTTCCCAATAATTACATTAACTTAAAATTCTGTAGTATTTAATTTGGCTTTCTGTAAGACAATGATAATCTGATAACACTACAATATGGCATAGAGAAATTTTATTACAACTTAATTTTAAGAAAATGAACAATAAAGTTGGAGCATCTTTTGTCATATAAAACTTGAATAAGTTATTTATAAAAGCATATAATATATTGCTAGGAAAATATAATATTTAAGAATTGCTTTTAGTAATATTAATTATATTGAAAGAACTTGTTAAAGTGTTAAGATTAATGCTCTCTGAAATTGAAACTACTCTTAATCCCACAAACAAGTGAATGAATAAATTCAATATATATTCTTTAAATCATATATAATGATCATGATTTATACAGACATAAAACCAATCTGTGCTAAATAAAGAAATTAATCCATTAATGCATTGATATTCTAAAACATATTAAAACAAACTGTTATTTTAAAAACTGTTTAAGAAACATTTTTAAAAAGCATTGCTTACACAGGATCTGCATCAATAAGTGCCCACCCCCCTAAAACAACTTCTGTTTCTGGTATCAAAATTTTTTTGCAGTCTTCAATTAATTGCTTAACACGTTCATGATGTTCTTGTTCATTAATCTCAATTTCTGGATCTGCTTCTTCTCGTTCTGGAGTTACAGCAGTAATATCTTCTGTCACAGGATTTCCCAACATTAAATCAATGGTAGCTTGACGAAAAGCATCTTTGAAACGATTAACATAGTATCTGAAAGATAAATAAAGCGCATTAAAAAAATAAATAGTTGTTATATTTTATCCAAGCACTTAAAATTCAAAGTTAATAAAAGTCATCTTGAATAAAAAGATATTTTGCACACAAACATGTATAAAAGCAATTGAAGGTATTCTACATCTCCCAAGACTTGTGTTTTCTACTACCATTAAAACCTACATTAGGTCAGTGATAGAGTATGGTGCTCAATTGATTTTTATTATCTTGTACACCTTTCAGAAAATGCAAAAGAATATACTAAAAGTTAACTCGTAGAGATCACTGCTCATTTTCCCCCAATCCCACTATGCAGACCCAGTCTTACTTTGAGCTTTTGTCTGCTTGAAGGCAGAAAACTACTAAATAAAAATGTTTTGAGAAAGGAGAGTTTGAAGCCATCTAACACTGCAAAGATGGAAAAAAAAAATTATCAGCAAAGAAACTGGTTTGTAGTTTTAATGTTCTTATCCTACATATAAATCCATTTAAACATATAACTTTCTATTTCAAAGTAGTCGAAAATGAACTGAATTTTATTCTTCTAGTCAGTAAAAAGTTTGGTCTCATAGAGTTCAGGATGACTGCCTTTTCTACCCTTAATAAAATATAACTTCCTGTAGATTAGCTCCAAACTTGCACAGATGTATCTGCAATGGATGCTACTAAAATTGCAAAAGAGTACATTCAAGGTATTTTAATTTCAGCAGTATTGTCAATATATTATGTAATAATTTTGATGGTGAGTTGGTTCTCACAGTAATTCCGAAGATGGAAAAAGAGAGAGAAGTTAGCAGGTCATTATCTTTACTCCCAAGCTATCATACACCTTTCTTTTAAACTGCATTCAGTAGAGTGAAACCAGTTTTATGATTTGCAGATCCCTCTTAATCTACTTCTTAGAAGTGGTAAAAAATTATTTTAAATCATTTACGTGTGGATCTCTAAAAAACACAACCCAAATTAAAACAACTTGGAAAGTAACGAAACTAAAGCAGATTCTAAGCTACCCCAACCTTGCTTTACTGTTGAATACCTTCTACTAAGAAATTTATTAAGTCTGGTATACTGCTGAAACTTTTACAATGAATGTACAAAAGAAAAATCTTAGAACACTCCCTGATCTTAACCATTGAAATATATTTAAAGCTGTAGAGATTGCTGTATTTCATCTTAAAACTGTCTGAGTAGTTGCAAAAAAAATTTGACACCTTCAGAATGGCAGATTCGCAAACTTGTATCGTTTGTGAAACATCACATGAATATTAACCCTCTCTTCTGTCTTCCAAGATCTTAATTTCAGTATTGCAAAACTTAAGATACAGTTCATTTTCAGGGATATGGCAAATAATGAACTTATATTCTTATTTTAACACTCTATTGGGTGCCCAGCAAAGACTAATGATTAAAAAGCCAAAGTATAATGTAATATATATGAAATTTAAGACCAGTCCATCCTCAGGAGGTAGCACCTACATCAGTTCAAAGAGTTCAGTGAATTAAGAACTGCTAGAGAGAGACTTAGGTTGAAGAGGGAGTGACCAGGTTAAGTGAAGGACTTGTGGCACTCAAGCTCCATCTATTTTAATAAAGACTGAGTAGGGTGTCACGTTTCCATTGGTTGTCAAGAATAATGATCTTTAAATGTCTAGTTTTCTTTGTGTGCTGTTTCATTATTAAATGCTTGTTTCTTCAATTCAATCTCATTTACCGAATTTATGCCTAATGACACCTTAGACCAACTTATGTAACATGCAGAATCAATGCTATACACATATATACAGAATATACTACATGCTTCTTTAAAATATAAATTTTTTACTTTCTAAAATTACAGATATAGTTTATTTAAGAATTACAAATAAGGAAAATATATAGAAAATGCGAGAAAGACACAACTACAAATCTAGGAAGTATTTTGGGAATACATTCATAGTTTGAGATGGTATGTCATGTCTTACTTGTATGTTCCACATACTTTCAGAAGCTAAGAATAGGTTATAATAAAAAATAATCTAAATCATTACCATTCTTTCTTGTGCAGAAATACCAAAATGAACTGAAGAAAACTGTACAGTAACTAACTCTTTCAATGAGAAACATCAAATGGCAGTTCTTTACTTTGGTTGAAAAGGTTATTTGCATGCAAAACACTTGTGAAGCATATTTTTTCAAGTGAATTTAAAAATAGGAAGCAACTTTTCAAAGTACAAGATTTACATTAATAAGTATAAATAATTCTATCTTTCAAGCAATGAAAATGAATGTATAGAAAAAATTTTGTACAATGTAAAAAGAAAGTATGAATGTAGAATCACTGTAATGTAGGATATGGCTATATTTCATCTTAAAACTGTCTGAGAACTTTGAAAAAAAAAAAAAAAAAAATGATATCTTCAGAGTGGCAGATTCACAAACTTTTATTTTTCCTGAAATGTCATTCATATTTATTAAAGATGAGTTCTATAATTTTCATTTAAGAATATGTTCAATGCACTGCTGCAGAGATTGATAGTATGTTAAAACATTGTTAGTAATCTTTATTCTTATAATGATCTCATTTTGCAATAAAATTAATTGAGACTAATCAGTGAATTTTTCTATTTATAAAAACAGCAACTTAAGAAATGATAAATATTTTCCACCTATTTGCAGAATGGTAACCATCTTTCATCATACCAGCAATACGACGCTCACCAGTACGAGTGTAGTCTCCCTATAAAAATCATAGAAAAATTAAAAGGTTTACCTGAGGACACAAAACATCTGCAGAAAAAAATTAATAATCATTCAGCCACAAATAATGCTATTTAAAGTATAAAAAACACACACCTTTAAGGCAACAGTACCAGCATATTGGCGACTAATAATGTCTCCATTATTTGCCCAAAGCATTTGAAATATTCTACGGCAGCCAGCAGGAAGTACTCCCTCAGGTGGCAACAAACCCAATTTGTTAAACTAAAAATATATTCAAAGTATGTTAAACAAAATCTTTGTATTAAAAAATTAATTTAAAAGAAATATTTATGAAAAAGTTTTAAGAAATAAAAATTCAATACAGATTAGTATACCTAAATAGACCTACTTAACCTTAAAATTAACTTTTAAGAAAAAAAAAATCTTTCATCTGAATTATGTTAGATGAGTATGTATGAGTTACTTAAAAATGTGAATATATTTATTTAAATATATTCACACTTTAGGTTACCATGAAACCTTGTTAATGAATATTAAAATGCTTTAAACTCTGATTGCGTTTTGTTACTAATAACAAAATATACTATAACATTAATCTAAAATCATAAATAATATTAATTGCATTGATGGCAGCATTCTTCAGTTCTATAATCAATGTTTAATACAGTTTACAGATTTTTAAGTTTTATTGCTATTTATATAAGTAGATTTTTTTAAAGAGCAAATCTATTATGTTAGAAGAAAATAAAGTTGAAAGATAATCACCTGAATATCCATTACAGTTTTTGCTAATGCAGTTTGCACAATGTTTGTTCGGTCTAAACAGTCAACACAGTTGACTCGAAAAACACCCCGTTGATCACATATTAGCCCTTCACTGTCAATCCTAAAGATTATAATCAGAACACATAAGAAATAAATAAAATACTTTGAGTATTAAATAAAGGACACTACGTAAAATAAATAATTAGCAATGCTTAAAAGAATTTATTCTTACCAACAATATCTCATATCTCTAATGACATCTTGAATACTTTCAATAAGAACAGATACATTTTCAAATTTCATGCCACGGCTATAAAAGAAGATTTGTTAACATATCAAATTAAATGTTTCATCATTACACACAGAGAGATTTAAGATAAAAAAATCTTTATTCCTCATATATTCTTGTATGCTTGAATATTATTTATTTATTTTTTTACACATTGTAATAACTGAAAGAAATTTTCCTGTATAATTACTTTAAAATTATGTTTCTTGAAAAGTATGACACAGAAATAATATTTTTCTGGGCAAAATTGAAATTTTTAAATAAAAAAAATATGGTGAACAAAATATCAACTTAGATAGAACTTTCTTTGTTCTGCCTAGCCTGAAGGTAGACCAAAATGATAAATTTGTTACCCATGCAAACTTTTTCTTAGGGATAATCAATCTATTTATGATGTATAAGAACTACACTGTTAAAGGTTTATTAACAGCTACAATTAAAATACTGTTTAATTATAAAAGTGTAAAAGAACATCATTACTTACCAATATTCATGAAAATCAAAACTGACATAGACAAGGTCAGGACAGCTAAATTCTAATATATGATTTAAATAGGCATCATTGATAATTTTTTCTTTCCCTGTCTGTTCCATTAGATTAATAATAACTTGAGAGTTATAAATACCCAACTCCTCGACAAAATGTTTTTCGAAGGCAACTTGTGTTTCCTCTTCACCTGTAGCATACAAATATTGATAATTTTTTATAACTGCTTTCTAAAATTTCATTATATTAAAGATTCAATATAAATTAAAAATTCAAATCATTTTTAATATCATGCATACACAAAAGTTTTATAAAAAATATATTTATACCTGTTTGTTATGGTACATTAGACTGTAAGGACTAATAAAAAAAGTTTGAAGAAGAATTATCTTACTAAAATGATTATAATTTAAGGCATTGGTTCCCAAACATTTCATACCCATAGACTCATTCACATGGAAAACACCTTATTATGAATCCCCCCAGAGAAATAATTCTATACAACCACATAACAAAATTACAGTTTTAACTTTGATGTCTTTAATAATAATGCAAAAACAAAAGATAAATAAAACCCTTTGAATTTAAAGTAATATCTATTGAAATTATACTGAGTTTTAAATTATAAAAACACTTTATTTAAATGCTACTAATGAGAGAGGTGAGCCTGATAAATTGATAGGGAATTATTTGTGTTTTGTGAGTAACAAGCTAATTTATTTATTGCTATTTATTTTTAATTTTCATAAAAATGAAAACAGGTCAAAATTATTTTACTTTGTATTAAACTTTTCATGTAACTCTAAATGTTATCTATGCACTGCCAAATTAATTTTTATTTATCATGGACCCCTCAGAGATCACATGAACCCTGGGGGCCAATAGAAACCACTTTGGGAACCAATGATTTAAGGAATAATATAGTTATAATTTCATAACAACATAAGCATTTTTTTTTTTTGCAATAAATATAGCTTAAGATACAGATATGAATGCAAACACAAAATTTAAAAATAAATTAACTTATCTTTAGACATTTAAATTATCTAAAAATAACAATTCAATAGAAAAAGAAAATTAATCAAAACCTCAATATTATTTAACTTAAGATACATAACACTAGAATGACCACTTGTCTTTATATCCTTAGTCCAACCACAGAGTTATTTCAACTGCAGACTGTTTTTGAAGAGATAGTAATATGTACAGGATGTACAGAATTGATACTTGAACAAGAACATTTAAATTTGTACAAATACAACTGGAACTTTTGATACCAATAAAGAAAAATATATAAATAATAATTTTAAGAACCTCAATTTGAAAATTTTTCAGCATAAACAAATATTTAGCAAATATTAGTAAAAATATTTTTTGCCATATAACTTTTGAAAGTATGGTCAATTTTGACTAAATATTTTCTGCCAACTAATTTTTCATTTACTATGAAACCCTTGAAAGTCATGGCTCCCATACATGTTTTCATTTTACATTTTTTGCATTTTTTAATTCCAGTTTCTAGTTACTGTTTTTATTTGTTCCGTTTTTAAGAGATATATTAAGAGGAGATATCCATTTTAAGAGAGCTATTTTATGCAACTTATTATCTAATAATTGAATAAATGCTTTTCTTCTTATCCTTTTTTTACTGTAACATTTTTATAAATGATACAAGCATTTATTACAGGTAAGCCTAATTTTTTTTAATTTTATACGGCCAAATTTTTTAAAGATGCTTTTACTGAGTATTTTTGAGCCATCTGATCAATTATGTGTATGCAACATTTTTTTTCATTGTAATATCTGTTATACAGTAAATGCCACTAAATGTGATCACATTGAGCCAATTTGATTTTGATAATTAGAACCAGTTGGTTATAATAAAGAAAAAACAGAATAAAATTAGAAAAGGATAGCATAGTGTAATGCTAAGAAGAGGAGAATTTTAGCAGAAAACATTTGCTAAACAAAATAAAATTACATGCATGAAATAAAACATTGAAATTGATTGACAACAAAATAATAGTACATACATGTTAAGGAACAAAGAAATGATAAATTTTTCATTGTCTGGTCTGCTTACATTATAAGCAAGTCAATAGTAAGTCATTAGCAAAACATTTATATTCATAACGTTTACTTATTAGTGTCTTCTTGTCTTCAATAAAATTTTCAGATTTATTTTCATCTGAAACAGACATCAATACATTCATGCTCAATACAGATTCACAGATGTTACAATCTTTTAATGTAACTGAAGTTTCTAGGTTCTTGTCAATGTTCATCCAAGATTCAAATTCTTGAGAAGTCATTTTGGGTGCAACACTAATTATCTTCCAATAACAATAAAAAGAATGCCCTATTTGATATCTTATATAATGAAACTCTTCACAAACTTCTCCAGGAATTGCTTATTGAGGATGAATTGATTATGGTCTAAAATTTGATAACATCAACCAATCATTTTTGCATTAATTTTAATATGTCTGTTTGGGACTGGAAGTTATTGATAATATTAAATGATTGATAACATTAACTGTGATCAAATTAAGTGGCATCTGTTGCAATGACTTTCATCATAATAGTTTCATTTTTGTTGTGGAATCTTTGTTTCATTCTTTAATATCACTGTATTTCTTAAACAGAATTAAAATATAGGGCAAAAAATTTTAAAGCAATGTGATAGCCAAATAACTCAAAAACTATATGTTGCAAGTAGAAGGACTGTGCACAAAACCAACAATTTGCCTGAATAAAAAGAGTGTATAGAGAACAAAGACAGTAAAATGTACCTGTTGATAATAAAGACAAATGTAATAAACCTCAATGTCATAAGCCATAAAATGAGTTAATAACCATAAACATCATATGGAGTTGATTTAACTCTGTTGGGTATTCTAGGAGTATTAATTTGAAATTGTTTTAAAATATTCACAATAAATAGATATTAAAAAATATTGAAAGTCACCAAAGGAAATTAGCTAAAATTAAAATTTGTGTATACTACAGGTGCTTCAATAGAATTTGCAATTAAAATTACTCCAACTGGCATTCTAGTGTTAAAGAAACCAGAATGCAAAAATGTTTAAACAATTTAAAAAGTTTTTGTATCATACTACATGCTTTTAAAAACTTTAATTGATGTTCTTAAATCTAAAATAGTAATAGACTTTAAGCAGAAAAGAATCTTCTTTCTGGTATGTTAAAAACTTACATTATTAAATACAATATAACTATTATGTACATAATCATGTTTTTTTTTTCTTTTAGAAATAAGGCAGATAATTTAAAATCAAAATTAGTTAATAATAATAATAGCAATAATAATAACAATTTATGATTTTAGTAGTGAAAATAAATAAATAAATAATTGATTTAAAAAAGTAGATGTGAATTATATTTGAGTTATCAGAAATATCAGATTTATTAAATAATTGTAAATTAAATAGATGTTAATTAAAGTCACAAATGAAAAAAAAAAGTAGATTTTCAGGCACAGCCTTTGTGTAGCCTTATGTAATCAGCATATTTATAAAGTATAAACTATTACCTTTATCAAGTTGGGGAGGTGGTCTATATTTATAACCTGGCTGACTCCAAAACACAGGAACTGAACCTCGTACTTGAACAAATGATACAACATGAGAAGAATATTCAAAAATCTGTTCTGTCTCTACATAATTGGCACATTTACCAGAGTCATCAACACCTCTACGCTTGTATCGAGTGCCAGCACGATGCCTACTTCTACGAGATATCAAAATCATTATGTAATTTTTTCCAGGACATTCTTGGGGATTTACAGGAGGTGGAAAAAATCTGGCTCCCTCTGCACTGAGGGAATCAGCATCATCAATTGTATCAATCCAACACTGTTCAATCTGTACAAATCCTTGAATGACAGGAATAATCCAAGGATCAGCCAATTCACTCTGAAAATTAAACAATAGGAGTGAAAAAAAAATCAGACTTTTTTAAATATCAATTGAAATTTTATAATTATTTTACAATAAAAATAGAATGTGCAAAATAATAGATAAAAAATTTAAACTACCTATACAAAATATTTTTCTGAAATTCAACTCTGTCATATTTTTTATTCATAGGGCGGGCAACCTCACAAAATCAATGATTTAGTAGGGATTATTCACTTTGTTAAATTTTTTATATTTTTTATATATATTACACATTTCTGCTTTAAATCTATGTACCAGTCCATATGACACTTCCTTCTAATCTGTATATTAATAAAATATTCTAAATTTTAAATACATTTTAAATCTTGTGTAACAGCTAATAGGATGATTAGGACTTTAAAATATCATACAAAAAAGAAGTTCAATAAATGCAAAATACATGATAAAACACAAATTTTCATTACCTCTAAATTTATTAATTCAGAGAGCATGTGTTTATTCCAAAAGAAACGGTCATCAATTTTTTTCCACAAAGGTAATGTTGCAAATGAAGGTTCTTTAGATTGGTAAAACTGTCTTTGGACTGAATTTGTTAAGTCTCCAGTCAGAGAATAATAAAAAGAATCTGTATCAGTAAACATCTTTGTGAATTCCTAAAATAATAAAGTAGAAAAAAATTTGCATAGATTAAAATATAATAAAAATAAATCTTCTCAAACTATAATGCATAAAATAAAAGGTTTTTTAATCTCCAAGAATTTCTTTTTTTTCAGTAGTTTGACAAACTGTTACAAAAGTATTCAATTTTAACAAGACATTTTTCTTTCATTCAGAATTTTCAGATCATTTATCTTAGCTCTATCATATTATACCATTCAGAATTTTCAGCTAATTTAAATGCAGATTAGAATTAAATTACACAGTAAAAATTGAGTGTGAATACAGTATACAGTTTTTATTATCTTAGAATTTAAGCTAGCAAAGCATTTCCACAAATGTACCCTTGTACATAAGTTAGATAAACTGGCATGAGGAATGCAAATTAATTTATTATTAACTTTTCACATATAAAACTAAAAATTTAAAACATCTAGAATAATAAAGGAACAAAAACCAATAATGTACTTTCTTCATTAGTAGTTACAGGATCAATATATTATAAATATTTATTGCATTATTCACTTTGCATTAACTTTGTTTCCATACAACAGGATTGGTTTGGTTTAACTTGGAGTGCTACAGTCTACAATTTTGCTACATAAGGCCAGTACCTATTGCTTAAAGCCAATTCAATTTATTTATTTATTTATTTATTTTATGTTTTTTGTCACAAAATCCTTGGGGGATATACTGTGCCATACAAGTTCTGTTAGAGTATACATACAAGACACATATAAAAATTTACATGAAAAATTACTAAAATACAATCAAAAATCTAAAATGTATACAAGTGAAATTTTCCAAAGAAACTGGTAACAGAGATCATATTTCATATAGCAGTCCTGAACGGTGAAGAAAGGGAAACAAGCCCGCATGCGGTGCTTCCCCAATAAATAGTCCCAAGATCAGGCAACGAAGTTTTAAAATATTCCAAATACATCCACCGGAAGCAACAGCACGAAGTCAGGAAGTGTGCAACTTCCTGAAGCCAATTCAAAATTGCTATGAACATTCATGTGAGCAGTAAGATTCAAACTCATGAATGCTGGTTCATCATTTGGCTGTCATACATAGGGATTTGGAAGAGACAGTAACATTTTATAGAATTGGTTTGGTTTGGAGCCCTATAGTCTACTGCTTTGCAACACAAGGGCTAATAAGACCTAATAACCTACTGCTTAAAATCGATTCTGAACAGCTGCAAACATCCATGCCAGCAGTGAGATTTGAACCCACAAACTCAAGTACCAAAAAGCAGCATCTTACCCATTTGGCAACATTTTATAGGAAGAGTATAAATTATAGTAATCACAGAAAAAGATGTTTTTAAATAGGAATAAACACATAAATTTATTAAATTTACTTAATATCAATAAAGCTACGATATATAATAAACAAAAATGACACTATATAATTCACAACAACTTACCAAATGGATGATTTTCCTTATCTTCCCCCTTTTTTATTAATTTTTATTTTTCTGCTCTTATTTAGTATAAATTAATATTAAATGAGCACTAAGTAGAGTAAATATAAAAAATTTTGTATTTAGCACGATATAAAAATTTTAAATAAAATTTAATACCTCAATAATTTTCTTTTCAAGTTTTTCTCTATCCCTCTGTTCTTTAGGTTGCTACAATAAAAAAAAAAAGATAAATCAATAATCAATATAAAAAAATAACACTTTTACTAGCTGAGGAATGTAAACAAAAATGTATAAAATACAGGGTACACATATAACTAATTACTTTAAATAAAGTAGAATAAATAGTTTGTTAAATAATTAATAAGTACAAATATTTTGACCTTTAAACTTACTTAAGCTTTAACAGCTTACTGTTTCACGATATTATATATCAATAAAAATTATGCAAAAGCATAAAAAAGAAATCAATTTTTAATTAGTATATTAATTCTGCTAAACTATGCTTTGTCCACAAATTAAAAAAAAAATAAAAATAAAAAAATAATTTTTAAAAATAAAATTAGGTTTTAAATCATCTGAAAAATGTGTGATACTTTTGGCAATAATGTATTTTTTTTTTAAATATAATCTTTGTATGATAATAGCTTAGATTATAAATATACACATACATACTTTTAACCTTATATATTTTTAATTCTTGGATAAACCATAATTAAAATGAAAAATTGCTTCACAACTGAGGAAAATATTGTAAATTTTTTGTTATATGATGTTAAATTTATCTAACTTATTTAACATAATTTTTTTCTATTAAAACATGATAATTTGTTAAAACATATTAGATCTTTTACATACTTATTTTCAATGACTTCCCTTAGGAACATTTATCTTATTTTACCATTTTTGAACAGTTCTTTTTTTGTTGCACACAATATGCAATTAATTGAAGATTAATCTCTACTCGTGTATGTCATAACATAAAGAGGATTTATGTTTGTCCTTGCTCCTCCCCCCCCTAAAAAAAGATATCCTAATCATATTTTGACTTTTTTTATGGGGGGGGAGTAGCCCAAAGCCCTATATTGCACCTTATAAATACATTCTTCTTTCTTTCAAGTCACTACAACATTTTACAGGCCAAGGCTGCCCCTAATAGTTGTTTCCCTCTAGTCCTATCCATAGCAAGGCTCCTCCATTTTCCTTTATTTACAAGACTAAAGTGCCTCTCCACTGATTCAAGCCCCGCAATTAGTGATCTTATTTGTCTTCAGTTTATAAATACATTAGCATTCATTGAAAATGTAATATGTCTGAGCTTTGATTACAATCTATTGTAATTCTTCTTCATTAGGTATTTGCCTGCACACTGATGGCTAAATGAAGAAATGCACACCTTCCAAGTGAACAGCCTGGCTTCAATTCCAGGTCTGAGAATTTTTCTTTCTTTCATTTACAATATTTTTTAACAGTTGATTTTTATTATAAAAGGTAGCAGAATTTCTAGTTTATATTGTTGCTGTAATACAATTTAAGAACCAATATAATTTTTAAAATAAATATAACCTTTATTAAGGAACCTTAAAATTACCCAGATTAAATGCTAGGCATGGAATAATACTATAAAAATATTCTCTTATCAGGGTTTTAGCCTTAGTTTTAAAAATACAATATCAAAGTAAACAGATTATACATAATCCTTTTTAAATCCCAGAATTTCTAATAATTTTTATGAGCATTCTTAAAATTTTAATTAGGACAGAAGACCTAACTTAAAGACTGAAGAAAATAAGAAAACAAATATCTTCCAAAAAGCATTTGTAAATACTTTATAATAGATGACCACTCACTTTTCTTTTATAAAGATATTTTTCAAAGGCCTTCACTTATGTGCTTCACTTAAAAGTTTTAAAAGATTAATTAAAATAAAACATTAACCAGTCTAAATACAACTCAAATGACTGGTTACAATGTGCACAGAAGACACAAAACATACTATTTAGTGTTAGTCAGAATAATTAGTTTAAATAGACAGAAACAGCCATAATAATGTCTTTCAAACCAACTAAACAATTGCCCTCACATTATATTTACGATCCTTAGCTAAATGTGAATTATAACTGCTGGAATTATTAATCACCAGCATCTTTCCTGTTTACAGTTATTCATGTAATAGTAGCCATTCTTTTCAATTTCTTTCCCACACATGTACTGACTCAAGCATGCAACTAAGAAAATACTATACAGAAAAAGAAAAACTGAAAATACAAAAATTAATATGAAGAATATATATGATACGACAATCATATTCTTATAAAAGTTAACATGCAAAACAAAATAATAAAAATCAAAATACAAAATCAATTAAACACAAAAAATGCTAGTTAATGTGCAGTAGCAAAAACGTTACGTTTTTATATATAGAACTTAAAGATTACATAATATTATGCAAAAGCATTTACTGAGTCGTCTAAAATTTTTCAAAATTTTATTAAAAAATTTAGAAAACTCAATATTTTTTCTCAAAATATGCATAAATAATAATAAAACAAAATAAAAAGTCAATTTTGGTACTGTTTTATAAAATAAATTAACAAAACTAGGCATAATTTTGTGTTAAAATATGTGGAAATAAATTTATGTCTATGAATTTAATCTAGAAGTTTGGTAAATAAATTCTATCTGCCAGTGTCTAAACACAGACATGCAACAACACTCTTGCATACCTGAACTCGCATAATTTGGTAATATACACTCCATGGTCCTAAGTCTACTTGGTTTAAAAGCACTGGGATGAATATATTACTGGTCAGGAAAGATGCAGATGATATCAATGCATGGAAAACCTACAGAAAGAACTTATTTTGACACTTTCATATTGTACTGACTTTTAAATATTATTGGAAATGTTTCACATCAGTTATGGCTGTTAGTATTACAAACATCTGAAGAACTGTCTAGGGCTAATAAAATACCATATAAATTTCATCATGTTACTATTCTTATTATATAATACACAGGCATAAATCTGAAATCTAATCAGTTATAAAATGGCTGGTTTTCTCTAAAAGTAGTTACAAATTTTTAAAATTGTAACTTCCTATTTTGTAATGCTGTTCAGCTGAAATTAAAATTTGGCAACTTTAATAAGTATATAACATTTTTAAGACATTTTATATGTGCAGTGTAAAACTTTTACAACAAAATTATTCAAACTGTTTTTTTTTATTTGGTAATGAAAATTAAAAATAAGAGAACAAACTCTTTTGATTAAAAAGTGTAACAAATAGCAAAAGTCATTAAAATTACTCTTGAATACAACTTTATTTTGGAAAAAAAAGTTCTCTAATGCTACATAAAGACAGGACAGAATTTTTTGGAAAGTTCTAAAATAATTTTCGAAAGGAAAAAATGAATAAATAAAGTAGTCTACATTGTTTTAAACCCCTAATAATAAGCTCATTATAAATCATAAGAGTTAAAATGGCAAGATAAAGCAACAAAAGGATTTCTTTTCTCCATTCAATTTTATAGATGCAAAAAAAAAAAAATTATTTATTATGAATATAAAATATATTAGGAGCACAATACTAACAATTTACAAAAAGGTGTACTCATGATACTAAAAAGGTAACCAGACAATGTTTCAATTAATTAATTCAGCAAAAACAAATAGATAAATATTTCATGTAATGTAACAAGATTCAAAATACTTTATTTGAATAAATTCTTAAATTTTTAATCAACAGTTTATATAAAAATACTAATGAGTTTAGAAGAGTCACCATTCTCAATATAGTGATTACTTTTATTCATATCTATAACTTCTTAACTTTAACCAGAATATAAAATTTTTAAGTTCAGGGGAATTTATTGCATTCAAACATAAATTAAAAGTTTAAAATTTTCTAAGCTAATTCACTATGTATAAAACTAACTGTTGGAGAAGGTTCACAAAAACTTGTTAAAAAATACTTTTGAGGTTACATATTGCATAGCAAGAAAATTTTAATTCAAAAAGAAATATATTATACATGATACTGGTTTACAACTGTTCCATTCAAAAAAATTCTAAATTGAATCTAATTACCTACAAACTGTCATGAAAAATTAATGCTTATTTAAAAGTATTATTAAATAAACTATTTAAGAGTACCTTTCTTGTTTTCACCTGTGAAGTAGCTGTTTTCAAAGTGTTCCATGTCTTTTGAAATGCTTTTTGCTGTACATCAGGACTATTGGATGGCTTGTCAAGTCTCTTAGGATTAAAACGGTGTTTTTTGCATATCTACAAAAAAAATTTTTTTTGTAAGTTCATAGATAGACTATGTTTTTGTTTTTAGCAAAATAAAATATAAAAATTCCAAAATTAAAAATTATTACATGCATACACTGTTTGATATATTTTAAAAAAGTTTTAAAATAAAGATAAATTGTAAATGGGATTAATTTTGTCAACAGTATGAATATAATGAAATTTACACAAAGTATATCCTGTCTAAATATTTCAAATATTTTTTAATTCAAATTAAAATTTAATCAAAATTAAATGTTCTACTCATCATCCAAACTAAACCTGACATTAATGTAGTTGAATTCCAATTAATCTATATTCTTAAATTTTCTAAATCACTTTGGGAAGGGAGATCCACAAACATCTATTCATGAAGCAGATGCAAGACCTGGTTCCAATGAAAGGAATAAAGACAGTGAAGTAACTAATTTTGCCAGATTTATTCAAGAAGCAATATTTTATTACAGTATGTAAACATATAAAATGTAAAAAACTTTGAAGTCATTATATTAATATCTTAATACTAATTTCTTTCTTTTATTCTAAACTTTTTTTCATTATTTATCCAATTTTTTAGACTGAGAATGGTCACAACTAATCTGAATAATTGGTTTAATTTTAAGTGTTATGGTTAATTTATCAACTACCATCGGCTAATTAAGACCAAGACCTACTGCTTAAGGCTGATTCTGAATATCCATGCCAACAGCAAGATTCAAACCTACAAACCTGGGCAATAAAAGGTAGCCCCTATGCATCTGGCTATCCTCTAGATAATTGTAACTCAACTGTATTTATTCACAACTCCTCAATACACATATATATTACATATATATATTATCACATAAATGCAAAGTGCTGGTTTCATACTATAAAGAGTAAGAATAACAAGTAATAATGCTTATTAAGTGAGAAGCCACCTAGCTCACAGTTGATGAGCTGCCACTTGCAGTTTTTACAAACTTTTATAGGGTAACAGAATATTCTAGAAATAATCTAATAGAACAGAAGATTTGCATATTTTAGGAGTATTCTAGACTATTTAAAGAAGCAAACATAAAATAACGGAAATAAATTTTTTCTCAAGCAGGATCAAACCGAAGGCCTTCCGGTTCATTGCCCTCAACTATAACCATTGTGTCATAGAGCTCGGAAGTTTCTATTTGAAATGTAGCAATATATATGGCAACAAAAGCAGATAAAAAACAATTTTTTTCTATACTTTTCAATAAATAAACAAAATAAATAAATAAAACATCTTTATTCATGGCTATTATTAATTACACAAAAGGTGATGATTGTTAAATTATAATAATTCATATATTTCGATATGTGTATCAATAGAAAATATATTAAAGTAATTATAAAAATTATATTCTAATTTAAATATACATAAAAAGTTTGTTTTAAAAGTGATTGCTGCAATTAAATTTAAATGTAAATATTAATAAATATGCCACCCCAAACAATCTCACTATATTAATTTGGCTATGCAGAATAGTATCCCATTTTTCAATTAAAATATTATTTTCATATCCTATTAGCAGTTTTTAAGAAATTTAATCAATTTATGCCGTAATACAAAATGAAATGGGAAACAACATTAAACAATATTCATCATTTTTTAAATATTATTCTCAAATTCATTGCTTACAATATTTTTGACGTATCAAATATGTTTATTTTGCTGTTCTTGTACTCTGAACAAATGTAAATCTGACTTACAATGCTTCTATACTCTCCATTTATACTGAAAATTTTAGTGCACAGGAACAAAATAAAAATCTCAAACTAAGATAGGTTTTTATAATGAAATTAGATAACTCAAAAACCTAAATAAGAGGTGAAAATATGAAATTTGATAGGAATAATATATGAAATTTGACATATCATTCTAGACATTGTTATATTTAAATAACATAACCTGAATGACTAAAAGAACATTACTTTTACTAAAAACAGGCTGTTTTTCTTAATAGCTTTAAGCTTATATAAGCATTTAATTAATCCACCTGACCTAAGATCTATACTTAAATATCAAAATATGGTGTTGAATGCAGCAATGTTAATAAGATAGCCACATAATGGCTATCTCTAGTGCACAATTAATTGACATAATGAACACGATTCTAATATAAGTGTAGGAAAGAATAGCAATCCTTTTCATTAAAAATAAACAGTAGAACCAAAGGAATTTTAAAAATACTTAAAACAAAATAAAGAGCATTAAGTTCATTGTAAAATAAGTTTTCCCTATTACAAAATACAAACCTCAAATTCAACATCTGGTAAATGCTGTTGATTTAAAGGTAAAAGAGCAATCTTCTTAATTTTAAACACATCATGACCTCCAGGCAAGCACCCAACAACCGAATGATCTCGCACAAGAATGAGCCGTTTATCAATGTCTAAAATACAGTTAAAAATGAGATTGTCATCAGGATTTGTAAATATTAGGATATATTTCAAAATATCAAAAATATCCAATATTTTGATATTTTCAATAGTCAACAAATTATTATTTAAGATAGTAATAATTTGTTTAAAATAAAAACGTCCATTTTATATTTGTATTAATAATATAATATTTTAAAGCTTTTTTTTTATTTTACAACAAAATTACAATTTAAATATTATGAAGATTATCACTACAACACAGAAACAATAATCTAAAAAAATAAATAATTTTATTTTTGATTTCATTCAAAACACATAATATATGGATATATCAAGTGTTAAGACAATTTTATTATTTAAAAAAAGAGTTATATTACAAATACATTTTCTATTTCTTATTATTATGATATATTTTAACATAAAATTGAGTTTATCTACTTTTTTAATCCTTAATTGATTACACAGTTTTAATTGAAAAGTCCAAAATTGGAAATTATTCTTTCTAGTCCATTTGAAATCATAATCAATAAAAATTAACTGATGATAATTTTAAAATATCATATATATATACATCACCGAAACCCAATTTTCATTGATCAATATGATCATAAAACATCATAAGCATTCGGCCTGAGAAACAGGCAATATATGTCCTATTTATTTTAGAATAAATGTGATTAGTTATTTTAATAGAAAGTTTAGTTATTTAGAACAATTTTGTCTCCTGCAGTCTATCATTTTGATTTGTTGAACTACTATTTATTATGCTGCTCAGTCAGAATAGTGATAAGTATACATAGAAGCCATATTAGAGAGCAAGAGTTTATATTTTGTCAAAAGCTTGCTTCAAGTCTGAAGTCAGTAATATGCTTCAAATGGGATACCATTTTGAAAAGATAATAGCCCATGCCTACATCTATTGTCAGTGCTGTTTGTGCAAATCAAATCTTCTCCTTGTGTATGACATATACATAAAAAACAAATTTGTGCATGTGTCATTTACCTTTGTTATGCTTTCTCTCAAGCTATGGATTAGGGTTAGATTTCATCTACCACAAGGACATCAGTCTTAACATTTATTATTGAATCATTGCTCAAACCTTGATGTTAATACTAAGAGCATTTAAAATGAATATTTAAATTTGAAATATCTTTTTAGGGATTATAAAAGAAACGTTTATTTCCTAAATTAGTTTAGCATTCAAATTTTATACATTAACCATCCTTGCATTATTCTGCTTTATTTTATTATGGTATCTGAATTCAAATATGGGACATTTCATAAAATGTTAGAATATTATACATTTAAACTCTTTAAGTGTTCACATATGAATATAAATAATTATAAAATATATTCATGTATAAAATTTTACTCACCATGCTGAATAGTAAACTTTCCAATTACCCCAAATACTATTCCTAAACATACAAAATCTGACAGCTTTTCAACTTCATTAGCTACAAAATCAAAGAAAAGCATATTTTAAAGTATACTCATTTGTTTACATCAAGTAATAATGATTATTCTGCCTCTCAAATTTGTGTCACAATGTACATATTTTATAGCATACAAACTTTAATGCCACAAACTCTTTTTACAAGTAGATGCATGCAATAAAAGAAGATCTTTCATAATTATCTAAAACACTAAGCTAAATTCTCCAACACTACGGCCCAACTCAGAGGCCAGATCAACAGTGCCAATCTTCATTTTTAAGACCAAATGCCTTGGGAAGAAAAGCACATATTCTGTTTAGGTGGTCAACCTTATACAGAACCTCCTAGTATTTAGTTCCCAAGCATGCTTGGTCCTCAGTTTGCAGGGTTGGCATAATTTAAATCAATTGATTTAAATCAGGTGATTTTTAAAAAAAATCATTGATTTAAATCATTTTTTCACTTTTTTTTAAAACCTATATTCCAAAGACAGGAGAATTGGGAATCAGTCAGCACAGTAATACCAATAAGTAAATAAGTATAAATAGATATCATGTGCTTTCTAAGAATTTAAGGGTTGTTATCAGAAAGTATGGAGTAGGGGTAGTACAATGACTGATTATGACTGGTGGAATTCATTTTATGTAATGGGAGGTAAAGAGAGTATTACAGAACTTGAAATCCAGTCTATCTACCAAATAACCGACCAAATAACTAACAGCCGTGGTTTCATCTGCCGGAATGGAAAGGCAGTTTTCTTCTTTCGGTATTATTCATTCTAGTCTTCGTAACCAATTAGGAGCGGATAAAGCATCAAAGCGAGTGTTGTTATTGAAACAATTAAATCCATAATTCGGTGCTTAAAAAATATTGAAATAATTGTGATTTGCTTTTAAACAAATAGTTTCCATTAAAAGAATATTTAATTTGTTCTTTAAATTTGCATCTTATTTAGTTTGCACTATCCAATTACAAAATAATGGAATGTATTTAGATTAAAATTTATATATTTAATTTTAGGTAATTAGTGTGTAGAATATACTAGATAGATAAGATGTTACTTCTTATAACAAAGTATTGTATATATATTGCAAAAAAGATAAAAAAGAACAATTAAAATTAGTATTCAGAAAAAAATCAAGATTTTTTCCCAACCCTGTCAGTTTGTCTACCCACTGAAAGGATGAAAGGCTGAGTCAACCTTGCCTGGGCCAAGGATCGAACCTTGAACCTGTATCTTGAGAATATGAAATGCTAAACCAATGCCACTGGGCTTTTTCAAAAGTATCTTCCAAACAAAATCAAAATCTGAAATTTTCTTATATTTGTCCTTTGATAAACTTATATCTGATTATGGGATGTTCTGTCCTCCATATTAGAAAAAATATGTTTATCAAATTAAAAATCCTGTTATACAAATGTGGTACATACACGTGTATATATAAAATGTTACTAAATGGTCTTAAGTATTCCTAACATTCAATATTTAAAAAATAAATAGCATGAATATTTATTTCAAATAATATTCATCTTTTTTATTTTGCATTATTAATTAAAAACATTTGAATACTGTCAATTTCTTCTCAGAAATTTTATTATTAATTTATCTTAACTTTTTAACAGCTTTTTTCCTATTTTTTAAAAGTTTTTGTTTGTTAGATAATAGCCAGTTAAAATAACTTTAAATACTTTTTATAAAACAGTATTACTTTTTGAGCTACTATGTAATCCTAAAAAAGCTAGGGAATACTGTCATACTGAACTGATTATTATAATTATAAAACCTCTTTTCCTTTAACTTTTTTAAAATCTGTAGTCTTAAATACTTTTCATACATATATGATGCTGTTTAAGAAAATACCCCTTCCTCTGAAAGTACAAAATATGCAATTAACAAATTAAAATTCAGTTAATACATCACTTGAAGGCCTGTACTGTACTTGTAATAAATATTTTTGGTTTGGTTTAAAACGCAACTATCTACCTTTTCTTACAAGAGGGCTAATGAGACTGGGACCCACTGCTTAAAACTGATTTAAATGGCTACAAAAATCCATGCCAGCGGCAAGATTCGAACTCACAGACTCCAATACTGAAGAGCAGTACCCTTCCATTCAGGCATGAATGAATATATTATAAACTGCATTGATTTCTAGTGTATTATGATTTCATACTTTGAAAAAAGAGCTATTTTATTTGCATTATTAATTATACCTCAATGTATGTTTAATGTACATCTAAGAATAACTTATGAAGCAGAGCTTATAGAAAGTTTACAAAATTTATATATTACATCAAAATATTTTGTCGATAAGAATAATTTCTATAAAAAAAACTCATCTATACATTGTTCTTTTAAAATCAAATATTTAATATAGCATCAGCAACACATAAATTATGCAAAAATGGGGATTTTCATATTACACACAATCTTATTCCAACCCACACTTTTTCTCTATTTGTAATTAGACTCTTTAATACCCTACAATCCTTCCCATTCCTCTTTTTCTTCATTATAAGGTAGGGAAAACAAGCTAATCTCTTCTCCTTTTTTTCATCACTGTAAGAATTGGTCTAACTGATACTCCTTTTTTTTTTTTTTTTCTTTTTTAGGAAAATAAACGGAATTTGTTAGCTTCATTTATGCCAATAAATATCTGTAGAAACTTTCAGTTCATTATGAAACATATCTAAATCCTGATGGGCACACTGTTCTTTCATACTTAGGGTGTAGTTATTATTTGCAACAGTTATTATATTTAAAATCAGACACATCCGTCTATTGAAAATTTGCAGGCAGTTTGCTTTTATAAGATTAGCTTTATACAAACAGAAGCATAATTAAGCATTTAAATGTTGTCCTGATGTCTTCCAAAAAGTAAGGACCCAAGTTTTGTTTTCCCAGTTTAAACATCATGAAGTCAGTAAGAGTGATTGTCTTTAAACAAACCAAAGAGTTTGTAGATGAATGCTCTAGTCTAAATATAATCTAATAATTTCAGGAATTCAAAGGCAGTTTCACAGAGATTTCTAGAACTAAGAAAAGTGAAGCAAGTAATCTCAGTGTTACATCATGTTATAGGGAAATATTTATTAAACAATAATATACTTTAAAAACTTTGATAAACTGTTATGCAATAATTCCTGTGTAGTAATAGCTATGGAGATACTTCCTTTTTAAAATATTTTAGTAAGTTTTCTTGTTGTTTGTTTATGAATAACAATAAGGTTTCCTTAATGGTATATTCCATTCAAAGTTATTTTTTAAATGCAGTTATTTATCCAGTAATTTATATGACTGCAATAAAGTGCTGCATAATTCTGAAAATAATGCTACATAATTTGGTGTGGTGTTTATACATATCATATTATATATATATATATATATATATATATATATATATATATATATATATATAACTCTTAAAAATAAAAAATGAAGAGCAAGTCCCTTTTCTGTAAATAAATACTATCCATATGGAGAGATATATATATTTTAGAAACTATCAATAATCTAATCTTAGCTGTACACAGCATATGACTCTAGTTATCAATTATTATCTGTGCTTAATATACAAATTTTATGCATTTAGTCTATTTAAAAATTTCCTCATCTGTACAGTAACTTTGTTTTATAATTTTAATTTAACTATTTTTCAGCTTATAAACTATTGTTATATCTTGATCCTATTTTATAATTTGCTACTTAATATATTTTAGCAAACAAGTACTTCTGGGGAAAAATGAATTTATGGTTCTGTTGCAATAATTTTTTTGCAAGATATCTTATCTGTAATTGTTTTTGCATGACGGCACTAAAAAAAAGCTCTAAGATTCTGTATAAAATAGAGGTAAAAAATAGTAGAAATATTTAATGATAGTTAATAAAAGAAGCAGAATAAAATGTATATTAATCCTAAAATTGGCTTAAAATACTTTCTGAGTTATCCTAGACAAAATGGTTTTTCAATGGTTAAAAGGGATATTTTTGTTTAAAATTATCATAACACGAAAAAACTGTAGTAAAGCAATCAAATAAGTAGGTAAAATAATTTTGATGGAATTTGAACCAGATCATATAATTTTTCTGAGATATCATATATCAGAGTGTATACAAAAATATGTGTTATACTTGTGTATGAATAAATGAAAGAGCTGAACACCGAAAAACAATAAATAATAATTTCACAAGATATAGAATATAAATGTTAAATAACACTCAATTAACAAAATATATCTAAAAAAATCTTTATGTGTGAATACAAAAGTTGAAACTTTGCCTGTAATATTTTAATCACCTTAGTATAAATTTTAAACCTGTAAATTACTATTGAAGTTACATATATAAAACTGCTCTATGTACATAAAATATAAAAATAAAGAAAAATTCTACGCCATGCAATTAAAATAAATTGCATTACATGCTTCTCGCTTTTAAATTATATTCATGGTAGTAAACACTTAATAATCAAAATATTATGATTTTAGATTAATGATTTTGTTGAAGAAAATTTAGAGCAAATAAATTTTGAAGGAAGTATCCCAACAAAATATACTGAAAATATGCACAGAAAATGCCATTTACATCTCAAATTAACAAAATTTATCCTCTACTTATTTAATAGAGCGTAAAACTGGTGTTAATATCCTTCGATGAGGAAAACATTTAATCTGGAATCATCACATACCGTTCTTCGGAATTAAAGATCCATCACTTCTGCTACACCAAAGACTATATTTATCGTTTACAAGTACATAGAAATCACTATTCATTAAAAGCTCCATTTCAAATAAATATTAATAAAACAGCTAACAAATTTACGAAACAGATTACATTTGAACACTCTATACATAAACACCCGTACTCCGTCTGCGAGTAAAAAAAAAAACAATATAAAAACAGTTATAGAAATGGGTACAGTTAATATACCATATGTCAAAACTGCAAAAGTCAAATCATTGAGTCTAAAATACTAAAAAAGGTTTAAACTAGAGAGTTTAAACATAATATAGTTGAACCAGCGTATTTAAAATACTCTGAATTAAGAAGTATTCAAAACAAGAAATGAAACTAGTTTAACCATAAGTTGAAAATACGAAAGTTTTAATTTCTAATATATGTTTTTGTATTTTATCAAAAGATCAAAAATCCCCACACTGTTTTGTTTAAATGCCTATTTTTCAGTTTCACTATAAAATTTAAGAAATATCTATAAACCTCAGACATAACATAAAAGTTGCTTTATATTATGTCTCTTATATATATATTTATTCTTCATTTGGTTCTTTTCTTGAAACTGAGTGACTAGAACCGAGATTTTGCCCAAACTGTCATTGAGCGCAATATTTAGTTCAAACTGTTTTCATGAAAGATTTTTATTAGTAGTCACAGTGAAAGAACTAAAGATTGGTAGTAAATTTTAATCTTTTCGTAAAAGGGAATGTCTTTTTATTCCTTCTTTTTTCCCATCTGCCAACATCATAGCAAGATTACATCCAGACTCAGATTAATCCTGCAAGTTCCCTTATAAGGCGATTTCACGCAGCAGGGCATATCTCAACTTGTGACAATTCTGGCTTTAATTTTAAATGGAAGGGCAGTTTATTGTTTGTCTATTGGCTGTTGTAAACATGAAAATGAATGGGAAGGGCATTATAGTAGTTCGTGACGTTGCGACAAATTGCTCTATTATGAAGATATGAGCTCCTACGAGACTCAAAGACAATCCAAGATTCTTGACTGGCAGATTGACAAAGCTATCTCGGCACCAAAAAAAAGATTAAAGGAGTTTTAACCTTTGCCATCTGTTGTCAGCGGATAATATGACATTCCAATTTTCTATTTTAAATACACTGTCTTTGCTACGAAGACCCGCTTATTTTACTTGCTTGTATGCTTTATATAAACTGATGAATTGTTTATATTTACAACGTGCCCAGTATGTGTATGTTTATCGTTGATTAAAGGATATTAGCTAGTATCAGGGAGTCCTAGAAATGTCAAATTCTTTTTTAAAAGTATTTATTGTTTACATTCTCGCTAATTTTTACCGTAACTTAAAAAATGACTATGGCCACGATATTGAAATATACCCCAAACGCAATAAAAAAAAACTTAAACAAAGAATTTGGAAATTCTCGAAAAGCCCTGATACCAGCAAATATTATTTGAAAAAGTTAATATATAGGAGTCCAAGATGAGCCAAAAGGCTAATTATTTTAAAATTAAAACGGTGTTTAATCACGAATTACTTCAAGCTCTATGTTAAAAGCAATTGAACTGTGGATTGAGATACCGTAAACCCACCATAATTCTTATTCTCTGGCAATAGCTCACCTTTTCAAAAACCAAGACAGATTTTTTCCTGTGGATATCACAATATATGTTAGGATTTCGTTAGAAAAGAAACTTAATCCCTTAGTCTTTCAAAAGTTTTGGAAACTGGTATTACCAAAGTAACTTGTTGAAAATGTTACAGAATTGTTTTGCGTCTTGCTTACAAAATAATAAAAGGAAATATCTTTTAACATCACATAATAGACCTCTGGTCACAGTGCCCTGCTCTTGGGAAATCCCCCAAGAGCTGCCCTAAATATGATTTCATTCATTCAATATCACATATGATTAATTTATAAGAATACTACTAGGACTGTCTTCTATTTATGTCCTTGATTTTAAGATTAGAAATTTAATAATTTATGTCTGATTTTTAACATTAATTTATTAGTCATCAACATATATGCAGTAAAAGTAGTGTTTTAAAAATTAAAAAAAAAAAAAATTAAAAGCACTAGAAAGTAGTTAATGTTTAGTGAATCAACCTGAAAAGAAAATTATAAAAAGGTTGATTTAATGGATGAATAGATTGTAGCAGAATATATGGGTATTGCATCACATATTAATTTTGGTGAAACATTTTATTTTACCTGCATTTTATGATAATGCTTTTTATCTGTTGTTCATAAACAAAATTTATGTATTTTCTGTTTCAGAGGTCAAAGGAGCAATTAGTCTAAGGACAAATGCCTCTATTTATTGTGGAACTCTCTGTAATGCACTATCATATAGAAGGTTGAGTGGTCATTATTGAAATAGCTAATAAAGTTTACCATATATGATTTTCTTAATAAACCTGAGTATGAAATAACTCAAGCTGAAATGTAAGAGTATTTGTTCTCTCCCGCACTTTGATATTTTAGCAATGAAAACTATTGAAGTAGGAAGATAGAGATGCTTAAGGTGTCTTAAAGTAATTGTAAATATGTATCATATGCACATAATATCCTCCTATTTAACAGGTTCCTTTCTACACCTTTAGGACTTCGTGATAACTATTAAATCATTGGAGTATTCTAAAGTTATCTATCATCTGTAATGTCTCCCGATCAAAAATTGAACACGTGACAAAGATTTTTAGTCATATATATCTTAAAATATGAGCATAATACTAAATTTATTATTTCCTAAAAGGAAATCTCTGAATGTCTGAAATATGATTGCTTATGGAACCAACATTTATACAGATATAATGAGTATAACATATAATAAAATATCAAACACTAAATTTTTAACTCAAGATGTGCTTCTGTATGGAATATCCTAAGGAGTTTTGATTTTGCATCCCTACAACACAATAATACTTTTTATAGTAATGATGTGGATTACAAGAAAAAGAAGAGTAAAAAAAGGGTTATATACATTCACTAAAAAAGGCTAAATAAAATGTTCTGGCTTCAGAGTTAAATTTTTGCTTTAACTGTTTTTTTTTTTTTTTTTTTTTTGTAATTGTAGATTTTTCAGTAATTTAAGAGATAAATACATTTTGTGCATTCAAACTGTGAAAATGTTACAAAACAAACTGAAATGCAGTACACACATGAGAAAGAAATTTTATTTTCATATATTAACTACACATTTCTGCAGCAGTGTTTTCACCGAGTTAGCAAATTCTTTAAATCTTTTATACTACCTGAGTGATATACAGTTATATATATATATATTCTACATACTAACTTACAAATGAATTCTTTGAATGCAAGTCTGAAATGTGGAACACTGATGAAAGAAATTAAAACATCACAGACTCTAAATACAGTATAAGCCTAACTAGAAGGTGTTAAATTATTAATCATTCGGGAGTCAGCAAAACCTGTTGTTTTGAATGAATGAAATTTTAAAGCTTAGTATTCAATAGCACGGCATAATTCAACACTTGGGAATTATTATCTACCAGCAGCAATAAAAAATTTAGAGTTTCAAATAGTATCAAATTTCATTTTATTACTTAAATTATCTTGAAAAATTTTTGCTTAGATTTACAAAAATTTTAAAGTATTCTGGTAAATTTAAGGAAATAAAAATTTATTTGACAAAATATTTTTAAATAAGCTGAAATTAAAATATTCCCAATGTATGCATAACAAATTTTTAAATGATTATTTGAGAAGTTAGTTAAACTTATACTGCAATTAATTATAGCACATTAAATGAAAGAGATCTAGTGTATTTGAATTAAGATTTCTCTATACATACAAAGTCATCATAAACATAATTAGGAAATATACAAAACACACACACTGAACAAGAAAATTAAATGCAATAGATTACATCATTTCAAATGATAGTACAATTTTTAAATGCCTTACATGGAGTTTCTTGATTAATATTTCAATTCATAAAGGTATCTTTTTAAATAGTTTGTATATTAATAAATCAAAACATATAGTTTAGATAAAAGAGAAAATTAGTTAATTTTCTGACTAAGTAAAAGGTCAGATTTTAATTATTTTGTACTAGGTATACATATAAAAATATGTATTAAAATTTGTAAATTCTCAACTAAAAATTTATACAAAAGGAAAACTCTATGTAGTAAACTTACATAACTTTGATTATTTATTTAGAATTATTACTTACAAGGCACATATACATTGCACTAATAATTCAAGGAAGTTTCTTAAAAATTATGAAAAACAAATTTCATATTTATTTAAAATATCTATGTAACTCAAAACTTTATGCATAAAAAAGCATAAAGTTTGCTAAACTGAAAAACCTACCGATTAAAATCAGATAATCAGTTTCCCTTTGAAACTAAAATATTCACGAACAAATACTCCTCAAAAGGTAAACAATGTTTATCTAAACATTTACATTGATAATAAATATAAGAAATTTTTAAGGAAGTTTCCAGAATTAAAAATAAAATTCATCTATCATTAAAAACTTATTTTTAACATTGTGCATTATTCAAAGTAGATATTGAAAACTTCATTCCTTTAAAAAATTATTAAAATTTAAAATAAAATGCCTTCCAAAAAATGTATTATTAACTTATATATCTAAATATGCTATAAAATTCAGTTAGGAATGTCAGTTGTCTTATGTTTTATCTCAAGACACATATTGTGAACTCTTAGTACATAAAAGAAAGCTTTTTTTAATGTCTCTTTTATGATCATATACATTGATACAGCATGTCATACATACAGATCTAAACTTCTTTAGAACACAAGGAAATGCAAAGTATGCACAAACAGATATGCATATACCAAGGGAAAATATCATAAATCTTTTAAGCTTAAAATGTTTATATCTAAAAAAAAATTAATTCAAATTAATCAAGCTAAATATCATTATATTTAAAGCACAACAAAAGAAACAGACTATTGAAATTGTTGGCAAGCCAATAAATTAGTGGCCATATTTTGTGTTAAGACAATACATGACATAAAGCACCAAAAAATGCATAAGGGTTTTTATACATAACTGACATCCATTTTATGTAGTCATTGTAATTGATAGCATATAATCTTTAAAGCTGTAGAATCTGTTGCATTCCTGACTTAAATGTGGAAACAATATGCAACTCACAGAAAAGAAGTGTATACTATTTAAATTTACCATTAAATTTCTAGTCTTTAAAAAAATATCAACAGAATAAATAATTTAAAATTTGTTTAACATTTCTTATTTAAACAAATTAGAGGTCTTAATAACAAATGCTGCACTGTTGGTATTTTCAATTTGCAATAAAAAGGAAAATTTTTCTTTCTTTTTTAAACACCTCACTAGTTAAATTTATTGAGATTTTAATTACTTAGTTGGAAAATCCAACAGTAAGTTTTGATACAACTATGCAAAATATCAATTTTTTTTCCTTTTTTTAAAGGCAAATTTATGCAAAGTTTATAACAATAATAATAATAAAAAGATATAAATGCGAGATGATGAACATGGATTATATGCTAAAAATTAAGTAAAAATCCTTCAAGAGTACATAAATTGTATATGACAAGCACTACCTGAAGACACTTTTCAAAAGAGACTTTTATGTCCACTATGCTATACACTATTAACATTGTAATCATTACTTGGAATTTCTATAATGATGAATAAGTCAAGATCATGTGTACTGACATTGCCATCTACATAAGTATATATATATTCAAAAATTTACAATTTAAAATTATCTTCATTTGGCAATAAACTGCAATGGTGTAGGCAGGTATTTAAAAAGTGCAAATATTGCAGCAATAAATGGATTTTGATTTTGAATAACATCAAGTTTCAATCAAATAAACTTTAGGCTATACAACAATTAATTGATACTCATACACATCAGCCTTTTTAAAATTATAAATAGAAAAAGTGATATGCAGAGGTAAGCTTTCAAAGATTTTAATTATAATTGGATATAATTAACATACAATAAATTCAGCATAATACTAAAAAAATTCACTAAAATTACAAAAGTGTCAATTTAAAATAATGAATCACATATTCTCCCAAAGATTTATTAACAGTAGTTGAGTCCACAACAGTCAAATTGGATTTACAACAGTTTGCACTTACAACAGTTTAACATATATATAAAAAAATACTCATGCATTATCATACAGTGTCCAAATATTAAAATTAAATATAACTTAAATGAATAAAAAAAGCTCTAGCAAAATAAAACAAGTACTCATTTCTAGACATGTATTTAGGCCCTATATCTTGATAACTTCAAGATGCCAATACAAAATAAAAAGACACTAGGAAAATTGCAAATAATTTAGTACATTCATATCATGTGTCATCTCAATTACATCTGCAACTGAAAAAGCACATTATACAAGTCATTTGGTATTTGCAGCACATATATTTATTTACTATTATGATGTATAAATATAATTACCTTTAAAACTAGACTGAATATTTTTAGTAAATAATTAAAAAAAATTAGATAACTTATTTTGTAAATCATGTTACTTATAAGATGATACAAAATTAAATCATAGTTTTAATAATAAAATAAAAAGATCAAAATCTTTCAGTGTGAGAACTACTAGTTTTATTGTTACACACTACCAAAAGGATAAAGCTGGTTTAAACAGTAGGGAATTGGACACTGCATAAACAGATTTAACATATAGACATAAAAGACGAACAAGTCTGAGAATAACAAGCACCGTAATATCTTTTAAAATAAACTAAAGACACCATTTACATTTCTTACAATAACATATCACAATTTCAATACAAAGAGGATATATGCTGAAAAATAAATACAACAAACATTTTTCAACAAGAAATATGAGAAATCACAGTTTTGAATTAATGAAAGAAAACTTTTACAAAAAAGACATAATGCAGTGAATGCTACTTATTATTCATTTCATAGTAAGTTATCTAGAATGCTCCAGACAATACAAAATAGCTATTACTTTAGATTTTGCATACTTTTAAATCACTTAACAATGTGCCTCATGTATATTTTAAAACTAATGTAAAATTACAATTAGTTAATGTATCTTTGAAATTTCACACTTGTAAACTGCCAATTAAAACTATTAAATCAGTGTTAGAGGTAGTAATAGAAGTAGTAAGGAACAAAATTACAGGATATTACTGAAGAAATAAGCAATTAGATAACAATAGTAGGTAAAAATATGATATTTAATTAGCACTTTATAACAATTGTAAAAAACTCACAATATATACAAATATAAAATAAAAAAAAATAGGAAAGCAAAAATAATATGCAAACATTCAATATTGAATCTTGAATTATTTTATCAAGAAGAGAGAGTTACACGTTTTTGAACAGGGTTTCATAAGGAATTTTAATATAAACAGTATGATTCTCTCTCTTGAAATAAAAAATTTTAATGCAAAAAAATATTGTGATGTTTTTTAGTTATACACCCAGAACACAAAAGCTTATACTCCTGAATTTGCATAGTTTTACTTTGTTCACTTAAGAGTTAGTTTCTTTTTAATTTCATGATGTGAAACAAATTATTTTGCATAGAGTATTCTCAAAGCAGAAACTGCTGAAAATTTAGGTATTTAAAATAAAATTCCAGGAAAGCATGTAAAAAGTAAGGACAGTTCAGACAATTTCTTACTCTTCAGGAATTGAAGGACAACTATAATCTACCAATACAAATTTTTAATTGACCATTTAAGATTATGTCTTGTTAATAAAGGTTTTCAGCATATTTCTTGATTTTAATTAATCATAATCCTCTAATCATGAAAATAATGAAAAATATTTCTTACAATTAATATCTGAGCTAAATCTATAACTGCACACAAGATTAAAAAATAAAGAGGCAACTACACAAGGATTATACACAACCATATTCATACCAAACAGAATTTTCCAGCGTTTTTTCTTTTGTCATGTTACGCATACTGTTTTGGTCATTGGTTTTATCAGTTTTAGTCCTAGATATCTTGGAAGCCTCAGTATTATCAACATTACTATTAGTGTCAGAACAAAATGCTGAAAGTGGGCGAGTAGGTTTGTTAGTAACTTGCGAGCAGCGAGTAACATCATTTGATGATGGAAGGAATGGCAGTGGCTGAAATGTGTTGTCTACTGTACGATGACGACCAATGTAAGGAGATATTTGCTGAGAGGAAGCACTACGAGAAAATTGTTGACCCAAGACATCAGTGTTGGTCAGGTTGGTGATGAAGTTTAATGTCATATTGTTTTCTAAAGTAGTATGTTGTGGTCCAGTCTCGTTCATAAGCTCTGATGAGATCTAGAAGAGAAATTTTATACAGCTCAAAATAATGTTTCCATTTGTAGCATGCAAGCAGTTCAATAAATATTTTTAAAAATAATTTTAAAGATTCTTTAGGATGAAAATATGTTAAAAACAGAAAATCCACTTAAAGGTTTTAAGAGTCAAATTTTATTATTTGGCTCTATAAACATCCACTCAGTTTTGATATTATTATGATTATGCATAGAGAGAAAAAACAACAACACAAAAGAGCAAATAAAATCATGTTTATTTTAACATTAACCCAATAATGACTGTAGTATCTTTTGTTGGAAGAAAATGAAGATTAATAGTTTTTAAACAAAAATTTTGAAAAGTGAGAGATGTCCTTCTCTTTCTTGTCTCAGAAACATCGATGCTTTGTCTATAAAATACAATATGGAAGTTTTAGAAATATTAGAACATCACAGTAAATAAAAAATGCACTTAATTTGCAAAAACATGAATTCAGTCATTGTTGGGTTATATACTGAATTAAAACCCATTAAGTACATTATTATTCAGCATATAAATATTTTATTAATAGAAAGAAGTAAATGTATACAGTTGTTACTGTGATCAAATAAAAACCTTGGTGAATTTTATGGACTTATACATTACGAGGGATGCAAAAAAGTATTAATGAATGACATCCTGGAGAGGAATAAAATGATTTCTTAAAAAAAAATAAGATTTAAAAAAATCTTTTAAGGATATGAAATTACTCTAAATGCATTTTAAAAAAATTCAATTTTACTGTGAAAAAATTAAAGATGCATTTTTTGAATTATCATAATTACTTTCTTAAGTAAAGACAAGCATTCATTTTTTTTTTTTTTTTTTTTTTTTTTTTTGTTAATATAAGTATGCACTCTTGAGCATTGCCTGTACTTTTGTTCACATTCACTGAAAATGGCATCTCCTTTTACTGTTTTAACCTTTAACTGCTGGTACATGATCTAAAAGATTCCATGACTTTCATCCTTAAGTATTTCAATCAACTCAAATTTGTAAGAGACTTTCTTTTTTCAGTGAGAAGTTTAAGTAGTTTACCCAGATTGAACTTGTTACATTTGGAGTCAAATAGATCATGTCACAGCAGATGGGGGATTAGAGATACAGCGAAATGTGCTATATTCTTTTTCAAAGTAAACAGAAAAAAGTATGAGAAATATTTCATATTTTCACTTCTCTGGATGGCTAGAGCAAAATCTCCAAAATTCCATAGTTTTCCTGATGGACAAATACCCCTGCATATATAACAAATCTATTTAAAAATAGCTATCATTTATCACATCTTCCATTGATCTTAGTTAATCAAAATAATTTTAAAAAATAAATTTAAAAAAATAAATTTAAAAAAATAAATTTTAAAAATGTATGGAATAAAACAAACTTTACCATCTTCACAGCAATACAAAACAATTTAAAAGAATGCACAGAAAAAGATGAGGATAAGGTAATGGCTATGACAACAGGACACAATAAAAATCTCTATACAAATATAAGAAAAAGTCTACAAGTAATAATAGATGAAAGAATTTTAAAAATATATATAATTTCTATAATCACTTACAGGATCTTTATTTGAAGATAGTAAGATATTTTGTTCCCCATTTCCCTCTTTCTGTACAGAGAGACCAACATCTCGTACAGGAATGTGATCTTCTTGACAAGAATCTTCTGGATTTAATAAACTTGCTGCAAATATATTATAAATTATCAGTTTCTTCAAATACTAATTAAAAATCAATGGGAGTTGAGGAAAAGAATCCATATTAGCATTTTCTTGTAATATTTGATGGGATTTTCAAGGATTTTACTATGTCTATTTAGATGATAATGATATCAAAGAAGTAACTTACCTAGATGCAATAAGGCTGAATATTTACAAAGAACTTAACTAAGTTGCTCAGAAGAGAATGCAGTTAAATTAAGGAGAAATTTAATGTTTTTAAAATCTTGGTTTATAAAAAATTTTAATAATACACATAAATAATTACTGTTAAAGCAACAAGTAAGCTTTTTAATAACTAAAAAGATTATTAACTGTGTTGGCTTTTTAACAACTTGATTATTTCTCATGTTACAATCATTTTAAAAAATTAAAAATAGGTGTAACAATAATTTCTTGATACATCTTAAGACTAAAAGATTTAATTAGATATTATTTATATTAATTTTTAATTACAGAAGCTAAAGCAAATACCCTAGCATTTGTGTATATAGATGCATCTATATTTACACTAACAGAACATGGTTAATTTGAATATGCTTCTTTAGATAAAATCCCCACATGAAAAATTACTCATTTTGGAACTAGACACAGAAAGGTGCCATTCTCATGTAGAGGTGTGCTGCAGATGTTTTTGATTCAATTTAACTTATTGTAGACTATTGCAACCACTGTCTATGTCTTTGTAGTAGATACAACTTTTGTGTTGTAATTAGTGTTTCTAGTAATAGAAGATGTTGAATGCTTCAAATAAATAACACACAAAAATCAAGACATTACACATAGCTAGAATAATTATATTAAAAAAAAAAAAAAGCAAATTACATTGAACATGAATTATACCTCTCTTATGTGGCCAGGCTAGAGACTTATTTGTTCGACGAAGACTACAATACAAACTTGAATCTGTCGAATTATCAGACTGTGAACTCAGAGGGTCATGTTTTGAATTCTAAAGTAAAAAGACAGTGTAAATCAATCAATTCATATTACATTAGGATGTATAAATCTTAGAACAAAATATATTTTAAACTAGAGACAGATTTAATTTTTAAAAAATTACAACAGATAGTTCATACAATGCATGAAATCAAAATGCAACGAGAAAACAATTTTAAGCATATCAAAAGAAACCGATAGAAAATAATATTGTTACCAAGATAAAGGGCAGAAAGAAATACTAGTATTAGTTTAGTTATTTTCCAATATCAGAAAAAAATTCTTCAGAAAGACATAATAGTTATTCCTAAAGTACTCAACACTGGTTTTAAGAAAGGATGACACAGATTATAGTACACAAAGCTTGCTTTCAATTTTTTAAACACATTCTTTTTAAAATTTTATTTAATAAACTCATACTAATAATGCAGATTTAGAACTAAATCAGATAAATTATTTTATAAGCTTAAAAAAAGTAAAATTGACTAATTTATGCATAAAAGTATACCATATTAATTTCAGAAAGAATCAAGGGCATTCAAATAAAGTTTCTTAATTTTACAAATTAATCACAAGTCTAAGAAATAAACAAGTAAATACATTTTTAAATGCAAAATTAACCTTATTGTAACCAACTGGATATACAAATGAATTTAAATTTCACTTAAATTTTGATTCTCTTAGCTCAAATTCTGTTGGTGCATTACATAAAAAATTAACTACAATAATTGATGTAGCTCATCAGTTTTAATATATAATCAATTAATTGAATAACTTTTCATTTTAACCATAATAATTTTGAAAATTCTTTTCCCTTTTTTTTTGTGTGTGATATAAACATAAAAACTTACCCTTAAAAAAGCTGAGCGTGTTCTTCGCATTCTTAGTGATCCACCTGATGTTGGTCTCCTGCCAAAATTATGCTTTGTTAATTAAATAATGTTTTAAAATATTTTTAAACAAAATTAAACAAAAACTGGTCATAGAATTAAAAGGATTATAGTTCACTCAAATTACAGAATATAACTATTTTAAGTGAAGACACTTCTAACACAAACTAATATTTTAACTATCCTACCTATTTTTATATAATAAATGTTCAATTATTCACTATAAAATCAAAGAATAATCTTTATGTGAACAATCTAAAATCATTCAGGAGTAAAATTCGGCAAAAGAAGAAAACTAAGTCATTAACTAAAAGATTATACAATGGAGGTTTAAAATCGCCTTTTAGTTTACCAAGGACATTCTACAAACCACATAGGAAAAAAAAATCAGTATTTTTTAATACAATATAACAGTAATTTTAATTACAATAAGCATAACATTATATTACTCATAAACCATATTATTTAAAAAAATAAATGAATAAACGCCTTCTCCCCAGCTTATTATCCAAAATAAGATATTTAAGTTTGATAATAAATAATTATTATAGAGACATACTACAGATTCTATAGAAGAAATTATAGTATACAGTTCAGCACTAATTTTAATTAAATCATTTGGCATATTCAATAGTTACTATAAGAGATCCCTAATTAAAAACTATATAATGTATATTTCTATGTATATGCCAATAATTTTTGGTTTGGTTTTAAGTGCTACAGTCTACTTTTTGCGACACAAGGACTAATGAGACCAGGACCTACAGCTTAAAGCCGATACCGAATGGCTATGAACACCCATGCCCCAGTGGGATTTGAACCCATGAACTCTGGTACCAAAGGCCAGCACCCTAACCAATCGGCCATCGTTTGGCCCAATAATTTTTGGAACTCTTTCTATAGCTAAATGGAGAGGGGTTAGTTGTCCACTTATATAAGGATCTGTTAATCATGCATAAAATATAATAAGCTAAATGCAAGTGATAAACTGAGAAATATCATTATAAATAATATTTTTTATTTATTTAGTTTATATTACTTTCATTTATTAAACATTTAAAAAATAAAATGACATTTATTTAAAAAAAAAAAAGTTGTTTTATTTTAGATATTATTTAAAATGTTGCTTTCTACCACATATTGCCATTTTTTTTTTATTTTGGCATCCCTGATAATTCAAGACACTTATTTTTTCTTCATTTTTTATTTTGCGGTTGGTTGGTTTACACAGAAAACTTTATTTTTTAGATACACAAGAGCTTATAAAAACCAGGACCTATTGCTTAAAGTCAAGTCTGAACAATTACAAACTTTCATACCAGCAATGGGATTCAAACCCCAAATTCTGGCACTGAAGAGCAGGCCCCTACCCATTTTGATCATTGGTCAGCTTTTCCTTTACAGAGAAATTCTGAACAGCCATGCTGCTAACAGAATGCTTTGCAAATGAAATCACAAGTAATTTGAAATTTATTGCATAAGAATTTCTCTTTTTGGCAATATTTTCTACAAAAAACAAACTAGCATAGAATATAAGATGAGATATGACAGATCATACACAAGAACAAATAAGCAGAAACAATGAGTTGCATCAGGGGTACAAGAGTTAAAATTATTGTTGTTGATACCTAGCACATAAAGTGAAAAGCATTATTGGTCATATTTACTTAATGGTCTAGCATTTTATTTAGCAGACATTTGATTGAAAAATATTTCATCTATTTTACTGACTTGGAAACATTTTTCCCTCAAGGTGACATGCTTAAATGTTACTCAAATTTATTTTATCTATTATTTTCATTTCATTTTATATATAGGTTTTGAATTTTGGTTAAATGCCAGGAGAAAATAATGCACTCTTGGATTATACATGAATAAGCTTATATTTGAAAATATATAGTATTTTAAAATGGTTAATACAAATATGAAAGTAATAATTTCACAAAACTATCACATAATGCTTTGAAAATTATTGTGAACGGTTCACTGGCAGAAAAATTTAAATAATCATTCAAAGAACTACAGACAATATATGTTTACATAACTTTAATAAGAATTACCTCTTGGGTGATTTTTGCAGCTTGTTACAATGATCCATTATTTTCTGTTCTAATTTTTCTTTTTGCTGACACAGCTCTCGTAATTTTTCTCTGCTGCAGAAATAACAAAATTAAGCTAAAGTTTACTTTTAAGGGATTAAGATTAAATTAAAATATGTAATTTTAAAAAGCTACTTACAAGCTATTTTCTTCTTTCCTAAATTGTCCATTTTCTGAAAATACCTGATATAAAAGTTCATGATACTGACTCAGTAGAACAGAAACATGAGACATTAAAGATTGTTGCTCTTCTTCTAACAATGAATTTTTCTGGGACAGAAGCTGTAACGTATATAATATTATATTACAAAGAAAAGATCACTTATAAACAGACATATTACTACACTGCATTAAGCATTAAAATACATTTTTTTAGAGTATATTTTCTTATGTTGCCATAAATATGAATTTAAACAATGGTTAATTATATGTAATGTCTAAAACTGAAATTGAAGAGGATTGAATTATGAAAATCACTATTTATTTTACTTAAATCAGGAATAAAATTAATTAAAACATGAAAGGATAACATGCAGATAAGTTTCCTAATCCAGAGTTTTGTGGCTGGTACAAAGATCTCATCTAGATGTAGTTTTAATGTTGTTACAACAGCAATTTTATAGCATACAAAAATTCTTTGTATATTATATATACAAAATTTTTTATATGAGTGAGTGTGTGTTAGCTAAGCCTTCTGAAATGGCTAGACTAAACTTGACAGAATTCTGACAATATTTAAAATTTGTTTAAAAAGAAAAAATATATATATATATATATATTTTCTTTTTAAACATATTTACTTATTTCATTTTTCACAATTTTAATTAGGTATATTTCTTTTACTTTTAATTCAGTAGCTCTATTTCTGAAATACAATTTTTAGATGGAAATATTATTCCATTGCTAAGGACATCACTATATGAAAAAGTATTTAATATTCGTATAATGTATGAAATATTTTTAATTGTAGATACATTTGTTTTCTTTAAATGATATGCAAAAAATTTTTGGTGCATTTTCATTAGTCAGCCAAAGATTACCAAATATAATTCTTTTAATTCTTTAGGTCATATTTCTGAAGGTCATGATGAAAACTTAATTTAACCCTTTTGTGCCTATTGTCACAAATACATGCCAGCAAGAAACGTACTCACTTCCCGGCCGACACACTGGCATGACAGAGCCTTTTCTCGTTCACCCCCGACTATCACATATGTATGTCAGTGTTGTGGAACATTTTAAAAACTATAAGCTTTGACACAAGATGGCATTGTATGTTCATATGGATTTAAATACATGTAGATTTGACCTTGTACTCAATAGGAGAGTAGTATGATACACATACAAGTGGTTTTTGATTATATAAACATGAGGGTAAAGGAATGTTTCCGATTGACATGACGGCTCTTTAAATTCCCGTATGGTGTTTGTTTATGTAAGCATGAGAGTTTTATTTTTGCTAAAGCGTTGTGTATTTCGGTTCGCAGTCCAGTTTTTAGTACAGAATTAGATCTGACAGATTTGATTTTTTTTCTCTTTTTATTGTTAGATTTTCGAAGTGTCGAAAGTGTTTAACTGAGCTTGAAATAGCTGAAATGACGCGAAATATTTCAGATTTTGATTCAGAAACAGATTAGGATATTAGTAATAGGGACACTATAATATATTCTGATTGTTCTTTATGTTCATAATGGATCTAGTGATTCTAATGATGAGGAGGACATTTCTGACGAAGAAATTGACGATGTTTCATTTTTTTCACATTCCGCAAAAAATCCTCCAAAACAGCCAATGAGTTACTACGAGTGTAAGGACTGTCACATAGGATTGTTTCTAGATCCCTGTTTTTAAAATTTTTCATACAAAAAAAGTTTAAATAATATAGTATTCAGTTTTGCAATGTTAAAATCATTAAATACTAAGTAAAAAATAAAAAAAAAGTAAAGTGTACAATATATATTTAAATAAGAAATAGCTTAAGTAAATAAAGTATCTATAAACATATATAAATCCCATTCCGTTTAAATACTTTACGCAACATTATTAAATAACGCGTTGCTACTTTGTTAATTTCATGAATTTAGGCTTAATAGAAGAAAACCCTCCGGCCCAGGATACTCACGAAAGTGACTGCCGGCCTCAGAGATGCACGTGTTAACACTTCCCGTCGCGAAAGGGTTAAATAAATGTGTTATTCAATTCATGTTGTTTTATTTCTGAAACTGCTCATATTCTTAGTGCAAAATAATCTAAAACCAAATTTAAATTTTGAAATAAATATAACCTTTGTTTGGGAACTTTAATTACCCTGACTGAAAGCAGGCACAAAGTGGCCAGTCCAATATAAGATCCTTTGAGGAAATTCTTTATGGCTGTTTAGCATCCGTCTAGTTGGTATTAACTCCCTCATGTAGGTATGAATGTCACATACATTATATTGGAATGTCTTGGATCCAATTAATAAAAAATTTAATCCCAGAAGAATGTTAATTATCTGTATCTTAACATAAACACTTTTTTATTTTTTTTTTCTAATCTGCAAATCTCATTATATGATTATTTCTTAACGAGTAACAGGTATCAAACTAAATGACAGGTAGCCAACAAAAACAAGTGAAAACCAACGAATTAGCTAAAGTTAATATATGAAACAATTTCTAAAAAACCAAATCAAAGCCCATTTTATGAATATATATATATACACACACACACACACACATATATACATATATATATATAAGTGAGTGTGTTAAGCTGCATGAATTGTGACAGATGTTCCCAAAATATTGGTAGCCATAAAAAATTACATGATAAATTTTTGAAAACTATTCCAAATTTGTTTTGCTGGGGCTAGACTCGGCGAAGATGATGCAGTTGACAACTGTGTTTTTTTAACACTTCATTTTGTTTCAAAATAAAACTTAGAAAATAGCACAGTTCCACATTCACATGCTTAGAAATTTTCTAGAAAACTTAAGACACGTAACTCCCTTAAAGACATATCTACCCAGACAAATTGAGAATTTAACATTCCAGTAGTTGTACGTAAGCCAGTTGGTCCCTCAAACTTAAAATCAGTTCTCTAGAAAACAATTGCATGAAATGGATCCTGTGAGATTGAAAATGGATAAAGGAATAAAAAATGCAAGTTAAAATTTTATTGGTGGGAAAATAGAAGAAATTGCACTATTGTATTGAGATTCTATTCTTCATAATAATAGAAAACTATAATTGAAAAAATAATTTAGATGGATTTAGGTTAAAATTTCAACATATTGCACATAAACTCACATATCTTTAAGCAATGCTGTTACTATGTTACTATGTAAATAAAGGTAAATATATTGATAGTTATTTTAAAGCTGATGAGTGTCAAAACAGAAGCCTACGATTCTCTTTTATTAACACATTTTGGAAAACAAAATTGAAAGGATGAAAATATTTAAATCAAAATTTTTAACAAGTGAATACAAAATACTCAAAATTAGTCTGACCTCACAGCAACTAGTTAACTTAGATACTTCAACATCAAGAGAAGATGTTTCATTTTGACATTCAAGTAGCTCTCCTTGCATAGCAGTATGCTTCAGTTTTAATTCATTATTTTCAGTCTTTAGGGATTTGTGAATGGCTTGCAAAGATTTTAGTTCCTTAGATACTCCTTCATGAGTTTCTCTTAATGATTTTAACTGCTCCTATAAAATAAAGAGAAAATCACAGTATAACCTACAGTTCACATCATATGGAATAATTACAATTCATGAATTTTTCATTTCATCATTATTTTTTAAATCCTTGCAACAAAATAAAAACTCATATACAGTTGTTATTATGAATATTAATGATATTTTTTTTTTTTTTTTTTTTTTTTAAGATTATCTTTGAAATAACTAGAAACATGTAAGGGGAGGTAAAATATCATATTTAATGATAGTAATTTTCAGCAAGTAAGGTGTTGGGGAATCTTGAATATTGCATACTATCTGGCTGGGATTCAAAGGCTTAAAAAATTCTCACATTTTTTAACTTTATAGTTTAAATACAAAGTTTTATAAATAAATAGAAAATGGAACAAAAAAAATTGCTGGATATTACGTCTTTAAATGTTTTTTTTTTTCATCTTGTCATCATGATGCACAATCCATATGCTGAATTTCAAAAAACTTCATGTATAATAATATAGAACACAAAGGTTCAATGAGACACAGTTGGGTTATTGCGTATTTCAAGGCAAGTAGTGACTGGTTATTATTACCAGTACACAGTATTTTCTCCATAATACAGATGCATATAAAAAGGATGATGATATTTAATAGAGGTGGAATGAAGAGCTAACAAGTCTGCTTTTGATTTTAAATTAAGATTACATTGCTGGTTGCCTTTCAGTCAAAATTTGACTAACAAAAATATCACTAATGACATATTAAAATATCAAGGAAAGAAGAGACAAATTCATTAATTTATTTCAATCTATATCTAAACCCATATTATAAATAGTCAAAATTAAATTAATATATTTTATAAATATACCTTAAGTTGCATATGTTCAGATCTCAAAGAATTAAGCAATCCCCTTTCAGCTCTTGCATCATCTTCTTCAAGAACCTCTCTCAATCGCATAACCTCTTCTTGTGAAAACAAAGCTGCCTGTAATTTCTCCTACAGAAAAAAGTCAATTGTAATAAGAAAATAAAAATTATAAAAATTGATTAGGATACTACATGATCCTGGGGAAAGAAAGGACACGTCTGAATATTAGTTAACCTATGTATACTTTCATTAATATAGATATCAAATAGCAATAAAATCTAAATAATGAAACTATACAGGAAAAATATGTATAATTTCAAATAACAAATTATTTTACAGCTAAATTTCTACATTTGTGTGTCCCTAAGTCTCAACTAGAGGGCACAGCTAGCAATTTTTTACACTTCTATTGAAGTTTTGTCAGTTCAAACTGTACTCAGCTACAAAGCAGCATTTATTTCTACAGCTATTTAAAGAGCAGTAATTATACTCCCTTTTTATTAATTTTTATGACATCTTTCTCATTCAAACTTCCCCCTCTTCTTTTTAATAAATATACAAAGGAAAAGGTCATGCTTTATTTCCTCCAATTTTTTGTACTAATCTGAAATTTTGAGCTCACCATACTCTGCCCTGTTTTGGGCTATCACACATTATTAAATAAAGAATAATTTAAAACTTTTGCAAACAGAAAGAATATTACTGATTACACTATTTAGGTCTTATCATAGGTCAACCAGTATTTAAGATTCCTATCTCCAATAAAAAATGCCTAGATTTTTCATATGATTGTGAAAATTTTTCAACTGATTAAAGGCCTAATTGCACACTAACTAATTTTTCATTATATGTCAAATTTGTACAAACTTCAGAGAAAAAAGGAATTCTAATCTGAATCATTAGCTCTTTTAACATGTACAGGTTGTTCAGTGCTAAAGACTTTAGATAAATTTGATTTGATTGACATTTAAAATGTTTTCTGAAAAATAATCGCATACATCAATAAAACAATATATCAACACTTGAAGCACTCACTAACTTGGAATTTATCAATAAAATGAATAAAAAAAATCTAAGATAAAGTTTGAACTTTTTAAATTCCATCATTATTCATGGTACATTTTGAAAAAGTTAACTGAGTTAATAAAAAATATGCATATCAGCAGTGAAAGCTGTGCAGCATAAGCATAGCAGAATGCCATGTATATTTGCTGCATCATATATATGACAAATACTTTATTAAAATGCTTACAAGCAACATTTTAAAAATAAATGCTGGCTTGCCAAAGAATATAGCAGCTTAGAATGTTTCAAAGATGACAGCAACAGAATAAAAAAATATATACACAGTATTACATTAACAAATAGGTAGAACCCCCTAAACACTCTATTGTTGCTTGGTATTGTGTTTTACATACTAATGGATTTAAAAAGGTATCTGATTATACAACATTGTCCCAATATTACATTAACAAATAAACAAAATAAATCCCTTACAAAAAACACTCGGTATTATTTTATATTTTAATAGATGTAAAGGATTTATTTATATATTTATTTTTTTTTATTGGACATTTGCTATTTTATGCATACATAATAAATCCCAGTAGTTCAACTCTTTGACATACAGAACTTTTGTTTTCTATACAAATATATTATGTAATTATTTGTTTCAATATAAAGGTTACTACAGTAATGAAAAATTAAAAATGCTAATCATAAACCCAGAAAGTATAAGTTTTTAGGACTATAATACACTTTATTGAATAAGAAAATAAATAAAACAGTATTTACTAGAACAAACACTACAAAATATATAGAAGTGAAATAAAAGATATCTAAAAAAGCAAGAATAAAAAAAGCTTAAGCTAGCCAAGCTTAATATGCATACCACCTTTAACGAATTATGCTCCACCTTTAGACTCTTATGATGTGATTTAAGAGAGCTGTGAATTTTTACCAGAGAATCATAATCATTTGTCAGTTGTTCATGCAAACGTTGAAGTGATTCATGATCAGTGGCTAACCATCGATTTCTGCTGTCTAATTCTGCATATTGCTCATTTGCCTGAAATAAAATTAATATTTTAAATTTTCACTTATTACTCAACATAAGGCATAGACCTTCAAATTGACAGAATTAGGTCAAAAATACAAAATGCTTTAGTTTCCCAAACAAGTTAAATAGAGTAAAGCAAATTTTTATGACAGGATTGTTTTATTTAAATAAAACTGGAATTTTTCTACACATCTTTGTTTTCAAACTTAAAAGTTTTGATTTATTTTAATATCTTATAACTGATTTCAAAATGTTCTAGGTGCACTTCTTTTCTCTCAATTTCTTTGAAACTTTTGGACATTGTCCATTAATATGTTTATCATAAAATTGTGTATGAGCTTTTAAAATGTAAAATATTTTGTTTTAGAAGATGTAATAACCAAAAAGTATGAAAAAAAAGTTGCATTGATTGCTTTCAATAAATTGTATTTATCTTGAGGGAAAATTGATAACTAGTTTAGTTTCTTTATAAATGCTAGAGGCATAAATAGGTACAAAACTAAAAGTAACTGACTAATATGCAGTGCTTTAAGAAATAATTTTAATGAATGTTGTTGGATCAATTAATTTTCATGCAGATGTCAGTATTTTATATACATTGTTCAAAACAATTAGGGGAGCACATGGTTTTAACAAAATTACACAAATACTTACACCAATAAGTAACATAAAATAAATCATCCATAACTTAAAGCCTAGCAAGAAATTTCATATGCAAATCAAAGTTCATGACATCAAAAACCAGAAAAAGAATATAAGGGCAGAAATTGGGATGTTGCAGAAACGTCTGTTTCACTGCCTTAACTATGAAGTTCAATAGCATACGGAGATGTACAGACCAGCATATCATTCAGAATGGTACTATGACAGCCCAAAGGTATGATAGAGACCTCATGCTGCTCATACTCATACCTTATGCTGCAGCCATTGGAGATTCCTTTGTTTTCCAGCATGATAATGCCAGATAGTACAGCTTGCCTAGTGGAGAACATGCTAGAAGCTGAAACAATACAATGTAAAGGCCAGCATGCTCTCCTGATCTCAATCCAATCGAGCATGTTTGGGTCATGCTTGGAAGATGCATTGCAGCGAGACCACGGTCTCCTTTTACTCTCCGAGACTTGGAGACTGCACTTCTTGAGGAGTAGAACAGTATTCTCCAAAGTCCTTAATAACATCATAGCATCTATGGAAAACAGGTGTGCAGTCTTAGCTGTTCGAGGAAACCACACACCATATTAAAAATTTTGCAACATTTCTAAACAATACTTTTTTTATTTTTTTAATCTTTTACATGAAACCAAATCGTTGCTCTAAATCATCTTTTCATGTTTTTTTCATATTTTCAAAGAATTAAAACTTAATTACAAATTTTTTAACGTCTTTTTTTTCTGTATTGCACATTGATATGCATGTACCATTCATTTTATGCCTATATGTGGCTGTCTCGCACAGTTTTCTTAACTTCTTTGCTTGCTCCCCTAATTTTTTATGAGCAGTGTATATTACATATCTGCTTTATTTTTACGCATATTCAAAATACTGATAAAAGGTGAATATTTTAGAAGAGTATTATATTTAAGGTCCCTTACTCTCTTCAGGGACCTACATATACAAAACTTTCAAAACATTTTCTCTGTAGAAACTGTGATGAATAACACAGGCCACAATCACAAGGAAAAAATACTATTTTATATGTTTTCATTTTATCATAGATTATTTTGTTAAGTATTAGAAACAAAATCTTTATATCTGTCTACCATGACAAGCCTTTGAAGTTATATTGTTACAAATAGAGACAACTGAAAAAAACTTATAACAGTAAATTAAACTAACCATTAAGTGACATGAGTACTTCTGGATAAACAGCAAATATTTAAACAAACAACTATCACACAACTAAACATCACTTGTATTATAACAAATGGATAAATGAACAAAATAAAAATAATATTAAGAATTTTCCATGCATAAAAAAATTGAAGAAATATACAAAAAATTTTTAAATAAATAACTATAAATGTTTTACTATATTTATTAATCATATTTATATAAATACCATGATTATTTACATTTAGATTTAGTGCTATGAATTTAATTTCATTACACCAAGATCATACTCTTTTTCACTTACAAAAAGTAATGTAACCAATTGGCAAGTAAAGGTTCAGGTGGAAAAATAAAACAAATTTAGTTTGAATCTGAACACACTAAATGCAATTTTTTTTATCATTAATACTAATAGATTATTTTCCTTGAGAACTGCTCTTTTCTCCTAAAATAAATAATAGTTATTTTGAAATTATAGAGATCATCACTAGGAAAAAATATGAGATCAAATAAACAAGCAAATTACTTTTTTAATCTGTTCTTCTAAATTAGATACTTGAGTTTGGAACAGAGAGTTCTGTGAAACTAGGGTTTTATTCTGGGAAGACACCAGAGTAAGTTCCACTTCAAGTTTGGCCAATGTAGATTGAAGGGTACTATTCTGAGATAATACAGATGACAGATGCTGCTCTACAGATTCTAACTGGCTTTTCAAGTTGTTGTTTTGGTCCTTCAAATTTGAAACTTGGTTATTTAAGTTGCAATTTTCTTCTTCAACAGATAACTTCTATAAAAGAACAAAGAAAATAATATTCAAGACTGCTTCAGTAAAAAAAACTGAAGATACATTTCATGTAAAATAAAGGTGCATTTCAATTAACCTTCTGCCAGATACAATGGGCTAGATGGAATGTTTGCATCCCCCCTCCCTTTACCCATAGGAATGGTAGGATTCTATCCCTTCTTGTAGTCTATTTTATTTGCATGAGACTTTCAAACTCTGTTGACCCTCTTGCTCCATAGAGTAAAGCTATTGCTAAATATATTTTAAAGGCACATTGTATCTAAATTTATCCAATAACTACAGATTAGTAAAATCTTATTTTTTCTTAATTTTTTTGTTATTTTACTCATTTAATAATCATATTGTACACACTTTATCTATACTTTTTTGAAAACACAAATTTTTAGCCTAGCTTCTTAGATCTACAATGCTGAGACATGTAATTATGTTGGTGATTTCTTTTCAACTCTTCAGATTTTCCACTAAAATAAACAGGGTATCTGCCAAAATAAATTTTTCAAATCCATGACTTTCCCTGATTTTAGTAGATCATTTTTCATGACTTTAAAATCATTTGTTAAAGTGTATATGAATAAAACTTCTGATGTACATACAAATAAATTGTATGCTTTTAGAGAAATTACAGGAATTTGTGATAAAAAATGCTTTATACTTGTTTATAAACTCACATACATAAAAATAAATTGTTGTATTTACATACCTAAGATTAATCATATAGCAATTTTCTTAAGGCTATCAAAAAATTTCCAATTTCAATTCAGGGTACTTAGATATTATTATGACGATGAATAATAGCCAAACATGATAACCCTATAATGTTTATATACAATATCTCTAAAGATAAACTTATATTTTGTACCTTAACTTATCTTAACTAATTTTTATTAAATAATAATTATTATATTATTAATAAAAATTTAATCTATAATTTAAGAAAAGATAAGAATAATATACTTATACGTTTACCCATGCATTAAGTTTGCTTGCTTTGAGTTTCCATGACGAACAAGTTTTACTTGGCAATATGGTCAATAGGATAATACATAATTACCAAACTGAGTAACAAGTAAAATTAGAATTAAATAATTCAATGCAATGATTTTGCCAAAATATTTAATGCCCCACAATTAATAATAATTAACATTTCTATATAAATCTCAAAATTAAATGTCTCAAAATAAAAATCTCATATTTACTGAAACTCATAGTAACTCTTCACAGTAAAGATTTCCTCTTTTCCAACAAAGTATGAAGAGAAAAACAGATGACTGATTGAACCATACTGCTGCAATAGAAGAATTTGACCATTCAGGTGCAGTGTACTCTGCCCTAATGAGTGTCAGCTTTTCTACGCTCTTATTGTCAATGGTTTCGATTCTCTCAACAAAATATACCCACGATCACCGGCTCAGTCTAGGATGTTCCAGAATCATCCTCCTCCCTCCCATTCCTTTGTCACATCACAGGCTGATGTGTACTTTTTTTCTTCTCGACCATCTGTAATTCAAGCGTAACGAGACATTACACAAACACCCTGGTCATCCCGTAGCAACTGTCTTGCCATGCAGTTAAGTTGCTGTAATATGTCACATGCGTCAGTGTACTATAAATAGATAGATGGGGAGTCTAGCTATGTGGACAAATGGGAGAAGTATGCAGTCACTTCCATTCAGAAAAGAAATTCAGTTGCCATGGCATGTTTTGATTTTTTTTAATTGGTAGCTAAGCAGACCCATGACTTTTGCTTATTTTACTTGGAAAATCAAGATTCATGACAAAATTAATCCATTGTCTAAATCCATGATTTTCCAGGTGCACAGAAACTGTGAATAAATCAGAAATTCTAGAAACTATCATTCCATCGTGACAAAAAAAGGGCTTGATGAAAGATATACCACATATTTCCGTGGATGAGCTGAGAATTTTTGGGTTTTTTTAAAGACTTAAAGTGAGGGGTGGGGGTTTGGCTTATATACTGATTCATAGAACAGATGTAATACATGTATTTTTTGCCAACATTTTTTGTCATTGAAGTAAAAAAAAAATATCAGTAAATCTGCAAAAATTAATGAAACAGTTTAAAAAACAAAAGCATGGAATAATATATATATATATAAATAAGGCAAAAAATAAATTGAAGTTTGCAAAAATTTTGTAATGAGAAAAAACACAAAAATTGAAAAATAAATTTAAAATGACTCTTTACCTCCATGGTACTTAAAAAAACTGGATGCTATGATGAAAAGGGTTTGAGGAACATTAGTCTAGCGTTTTAATTTAAAGCAATTTGATCGGAAAATGTTTCCTTTATTTTATCTTCTTGGAAGCATTTTCGGTTTCATGGCAACATATTTGAATATTTTAGAAATTGTTTTTTCACTTTAGTTTATATATGAGTTTTGAACTTTTGGTAAATTTTTAATGGAAAATAGCACTATCCCCTTATATACGGAAGGGCTTATATTCAGAAATATACCGTAAATGGGAAAGACTCCTGAGTGAACAAGGATTTGGAGTAAAAGAGTTATACTGATTTTCAAATATGAGGGGGAAGAACATGAAGGAAATTCAGATATAGAGCAAGACACGAGGAGATCGATAATAAAGATAAGTAAATAGAAAATAAGTGGTATGTAGATAAGGAGATATTAAATAAATACACTCATTTTTAAAATGATTTTCCATTTTAGTCTTTAAATATTCCCTACTAAGGTCATTGATTACCTATAGATTAAAAAAGTTAAATTAATGGGTATTAAATAATAATAATGATTGTTTTATTTGGGTCTGTCAAATCCACTGCACCTAACCTTGTCACACTGAATACTGAGAATGACTTTAAGTTAAAATGAGAATGAATTTCAATTAAGATAAGAAAACATTGCATTACACAATATAAAAACATATTTCTTTACCATAACATTTACATTTCTAGATGTAGCATTCTAGTAACATTTAATTTATCAAACAGTTTTTGCATGAAAATGTTTTCTAATCATTAAAGTAAATAAAATTTGAAAGGTTCCTTTCAAACAAGAATTAATTTCCCAAAACAAACAGAATCATTTGGAAATAATTAAAATAGACTTTAAAAAAGATCAAAGCATAATATAAGCAATATAAAAGTGTCAACTAAGTTGATGAATCTCAGCAGTTGGATTATTAAAGAGGTTTAAGAAAACTTTCACAGAAAGACTACAATTTGGTAACAAAATAATTATTTAATACATTTATTGATGTAATCCTAGAATTGAATTTTTTTTTCCTTTTTGAATAAAGTTATTTTAAACTTTACCCCTGAGAGGTGTGCAGTTTAAAACAACTTGAAATAAGAAAGTATACAATACACACAAAAACATTATAATGCCAAAATTGTGAAATAAAACTGTTTCCTAAGATTATATTCTAAATAAAATAAATGAGATTTAGGTCTATTTAAAAAGTAATTTTAATTTACCAACATAAAATTAAAGTTATTATAGTAGCATTCTTTCATTGTAAACAATATACAGATTTCTACAAATTTCACCGTATTAAAAATATATCACTGCTGAACATAAATGATCAGTTTGTAAATTTTTAGGAAAAGCAATTAAAAAGAGAAATTACATATATACATAATGACATTTTTATCCTAAAAAACAATCAACATAATTATGTCTAGCTTGAATTAATTTTCTGTTTTGATTCTATCTTTTCTGGCATCTTTATCTAGAAACCTTTGTGAATGTCTTTGTTTCCCCTGTTGAGTCCTTCTGGTTTCATAATTAGCTAAAAATAGATCCTGACACTTAATTTACATCATCAGCATCACCCATGTAACCAAAAGTAATTTCTATTTGGTGGACACAAACACCTATTCAACCACGATGCACAGGTTTTGCAAGCAGATCATTCATGAGAATTGTTTAATGAATAAACTATGTCAGTTTGATCAAAGCATTCCATTTTGCTTTCACTCATCCATGGTTCCACGACATCAGGCTAACTCCTCAGTTATGAATTCCCTTTGAGATGATAAAAACCTCATCTCAACTAAAACCAGTAGGATGTATGGATTTCAATTAAATAAACCCCCAAAAAATTCCATCATTTTCCTATGTGACTTCCACTTCAAGCTTCACTTATTCAGAGAGAACATGGATATTTTTTTTCGCTTTCAAGAGTGCATCTCTCTCAGACACAGAAGTCAAAATTTTGGGAAAAAAGAAGGAAAAAAAGGAGAAAAATTCAAAAAAGAGGAAAAAAAGAGGAAGTTAAATAACTATTGAAAATTAATGTTCTGATTTATTTAATGCAAAAACAAGTGCCTAAATATGAAATATGGAAGTATCTAAATAACTTTTTATCAATATAAGTAAGTACTCAAGTTTCCTAGTAAAAAAATATTTAAAATAGATTCAAATCAGATGCTTCTTCAATGTGCCTCATTAAAAAAATTAATAAATTCACCAATACGGTTGAACTTTATTATATTAAATTTTGAGGAACCATATTGTTTGTTGTACTTGAACCTTTAAGAAAAATGCTAGATCTCAGAAAATTATAACTTGTATAAGATTTACATAAGGTTACATATTATCTTCTATAAGATTTATAAAAATATTATCTTTAATGATTTTAACTGACCTTAACCAAACAACTGAAAGATTGAATATCAGAATGACCAAAAATGTAGACAAATGCAAAACTAGTTTTGTCTTCTAGTTATTGCTTACTATTTTAATACTGAGTTAATTTATAATCTTCTATATCAAGCTAGTTTAAGGAATTTCTTTGTCCAATACAACAAAAAACATTTTCTTTCCTTGAGTGCCTGGACAAGATGTTATTAATTTCATGCACTTTGTTTTTAAATCTAGAAACATATTTAAATCTGTTTTTAGAACTGCAAAAGTTTTATACAAAATGAAGAAAAAATACTTAGTAAATGAATGAAAGAAAGGATTCTTCTACCTCATTCCTAAGATTCACTATAAATGTATAAAATGGAGAACTGCCACTTATGGGTAAATTAGCATTGTACACAAAAGGAAAATCATGAGATCAAAATTTTCATTTGTTATCAGCTGGTTTGTTAAAATAGGGATTTCAACAGTACATCAATAATTTAAAAGCCGTTTCAAATAGCAAAGCTTTAAAATGCACTTCCAGACAGAACTTGAAAACTTTGTAACCGCAAAATTTGTTATTAACTAGTTTGTAAAATTCTATTAATTTTTCTTACATTGATTTATAATAAATGTTTAAAAAATACAGTATAGGCTAATTTTTTTAAATGGACAATTTCAAAAATTTTTTAATAAAAGTAGCAGATCCAGAAGTTAAATATTAGAGGGGGAAAAAAGGAGGAAAAATGGAAAATAAAGAACAATTTAAAAATATTTATTTAAGTATACATAATGCAAAAACAAGTACCTAAGTATGAAATATACCACATGCTAAATAATTTTTACTAATATAAACAATTACTAGAGTCTCCCAATCAAAAAATGTTCAAAACAGATTCAAATCAGAAGTTTCTCAAATATCCTAATTTTAAAAAAAATCTAATAACATAAATGCGCATTTTAGATACTAAATTTTTAGAAGGCATTCATTCCTACAAAAAAATTTTTAATTTTGTGACACTAGAATTTCTTTGGTTTGGTTTGGTTTGGAGTGCTACGGTCTACTTTTTGCAACACGAGGGCTAATGAGACCGGGACCTACAGCTTAAAGCCGATTCCGAACAGCTACGAACATCCATGCCACTGCGGGATTTGAACCAAAGAACTCCGGTACCGAAGGCTAGCACCCTAACCAATCGGCCATTGTTCGGCTCTAGAATTTCTTAAATAGCAGTAAAATCTATACCTGAATAGTTTGTAAAGATAAATAATTAGCATTTGATTTAATTTTAATCAATGTCTAAAAACTCATAATTTAAATAACATATACTCTGTATAAGGCTATTTTTTAAGTGAACAATTAAAAAAAATTTTTTTTAACAGTAAGATTTCAGGATGATGATCGAACTCGACGGGCTTTCTTCCGGTATCTGAGACAGTGGGTACGAATTCTATTTTAGACTAACAGATTTGTAACCGTTTAGTTTGGGCTGAGAGTGCTAGAGTTTACTTTTATGAATTACCTGACAGCTAAAATCATCGGAGTTTACTACTTAATTACTACGATTCTGAACGGCTGCGAACAAAGCGGCGGGATTCGAACCCGTGGCAGCGTCCTGTGGATTCAGCTGGCGAGCTGATTTTTATCGGGATTGCCGTTAAAAGTTACGATTTTTCATTAATAAATTTTTTCATCAACTTCAATACAGATGCAAACTTAACAAAAAAAAGGTGCGGATTTTTCAACAACAATTAACTTCCGTAAGTTATATGCAACAGTGTTATTTTCTCACATATACTAATCATAGCACAAAAATTCAGTCAATAAGATGAAGTATCGTTAGAAATAACTATAAGAGGGATTGAAATCTTAATACTGTTACCGCGATATTAAAAAAATATCGATATATCAAACAGTATTACGATCGGTCTACACGTACGTGTGTTCGGGGGATAATCTATACGCAGGATGTTAAAACATAATTCTACCGTTTCAGAACCCCCATATTATGATAGCAGTATTAACTATAATGGCCCATTAAAAAAATGCGCATTTTCCGGAACCGAAATCCAGAAAACGGTTGTTTTTCACCAAAAACATACAGTTACGGCTTAGCTGTACTATTACATCTAGAATCACACACGTTCTATATGTTTCATTTGTAACGCGCGTCACACGGCTTTTTGACCTTGAAGCACGTGTTGCGAGAATCAACTGATAACGCTTCTCTCCTGCTCTTTGTCAAAAAAGAAAAAAAAAAAAAAAAAAAAAAAAAAAAAAAAAAAAAAAAAAAAGAAAAAAAAAATTGTGGACGTGGCAAAGAGAAAAAACAAATGAGAAAAGGGAAGAAATCTTTCTGATTATCGTCAAAATTTAAATATATACAAGTTTAAAAAAAAAAAAAATTCGGATCAGAATTATCCTTGAATCCTTGAATTCAATATTCGATGCGGCAGTCCATTTTTTAGCGCACAGGCTCGGAGTAACGTTTCTTTGCCCCCTCTTGGGTTCAGAAACGGGGTAAACAGATTTCTTGACACTACAATCCAAAAATTCGGGTCCCCCTTTTAGTTTTGACACTTTGATCGTTATTCGCTAACTTCCAAACATCTGTAACGCCAATAAATAGCCTACAACTTTTTTTTTTTTTTGGGGGGGGGGGAATTTCACGGAAAGAAAAAAATAGAAAAACAAAGATGTTACCAAAACAAATGTGTGCAATCCGTTCCGCTGTTACATAACTCCGTAAACGTTGAGAAAGAAAAAACAAATAAAAGGAGTGAATGGCCCAAAGAAAAAAGGAATAAAAGGAGAGAATATGCGAAAAAAAGGAGGAATGCAGTAAAATAAGGAAAAAAGGAGAGATTTCTAAAAAAAAGGAAAAAGAGGAAAAAAAGGAGCGCTGCGGTGTCTGCTCTCTCCAAGACCAGTGGTGATAAAATGCTTTGTTCCAGTGAATTCTCATAAAAAATAAAATTTGGTTTTCATTAACCTACTTTTGGTTCAGCTGTGTTTCCGCTGCCAACGGTGAAATCTAAGCTGTGTCATTTTGCTTAATTCCAGACCGTGTTTCTTCAACACCAGAAAAATTCATGAACATTTGATTAAAGTTACACACTTAATGTGTCAAAAAGATTGCGGATTTACAAGTTGTGTTTTTTGTGTTTCATGTAATGTGGTTTCATATGTTTTGTGTCTGATTTGCACTCATCTATGATGTTACAACTGCAGGCTGACCCCACAGCTAAGAACTCTCTTTGAGATGAGACAAAAACCTCATCTCATATATATATATAATATTTTACTATCAGAAAAATATTGATTTTTATATAATATATATATGTATATAATCTTTTTATCGACAACAAATTGTAATTTTTATCACACATTTAAAAAATATAAATAAAACTAAATATGCAAATTTACCCTTTTTTCTAATTCAATGACATCCGCTTTTAATTCTTGTAGTTCTTCACGGAGAGATAGAAGACAAATGTCATCTCTTTCATTGGAGAATCTAAAGATAAAAAAAATAGAACTGATTAATATAAATGATAGGAATGCAGACAAAACAGAGAAGACATTATGAAACTTAATGGAAATCTATTTCCCATGCAGAATAATAAAAATTAACAACTTAATTCTTAACAGCTATTTTAGGATAACATTCAACGTGATAGTGAAAATTTTACTGGCTGCATTTATATTATATTCATTTAGATGCATTATTGTTTATGAAGTAGCCATCACATGTGGAGTTAAAATGTAACATTGCAGGATGCACTTGATCTGCCAATACATCCAGATATTGCATGCCTCTATGTTTACCATCAACAATCATCAGAGAGCCACTTCCATATTAGCATACCATGTTCCACACTCTAATCCCCCCCCAGACCCTTGCAAAGGGCATATGCAAGAAGGGTTTTCACAGCTTCATGGAGTTCTCACTAAAATTAACATTTTCTATCAGTATCAAGATATATAATTTTTTTTAGTCCTCTTTTATATATACTCTTCTTTCAGACACATTCGAAAAATAATTCATGTATTCAGAAACAAGACATTTTTTCACAGACATCTGACTTCATAATCCTGTCCTCTGCAGTTATTACTAAGATCAGTTGAAACAAACATTGGTTGAAAGTGGCTGTCAACTGAAGTTACAGTAAAGTCTTTTTTCTGCCATACAATCTGTTGCAGATTATGCAACACCTTTGAAATGACAATTTTTGAGAGCCCAGTGATCTCTGCTATCTTCACAAACATGGATCCTGCTAAATGGGCTTAAACAATGAGCCCTTTTTCAAATGGTGAAAGATTTGTACTTCATCCTTTACTAATACCGTAACATTGTGAATGGCAGCCACAAACACTACTTATACTAAGCTTGATTAATTATACTAGCAATCCAGATATGCCAACATTCAGGCACCTCTGTCAGGAGCAACATTATTTTAGGATTTAAAATTTAACGTGCTATAGGTGTACTTTTGCCTGCATAAAGTACACCTGTATGCAATTTACTTATATAACAAACAAAACAAAAAACCCAAACAAATTAAACTTAATTACATATTTCTGGTTTCTATATTAAATCAAGCAAATTATATTAAAATAAACACAGTAATAAATTATAAAGGGTAAATTAAAATTTACGCAATTAATAATGTATAAGTAGCTTTTTTAGCTTTAACAACTTCTTTTTCAGAAATTATTTTCTTGTAGCACATTAAACCCTGATTAAAATATTTACATTTTTCTATTATCAAGGATTCTAGAGTGTGTCTACTCAAATTTGACCTAAATTCAGTTTGATTCTTCTGCACAGTACTGAAAACTCTTTAACATGCAGCATTACTGTGTGGAAAGTGCTGAATTGTGATCTTTCAGTTGTTCAAAAGTTTTCTTATTTTCCAGAACAATTTGAGGAGTTTCTGGAATTATCAAATTATCTCATTTCTCCGGAGCAACTACAAAGAAACTAGAGTAGTTGGTATTGCTGGCAATCTGATGACATTTTCATCTCCATTATAAACAAGTTTTGCATATTCACCATGCTAGCAAGCATTTGTAGAAACTCATTGGCCAGTATGTATAGATACATATACATAAACACGTGCATGAATATTATAAATAAATACATATTTTACAAAAAATATATATGGCTTTGGAGTCAAAATAACTTTGGTAGAAATTCAAATATTAAAATGAGATTATTTTAACAAGGAAAAAATTTAACATCAAAATTGCTACCTTAATATCTTTAAAAAAATTTAATATCTTACTTTTTACTAATACATTTGTCTTTGATTTCAGGAGAATTATCCAATTTCTTCTTACTTATTGCTGGAGAAGTTTCACTAGGCTCCTTTAATATTAAATCTAATTCTTTATTAGATGAATCTTTCTGAAACTCAGAAATATTTTCTATGCTACAATAAAAAATGAGAAATTAATTAGAACACTTAATATGATGTTCTTAAAATACGATTTAATATTTAGTTTACTTACTTATAATTAGGAAACAGAGATATTTCACTGGTTTTTTGTTCTTTATCACATAAAAATCGATCAGCTGCCTTTAATTCACTACAAAAATATAATGAGAATAGTTTTATTAAGAGTTCAAACAAAGATTAATATAATTTATAACTGGTCTATTTTAGAATGTGATAGCTAATAATAATTTGTAATTTCTAGGAGAACATAATTTTAATCAGTCAAGCAGTCAATGACAATTTACAGAAAAAATAAATAGATATTTTACAATTCATAATTTCCCCTTTTTCCATTAGCAAAAATATTTTATAATTTCAATTCTGCACTATATTTTTAACTCCTATGACTAATCTCTTGAAGACTAACCTTAATAAATAGATATAACAAACAACTATTATGCAATTTACACAATACTCTTAGATATAGATGAATTGTATATACAGTGAACTCGTTTAAGAAATTTTCCCACTTAACATAGTCTATTTCTATGGTTCCAATTTTATTCCTATATCTATAGCAATGAATTTCCTCATTTAAAAAGTTTTACTTTTAAACATTTTCCCACTTGAGAACTTTTCCTAATCTCCCTTTTTATTTCATTGTGAAGCTGGATACCAAACAAAAATACTTTAACAAACAAAAGCTTTACCAAACAAAAATACAATAGTTATATTTGTGGAAGAATTGAATGATAATAGAGAATAACAATAAACAGCATTTCTTTGTTGTAGCAGTCGTTAGAAATTAGGAAGTTGTGACACACTGCATGTAAATCATGGCAGTAAACCTTTAATAAGTCAGTTCATTTCTTTTTAAAAATTATACAAAATGGGGAAGAAAAATATAGAACATAATAATAAATGTTATAAATAAATTTAGCATGAATTACTAGTAATAAAAAAAAAGATTTTAAGCTCAATTAATATATAATTTCTAATTTTCTTTACTCTGTTTCTGAACCTAATGTTTTCCTTAATGTTAAAGCCATATAAATTATTCTTTATTAAGGTTGGCAGTTTAGATGTTTTGAAAGTATACAGTCTAAATTAAATATAATAATAAAATTATTCATGACTGAAAAATAGCACTATATACTTAAGTAAACACATTAAGAAGTTTAAAACCAATTATTACTAAAATTCAAATTTAGACTTTTAAATTCAAATTTTAATTCCCTGGTCTCTTGGAAAACTGCTTAAGCCAATTTCATTCTATGTATACGCATCCACACACATACAAAATTAGTTTTCTAATTTAGATTTCCAACAGTACATTTTATTTACCATTTTCTAATTTTAAAAAAATGCAAGAAAAGAGAAGATAATATGAAATGGGAATAAGATTATAACTAACAATCTTAAAACTAAAATTAACTGTACTTAAGCCAGCTGTCAACAGTTGTAAATTAAAAATATTTGTAACTCAATTGCTGCTAGTCAAAAGTTTTATAGTCAACTTAATTAAGTTCAAATAAAGAAACACTTTTGCTTTAATTTTAGGTAAAAATACAATCAATGAGTTTAAAAGTTAAACAAAATATTTTTTTTAAACATAAATAATTTCAGGTGATTTATACCTCAGTATTTTTAAATAACATTTTTTGATAGAAATCTTTTCATTGAGCAAAATAAATTTTTTCTTTTTAAAAAAAAAAAGTTTAATTTTTTTTCTTCTGGTTCTAACAATGAAATGTTTCTTTACAAAATAAACTGAAGCTGTTGTTTTTAAAAATGAGGTCTGAATTATTACTTTGTAGGTACCCTTTCACTAATACATCAAAATACAGAAGTTTGTTTTAGTTAAAACAAATAGTATTGGGAGGACCTGTTTGTAGTCCTACAACCTATTTTCCTTTATGACTTAAGTAGATCTTTTTGTCCCTAATGAAATTATCAGGAGGTACTCACCTGCCCCCTCTATAAAGACTAAAAACAAGTCATTTTATCATTACATCATAATTGTTCTACTGGATAGAGAACTTGGTAACAATAGAAAATTACTAGTCACAAGTGAGAGGTTTGGTCTGTTCTACTGTTTTACTACATGAGGGCTCATGAGATCTGGACCTTCTACTTAAAGTCAATTCAAACTAACTGTGAACATCCATGCTGACGGTGGGATTTGAATACCTAAACTTTGATAACGAAGAGCACCACCTAAGCCATTTGGTCCACATGACAGAGGAACACATGTCTGTACACAAGTCTTAGGGGGCCTAAACCAATGAAGGAGAATCTGATCTGATGACATAAAATGAGCAGACCAGTAAGAAAGAAATTATGACTGATGGCTTTTATTACCTTTGGCAGGTGACTAATAATGGACTTGGACAAGCCTATGATGTTTCTTTTTTTCACTTTTGTTGATAGATCAGAATGATCAACAGTATGTGGTGACTGAGAACTCATATTTTATAAATATATTTAATTTCACTATACATAAATATTACTCCTTTAACTGTTAAAAACCAGGATAAGGTGATTCTTTTCATATCAAAACACACACATTTCTGCCCCATTTAAGAGGATGAAGGTCATATATAACAACTATCAAATAAGAAATTAACTTGATTTGGTTTGGTTTGATTTGGAGTGCTATGGTCTACTTTTTGCAACATGAGGGCTAAAGAGACCGGGACCTACTGCTTAAAGCCGATTCCGAACGGCTAAGAACATCCATGCCACTGTGGGATTCGAACCCATGAACTCCAGTTCCAAAGGCCAGCACCCTAACCACTCGGTCATCGTTCGGCGAAATTAACTTGAAAAAATTATTAAATATGTGTTTTAAATAAAAAAATATATGGGAAAAAGTCAGTGCTTTACTTTTGTTGAATCTCAGGATCACAGGAAATTATTTCTGGTGGGTTTTCATTGTTTTCAATCTGAGTCTTCACCTTTTGAATTTCATTGTTTAATTTTTGATTAGCAATCTTCTCAGAAACCAGGTCCTGAAACAGATTTAAAAAAATACTTAACTTTCAAATATTATTAAAAAATATAAATAAACATTTTCAATAAATAAACAAATATTAAATTGACATATCCAATGCATCACATTACATCATGATTACTCAAGGATTTCTTTTTCTTTATATGTACAAATATGATTTAAAATAAAGATCAATTAAAAAATTAAACAAGTACTGACTTTAATTTTGGTTATAGAAAGGAAAAGAAATATTATGAAAGACATATTTATATAATTTAAAGATGTGACAACTGTAGATTTTTTTAAAATGTTTGTACTATTTTTATTATTATAGAACTGATTATAGATCAATTAAATTTTTACCAAGATAAGCAAATTACCTGGCGTAAAGCTTCTAAAGATTTTTTATCAACAGCAATTTGCTGAGACATATCTTTGTTTTCTCGTTCAAGCTCTCGAACTTTAGCTGCCACTTGATTCAAATTTTCAACCTCTTTGACTAACTGCTTGTTTTCTCTATCAAGGCATGCAACACGAGAAGCATATTCTTCTATTGTCAAATCCTTAGACTGAAATATTTAGAAGTAACTTAATTGTTGCTAGATTTACATAGATAGTAATGTTATTTTTTACAAGAAACAAACAAATATAAATAAACTACCACTTATAGGTTGAATTTACAAACAACAGATGCATAAATAATATGTATACCTTAACAAAATAAGTACAGTGCAGAGCATTTGTTGTCTGAAATAACTACTATTTTAACCCATTTATGTGAGGGTGAAATTCTTCCATCAATGCATGAATTAATTTTTTGCTCAGTAGCAAAGAATTTCAAAAATTATTTTATAAAACACTATTTCATCTATTTTTTAAAAAATAATTTATCACTTCAAAAATAAAAAAATACGCAAAAAATAGCTCAATTGTTCATTTATCTCTTTTATAAAATCCTTTGTATACATGTGTATGTACTTATGTCCATACTGCACTTCTAAATGGCAGGATCAATCTTCAAAATTTTACATGGCAATTCAAGTCAACCCTGGGGAGGTTTTAGGCAGATTAAATTGTCTGAATGTCAGAGGCATGTGAAAACAGAACACTTTTTTAAATATAACTCAGGTTTGTCCACTATACTTTGGCACCATTGGATATATTTTTCTTTCAATTATGTACTAAAATAATTAAAATATTTTAAATAACTTAATTCATACGATAGTGTTTAAAATAAGTTTCTAAGGAATATAGTTTTCTTTCTTTTTGACCATATTTACTTATTAAATTTTATCAATTGTGGGTTACTTCTTTCATTCTGAATTTAGTTGTGCCATTTTTTAATCCAATTTTTAGATGCCAATTTTATTCCACTTTTAATGGTATTGTATTCAACATGTATGTCATGTGAATAATATTTTTATATTTAAACACATTTGTTCTTTTTAAAAACTTAGGTGCTTTTCTGTTAGCCTATGCATTAATTGGCAAATATATATTTTTATCTCTTTTAAATTATATTCCTTCAGTTCATGATGAAAATTAAATTTAAATGAATGTGTTATTCATTTCATGATAATGAGTACATAAAATTTAAATGAATGTGTTATTCATTTTCAAAATTGTTTACATTGCTATCATGATATAAAGTAAAAACTAATTTGAATTTAGAAATAAATAGGACATTCAATTCAGAACCTTAAATTACTCAAATGCTGTATACAAAGTGGCTAGCAATCTATAAAATTCTGATGGTTGTCTCAGAGTACAATTGTATATGCTATTGAATGGGATAATCCAATAAGCATTTACCATGTAAAATAATATCACATTTTTCTAAAGGAAAATCACATCACATTAAAACCTTTAAACACCGGGCACAAAAATCACTCACACGATTACTGCTTCAATAATGAAACACAAAGCATAAATGGGTTAAAATAATACTGCATATTAAAAAATACCTAAAACAACAGCTTTTATGTTTCCAAAATTGAAAGTAAATATGTCTTCAAACTCTGTACTTCATTTCATAAAAACTTTTTTGCTGTATATAGAGCTCCAACTTTATATAAAATACTGTTATCAGATACATAAAACAAATAAATATACCCAAACTGCCACTTATGGATAGAACTTACAAACTGCAGAGATGCATAAGAAATATATTTATAAACAAGGGTAGTTCAAAGCATATATTACCTGTCTGGTTTGGAGAACTATGGTTTATTGCTTTGCTAAAAGAGCATTTATTACCTGAATTACCTTACTTCTTCATTAAAATAATAGTGTATATTAAAAAAATTTGATCACTTCAAAACTGTCAGTGACTTTTGTCTTAAACTGTCAAATAAAAATTTGATAAAAATTAACTTTATCTTACTGACACACCAAGAAAAATTTTAAAGTTTAGATAAATCATTCAAAATATTTAGAACAAGTAACAATACTGCATAGGGTAATATCTGAATTTTTATATTACATACAGAATCCACATTCTAGACATCAACTAAAAAAATTAGAAACATTAAGAGAAGTTACTACACTAATAGAACTAATATAATAATTTATAAAATTTTGTTGCTTATTTTTTTTAGTAATAATATGGCTATGAAAAAAAAATTTTTTCTACATTCATTTAGTATCAAATAATGTTTGTTATATTTTTGGATCAATTAAATTTTTAGAATGAAAAGAAATGCTGTTACTTTTGGAACAATTGCAGATGTTCTATGACACATTTTTAATCTATCTAAGACAAAAAAATTTAAAATTAGCTCTTAATGAAATTAATGAATTCCTTTCCTATACCACTGGTGCCCCAAATCAGATTTTTATGCTGATTATTTCAAGAGCCCCATTCTCGTCTCTTACAACAGATTTTTAGCTAAAAGTGAAGTTTAAATATTAAATAACTGTCTTGTAACATCCTAAAAGAAATAATATTTTCTACCTTAAAATAAGCTGATCAGCATACACATACTATTTGCTGCTAACACTAATTTGTAACATATAATTTTTAACTAAAAGAATATATATAACCTTATTTTCAGCTGATCTGAGTTAATTTGTACATCAAAGTAGAATCACTTTATTATAAAGATTTAAATAGATTTTAATTTCCATTTATAATAATGTTTGATAAATATCTAACATTGTATTTCCATATTGTTTAAATTTCTATGAATTTTAAGAATAAAATTCCATTTCATCAGTTTTTTTAAGATTAAAAATACTACAGGTGTTATATATCTGTCAAAAACTGGTATAGAGAAGATACACTTCCTAAAAATACTCTTCCTATTGTTTACCTAAGCTAAAATATGCAATTATAATACTCTAATATTAAAAAAATAAATTAAAAAGGAGTAAAATGTTAAATTTAAAAGAGAATTCAATGAAAAGTTTTTAGAATTTACTATGGATTATTAATTATTACTGTTTTATTTTAAAAGCATTTGAAAAAAGCTAAACCATTACAGGGCACAAATGTTAAACTACTTGAAGATAAGTCAAAATACTTAAATACCTAAGAAAACTACAACTAATTAATAATGTAAGAAATATTATTAAGGGACTAACCTCAATAGCAGTCTTCAATCGATTATTCTCCTTTTCTAGTCCTTTCATTTCTTGTTCTAATCTATGATTAACTGTCTCTAGATTGGTTGTTTCTCTTTCTAAGTCATGATATTTACGAACAGATAACTTCAGACTTTCTACATTATTATTCAGTTTTTGATTTTCATTTTCAGTTGATTGAAGGTCTTGTTGCAAATCTTTAATACGCTGCTGATTTGTTTCAATTATCCTTTGAAGTTTCTGATTTTCAGTTGTGGCAGAGCTTAAATTATGTTCCAGCTGTTCAGATTTTACAACCTCCTCCTGAAATAAAAAATAAAATCATTAATTAACCTTTTTATGAAATATTTCAGTATCAAATGTCAAATTTCAGTTAGATCAAATGAAGTAAACTAAATGGTGTAACAGTTAAAGCGGAAATATGATTTGAAAACAGGATATTGTACTCAATATAAATTTATTATAAAAATTGTGTTACACAGCTGAAGTAAACATATTAAATATACCTCAATGCATAAAAATAAAACTTCTTAAAATAATAGAAACTAAACAGTATAAGTTTCAAGAAACAGAATTTGGTTTCAATTCAGAAACTTGTTAAAATTTTATAGTTAATTTTTCAAGTCAGGCCCTTAATGATGATAAAAATACTCTTGGGAGCTATGAGACTATTGACACTTCTAACATGCTAGCTTTTATAATTTTCAATAGTTAGCTACAAAATCATACAAAAATTTCTCAAATCTGCACTAAATGAAAAATATGGCAAATCATATTTCTAACCTTAAAAAACTTTAAATGATTATTTTTACAGAAATTTGCAATAATCAACATTATTTACTAAAATACCAATTATATGTCATTTCTTTTACATATTGGTCCCTTGAATAACCCATAAACAGTACTATATTATATTATTACTATAGTTAATGACTTTAACTTAAGTTAAGGCATTAACTTAATAACTACTGACTAAATTTCAAAACTTTTATTTTGTTAACAACTACCATACCTGTAGAGATTTTATGTTTTGTCTCAATTCTGCATTGACTTTTTCCAGTTCTGTACACTGTGCTTCAAATGATGACAATCTTTTGATGGTTAATTTTAGTTCTGCCAGTTCTTTCTCTAGATTATTGTTCTTTTCTTTTAATGCTTTGTGCTCTTTCTTAAGGTTTCCAATCTGTACACAAACAAAATATATATATGTAAGACTTATAAAGGTATACCAATTTAATTACTAGGAATATACATTTCAAAACAGCAACTTTTTATCATTCTGAGACAAATTCAAGTAATTTTAACATTTACTGAGGAAATAAAGGTAAAGGTATTTAATTAATCCCATCTTCCTATAATTAATATTATTTACTCTAGTAAAAAAATTATATTCTAATTAGAAATACTGACTTTAAATTTTGTAACCAAATCATGCTAAGAAAGTAAAATTTTATACATGAAAGCAAAATAAATCACAACTAGTTAAGATTACAGATTATTATTAATATGAACAACAACTATAGTACTTGATATGAATAAAATGCAGAATTTTATAACATCAAAAGACAATGGTCTTCAAATTGTCAACTCATGGAAACTCTTAAAACTATAAAGATTTATCAAGGAAATTCATCACGTCCTAAGAAAAACAAATCTTAATATTTAAAGCAAGAGGTATTTTATATAGACAAAAAAATTATGTACTTTTTATTTTAAAAAATTAACTTAAAAACAATGTGATTCATTCAGTAACAGCATTAACTTGTGTTCAAGATGTCCCTTTTAATTGTAAAGTATTTAGTCATTGGAGTGTGCTTGTAGTTTTCAACATAAATTATCAAGTCCAGCTCTATTGATTCTATGTAGTCACAGTTTGTATTCTTCATTTAATATGCAAAGCTGCCACCATTTCACTTTTTAAATCTGTACAATTTTACTGGCATGCAGTTATAACTCAGTAACAATATATATAATATATTAAATTTAACTGAAATGCATCAATTATTTTACCAAATTTTAATTCCATTTCATTATGAAGAAAAGAATCTCAATTCAAGAGCCATATGTCTACCATTTTCCCATCTAAATTTTTTGTTGCTACATACATTTAGGAGGATGTTTTCTTTAAACATGTTGTTACAATTGACATTAAAATGTCCATAGTTTCTGTTAAAAGTTTACTGATTAATTTTCAAATATAACTAAATGTAAAATTTTTTAGTTAATGAAGACTAGTGCACAAGTCTGAGTACTTTATAATATATTTTTAATACTTTTATTTTTATTTGCAGAACTCCAAGAGATGAGTTGCTGAACTCTGGAATTTTGCAGAAGACAGTTTAAAGACCAATGCTATAAAACAAACAACTTGTTAGTATAAAAATCACATAGTCTGTTAGTAATAATTACATTTTCAGCATTTCCTACATTTTTCAATCCTGAAAGATCCAAATTATTCATGTAATCTTCCATTTCTTTCAAACCCTCCTAAAAAAATAATTAGAATACATCAGTTACTTTAGCAAAAATAAATGAAACCCAAAGTCTCCTAAAGAATAAAGATATATAGTTTTAAAATTGACATGTAAATATACTCTAAAATAATCTACAAAATAATTAACATATTTCTCTGCCTTTGAACAATAAGAGCAAAAAGGGAAAAAAAATTTCACAGTTAATATACAATCAAACCTTGTTATAACTGACCATTCACTACACCTAAACTGTTGAGAAAAATATTAAATTTTGTAAAATGTATTGCTCATTTGTTGATAATTGTATTCAATAATCACATAAATAAAAAAAATATAAAAAAATGTCCATAAATAGTTATATTTAACGAATCATATAAGTTAAAATCAATTAAATCAATCAATAGCATAATAAAAATGAAAACAAATGAAAAATAATTAATTTTATTTTTAATTTGTTGTTTACTGTTTTGATTAAAAACAATCAGTAATCTTATGATGTGATACCAATTACAAGAATATGCTATTGATTTGTCCAATATAAAGATTTTTAACATTTTTCCTTCCACAGTTTAAACAAAATACTATTTCCTGCAAAATTACAAAAAATGTTAAAAATTTTCAGAGGACATCTGCAAAAGAGTTCAATACATTAAATTTCCAAGATAAATGAGCATTAAATACAATAGAAATACAGCAAGACGAAAATTTTAATTTTGTTATATTAAAGAATTTCTTACATACTAGGTTTTCGTATGTAGCTGTAACAGTTTGTTATATATGTGGATTATTTTTAGACAGTATTATTTCAATGATTTAGTCCTGCTTGGTGAATTTTAAATATGAACTACACAAATAATTTATTTAATTTTAAAGGTAGAAGTTTAAGTAATTATTACTTACAGGATCTGTGACTTCAAATGAAGGTGACCGATTAAGACTTTCAACTAACATACGAAGCCTTTGATTTTCTAATTCCAGCTGTAAAACTCTGGTCTGGGCATCAGTATTTAATTGTTCCATCAGACTATGATTTTCAACTGAAATCAAATTATGTTTCACTAATTTTATCTAATTTTCTTCATATATATCAATATTCAGGAAGTTCAAATTAACCCAATATATGCCATAATACACTTTTCATAAAAATTTTAGTATTTAATAGCAGTTTAAGGCTAAACAATAATAATAATAGCCTTTAATTTATAATCATATAGAAATTAAAAAATATTAAAAATAAACTGAATAAATAATACAAGTTAAAAAAATATATTTAAAGGGAATAAATATAATAAATTAGATTAATATGCAAAAAATTTAATAAATTAACAAATTATGTATTCATTGAAATTTAACAAACATATCAAAGTGCAAAATCCTGATTAAGTTTGCATATATATATATATATATATATATATATATATATATATATGTGTGTGTGTGTATGTGTGTGTGTGTGTGTCTAAGGAGAAGTAAACTAGATTGAGAAACTAATGTAGGCATTTTGTATAAAACCCCAAGATGGCCCTCATTAAGGCAAAAGAAAATTCTCAGGGGTTTTTAAACTCTTATGTAAAGGGCAAAAAACTCTGTATACCTCTGATTTCCTCCTTTTAAATCTTAATCTAAATTGACCACTGGGGCTATGGGGAGGGGTCAGGGAATAGGTCTAACCAATTAAAACCTTATACTGCCCTAGCAGCCAATTTAGAAAATTCTTGAACAAAAAAGAGATGCATGCTATTGGAGACAAATTTTCACAGGGATTTTGACTGAGGTTTTCACACAGATGTTGACCCAGATGTGACTTAGCCTTTTAATTATGGAACTTCGTGTTACCTGACCCCTCAGTTTGTCCTGTCCCTATAATGAAGTGGGAACCCATCCACCCAACATTCTGCTAATAAAGGTTTTTGACTTAAACAGTGTCTTCACATTTGGCCATGTCTGCAACCATCTGCCATGAAGTCTGTTATACTATATATATATATATATATATATATATATATATATATATATATATATATATATATATATATATATGCTATCTAATTAAAGTTATAAAAATTAAAACATAGTTAAGTAAATTTCATTTCAACAAATTTATAACAAATGTGTCTGACACAAAAAGGCCCCAATAAACTAATAAATGACATACGATATACAATAAATATGTAAGCATTGCATATAAGATGACATATAATATGATAGACATTAAAAATTTTAAAAACAATATAAAATCCACATAAAATATAAAAAACCCTTAACCAATAGTCATTTGCAAGAAGATATTTTTTCTAAAATTCTTTAATAGCCTAAATTCTTTAAATGAAATTCATTTAAGAATTCAATATCTCATCAATCCAGAAAAACTACTTACGTGGTGAGGCATGAGTAAATGCATGAGAAAGTTCACTTTGTAGTTGAACCAATTCCTCCATAGAGGCTTTGCGTTCAATATGAAGTTGTGCATTCTCTTCTAATAGCTGTTGGATTTTTTCTCGATCTGCATCTCTTTCCTAAATAAGTAGAAGCATAGCTTAAAAAATTACATATGAATTATAATTGACAGACAATTTTTTAATTAACTATACAGAAAAAATATGACATAACATTATCATTCGACAAATGTTGTATTAGTTGAAATTGGTAACTGCCTTTTGATGACAAACCGATGCTATTTTGGGCTAAAGAACCAATTAAAATCAAAATTTATCTCTGTTAACCCGAAAATAAACTTATATAAGACATTAATTAGACCAATAATTTTATATGGCAGCGAGACATGGGTGATGAACAAAACTGAAGAGAACAGGCTCCTAATTTTTTAAAGAAAAGTTTTAAGATGCATTTTTGGAGCAGTGAAAGAAAACGTCTGGAGAAGTTTATACAATCATGAAATTTACATAAAATTTAGACAGCCTAACATCTTAAGAGTCAAAGTCCTACAGAATCAGATGGCTGGGACACATTTTTCGAAAACAGGACCAAGAGCCTGTTAAAAAAAGTGACGTTTTCAAAGTTTGAGGGTAAATGCAAATGAGGAAGACCACCAATAAGGTGGATGGATTATGTTGAGAGCGATTTGAGAGTACTGGGCATTAATAGATGGAGAAACATCGCGTCAAACCGTGCTGAATAGAGAAAGCTGACAGAAAAAGCCTTGGCCTCCAGTAGGCTGTAGTGCTGCTGAAGAAGAAATGTTGTATTAACGTTCATTAAAAAAAAATTATTTATTATAATGAATAGCTAAATTTATACTGGAAGAAAGCAAGTCAAATATTCATAAAATATAACAGGAAAATAATACTTTCCAGCCTTAACAAATATGACTGTAAACCAATAATTTTTATTTTTAATCTAAAAGAATTACTAATAGATATTTCAAAAAATAAAATCTGGATAATTACACCAGAACACTGAACTCTACTTAATCCCTTGAAATACATGACCTTTGGGAGAGATCATTCATTTCATGTCCTGTTGTAAACTTTGTCATCTGAGACAATAACTATCTCTGACAGACGATCCACGGTATATAATTAAAATACCCAATTAGTCTACTCATACATCAATTCAGTTTTGTTTAAAATGCTCAATATGCCATAGCTGCACAAATATAACATAAGCAAAGCACATAGCATCGTAAAAAAAAGTCTAGTTCCTCTACATATTCCAATATGTTTTGAACTATTCCATATTTTACAGTACAACTAATTTACTATTCTACAATGTTATTTAATCATTGTTCATTAGTATTATACATCAACCTAATTAAATGCTGTACAGGAATGTAAATTTCAAAATAAAATGTTATGTTCTAAAAGTACACATAGCTCTTCAGTTGAGTTAAATAGTTGTTTTCAGAGTTATTTGAATATTAATTATTATAATTTTATAGTGAGTCCCACTATAGTGTTAATCACATAAAATGTCAATTTTTTGCTGCACATTTGAAACATTTGGTATTTATCATTTTTAATTTCAGACCTTCTCTTATAAAAGTATTAGCAAAAATTTTATCTGAAAAAATAATTATTTAAATATCATTCAGAAATAATAATTTTCATTCATGTAGTGTAAGTCTATAAATGAGTATTTAATATGCAATAAATTATTTTAAAAAACCCCAAATTTAACAAGCTGCTAAAAATAACATGTTTACAAACAGCATGAATGACAGTTTTAAATGAAAAATAGTTTAGTAATTTTATTTATATGTTAGTAAAACTGTCAAATGTAGTGTGGAAGTAATCAATATGAAACATACTATATGAAGTTCATTAATCTGAGAACAATATTTCAAAATTTCTGCTTCTAATTCAACTACTTGCTCTGCTCTCTTTCGACTTGCTTCTAGTTGTTCTTCTAGCATAGATTTTGTTTCAACAAGTATTCTATTATCTTCTCTCAGTTCCTGAAATCAAAATTATATTTCTAATAAGTATACTATTATAGCAGAATAAATAAGAATTTAGTTGTAAATAAGAAAGTTCATTAACAAGATTGTACAAATAATAATTACAATTTACAAATTCAAAGACATATAATGAATAAAGAGTTTAAAGAATATGCTAAACAAAGGAGAGTAATGACCAATAGTTTCCAAATGTAAATAAATATTTTTTGGGGTATCATTTAGTACAGGTAACAGTTATGTATCTGTGCACTAATTCTACAATACTATGGAGTTCACTGAAATTCAGAGAATACCACACAAAGAATAGATAATCATTAGGGAATTCTATGAAATAGATATACAAAGGAGATTATTCTGAGATGCACCATACTAATATGTATGTTTAATATTTTAGAAAAACTTTATACTTCCATCTGTTACTGTTATGGCACAGCAGTTATTGCTGTGCACTACAAATTAGAAGGTTTCTGATTTTATCTTGAAAAATAGTGAAGTTTGTCTTGTTCTTTTTCATTAACTTTCTCAATTTTTTAAAGAGTTCTAATGCATGCAAATCAACAAATATTTCAATACATCAAGAATATTCTCCCAAATTTAAAAACTTGCGACTGAGAGAGGAATTTCTTTTATTGTGAGCTTCAAAGCTTTTCTGTATTATTGATTAATAAAAATCATTGCATGCTTATCAAAGACTCACCGTTGTGTAGCTATTTATGTGATATTATGCTCTCTAATATGGTCAAGAATAAAGTTTTGCAGAAAACAAGAAAAACATTAGAAACCAGAATGATGTTCTAGAAATCACCACATAATTGAGCCTGAATTCTACTACAATAACTGTTTGTGTAGCTCTCTTGGGAACATTGAAATTAAATTTAAAACAAGTTATTCTTAGATTTTATACAATTTATATAACTAAGAAGAAATTAGTACTTTATATAAACAATGATTACAAGCTTTATCATTATTAAATTTTGCTTAAACAAAACAAAAAAAAACCTCTTTTATCCATTATCAATATGTCTTATGTAATTTTCTTAAGCATATTTTCTAAATTATGAACAAGTCCAGAATAGAATAAATTATGGAATATCAAATTCTATTACATCAATTTCATGCAGCTGTATGTACTTTAAGAGTAAAATAAGCAAAAAAAAAAAAAATTTTTAGCTATCTATGAATAAAAATCTATAAAATTTTTTAACCAATTTTATCACATATACTATCAAATAACTAAGACAAGTACAAAATCTACCCATATATATATATATGAACATTATTAATATTATTTGTGACTGATGCAATGAAATAAAAATAAACATTATATAATATATTTAAATTACCTCAACTCTCGACTTGTAGAAATCAAGCTCATTCATTTTATCTTTATACCTTTGGATTTCACTTTCTAATCGATCCACTTTACGAACCTATTTCAAACACAAATACATTTATATATATACAGTGAAATTTTATATTACAGAACATTATAACTAATTCTAACTTATTTTGAATATAATATAACAATTTAAGTCATTTAATTAAGTATTAATTTAATTAAGTCATTTAATTATTTTACAAAAATTGTGGGATAATTAAATGATTTCATATATCATGTTGCTGAGAAGATATTACACTAACACATTTAAGTTTCCTTACAATACATATATTATGCTAGGAAAAAAATTTATACTAAAAACTTACAATAAAAACCAATGACACTATCAGAAATGCAAAATGTTATCAAGATTACAACTTAAGATTCTGCATATATATTCAATACAAATAGTAAAGAGTTTAAAATTATCATTAAGCCCTCTCAGTTCATATATAGAAGGCATAATACTTAGAGGAGGTAAAATAATAGGACAACAGATTCCAGTAAAAATATATTACTTGCATAATACTACATATGATGGTAAATTTTTAAGTATATTTGTAATTAATTATATATAGTTAACATCCCAATTGATATACAACTAAGAGAAAAGTATAAAATAAATTGTATTGTAATATAAATAAATATAAACACAAAACGACTGACAAATATATTATGCCAATAAAATAGAATTTACCAGCATAACAAGTAAAACTTTGATGAACATTAGAAGTTCATAAACATTAGAAGTACATACATAACGTTAAAAAATCCTTTTATTAAGGATTTTGATAACTGAAACAGAAAAAAATCATATATATATTCTTCTGCTTAAAACAACAATCTGAAAATAAACCGAAGTTTATGAATAAAATGACTTTAGAGAAATAACAATTTACTTACTCTTTCCTTCAGAATATCAATCTCATCCCTGTATGTTTTGGCTGTGCGTGCATCTTGGATTAATTCCAAATTCTGGAATATTAATTAAGTAATAGATATTTAGTTCAAAATGGGTTAAAAAAAATCATAAAAGAAAGTAAAATTCCAGTACAGATGCAGTTTAGGTCCTTTTAGCATATTTTTAAAATTTTGTCAACTTTTTGCTATTTCGCGAGATAATAGCACAAAATAACTCATTTTTTTTTAATTTTTGTGTTTTTCTCAGTTTAAAATATCTATAAATTTTATTTTTTTATTATTTGTTTTCTTTTTGCCATTTTTGTGTTTTTTTAACTTCTTATTCACTTTTGCCAACATTTTGCCTATTTGTCAACTTTTTGGTGTCCAAAGTTACCAAAAAGGATCTATACTACATCTGTTCTGAAGTTGTTACCTAGATACAGATAAAGTTCTTAATGATAAAAAATAAATAATATTTTACATATTTATTAAACAGTTATATTAAAAGTAATACTCTAAAGCAAATATTTAAAGGAAAATAACAGTATAGAACCTTTGAAAATAAACTTATCCTTACCCTACAGAGCACGAAAAATAATTAGAAGTACCAAGGCAATCATTTTTAAAAATAAAACAATTTAAAAAGAAAAATACTGATAAGCACATAATATAATGCATTGAGACAATTTTAATTTTTAAATGATAATTTCTTTCATTTCTGTTTTTTATATTTTAGGATTCTACAATATAAATAAAACTATTAAACTAATTATGATCATATTCAATGTTCATTTCCCATATTCATAGTTATGATTTTTAAAAATAAAACACTATGCTAAAAAATTAGAATACATGTTCAAATTGATATATGCTTATAAAAATAAATATTTTAATCCACAATATGTACAATACTTTTTAGGCATATTAATGTTGAAAATTACTTTTTTTTAATCATTCAAATAATTTAAATATTTGGAAACTTAAACATTTAACTCTAAAATTCTTCAGAATATTACAATAGATTTCTTTATATTATTCTAACTTACTTCTTGTCTCAGTTTACTTTGAGACTCTTTTGATTTTTCTAATTCTTCCTTTAATTCTGTTATTCCTTCATTCTTTTCTTCTCTAAAATAAACATTGAGTTTAAAAATAACACTGTCTTTTAAACATTTTCAAAAAGTGAATATGTACATAGCTAGATTAGAGTGTCTAAATAAAAGTTGTGAAGAAAAAGAAAAAGAGAAATGTGTGCTTTGACGTAAATTACTTTAATGTATTAAAGTACATTTTAGTACAAATGTAGATTTCAGGAACTTCTTTGCGACTTTTTAAAATCACTAAATTCTGGAAACCATATGACTAATTACACTTTAATAAGAAAAATAAGATTAGAGCATCACATTTTTGGTCCTTTATTAAAATATTTTGTTATTAATTCAGATTTTCTTTTTTCAACAACAGACTTTTGCTGTGATACACCATGAAAAAAGTGACTAAAAGTGATCAATTGTAAAAAAAGTGACTAAAGGTGAGAAAAGTGATGGAATTGCAAACCTGCATATGCCATGTTGGACAGTTAAAAAAATAAAATCTCTACTCAGAAGAATTCAAGATAATTAAATTTTATTACTGTCCCAACTACACATATATAGATACATATTATACACACACACATATATATGCATGTGTATATATATATATATATGCTTCCACGACACAGGTCCGAGGTTCAATCCCCGGGCTGGGCAAGATTGACTTAGCTCTTCATCCCTTCAGTGGATAGACAAACTGAGGACCAAGCATGCTTGAGAATTAAACATTGCGGGTTTTGAGTAAGGTTGACCACCTAACTGGAACACAGGCTTTGCACCCCAGGCCCCCTGGTCTTGAAAACGGAGATTGATACAATATACCTTGGGTCCTAGAGGCTGTTGTGTCAAGAAGTTTAGTTTAGAGTTTATGTATACGTACATACATAATGAAGGATTCATATATGTATATATATATACATCTCACAACAATTAAAAGATTTCCTTTTTTTTTTTTTTCAACTGAGGCCATGACATTAAAAGTACAAGCCCCAAAATATCTGAGAAGTTGTTTTATCAATAAAAAATATCTATGGTTTATATATGAACACAATTGCACTAAATATAACAACAAAAATTCATGGTTTTAGTCTCTAAAACAAATTTTCCTTAAGCAAAAATTAATTTATATGCAATGGAATGTGAAGAGGGTAAATCATATTTACCTTCAAAAATGAAAAATATGCTGATCTTTAAAGCTTGCATGGCTTTCTTATTTATGGTTGAAAAAACTGAAGTCATAAAAAAGTGTTCTTATTGTGTTATTAGAATATATGGGTGATAAATAACGTGAATTTTATAATAAAATTTACATGAAAATATTTATTGAGTTTTAAACTATGAGTCAATATTGGTATAATAATGCTTTGGATTCTCTGTATTCTTAAAATATTTTTTATATGAATACACTTTTAATCATTTTTTATTATGCTAATACCTTAAAATAAGTTTTACTCCTTAAAAGTTTGTTAAAAAATTTTAATAAATTTATTTTCTGGACTTAACCTTTTTCCCCCTTTTCAGGGCTTCAAATGAAGTTACTTCCTCCAGAAATTTCCCTTCGATTACAGATTAAATTAGTTTTAATAAAATGCTTACACTTCTTGCTGAAGTTTTCTTAATCTTGCTTTAACATCTGCTAGCTCTACAATTAGGTGGGATTTGTCCATACTACTTGTACTTGATGGGCTAAGAGGGCTACTTCCTGATGTGAGGCACAAATTTTGTAAAGCAGTATGAACAACTTTCTAGAAGGAAAAATGAAAAGAAATACTTCAATAAATAGGTACACAAGCATCAGGGATGGCCAACAAATTGATCCCAAAATAAATAGTGGCTGATTACACCAACTATACACAATGCCCAGTCACAAACTAAATATCTAAATGTGCATTTTTCTTTTATGGCTTCTTTCAAATAAATATTATTAACAATATATACTATGTTGATACACATGGATGTGGCTTTTCTGGTTTTGGTAGTTTATAATATATAATTTTTAAAAAATTCAGCTAGGAATAAATATTCCCCTCTCCAGATCAATCCCTACTGCTTGGCAGTACAAGCATGGATGTAAGTAAGAGAAGGATTTTAGGGAATCCATACTCACACCTTAGATGACTAATTTTTTACATGGTAAAATGAAAGACTGTAGTGCCACTGACTGTACCAATAACAGCATTCATTCTAGACTTAAAAAGGAGCTGCGAGCTGAAGACAAGACAGAGAACTGTCTTAAAAAAAGTCACTCTGACTCGAAAAGAGGCATTGTATTCATAAAAGTATAGCTATTTTTAAAAAGACAATAATATTCAAATTTGTTTTATTTTCTTTTAAAAAAATCTCATTTTGAATAAAAACAAGTAAACTTTTTAATAACTTATTAGATGACAGTATATATAATATAGCCATAAAAACTATTTTAGATTTTTTTGGTTTGGTTTGGAGAGCTACAGTCTACTTTTTGCAACACGAGGGCTAATGAGACCGGGACCTACTGCTTAAAGCCGACTCTGAACGGCTATGAACATCTATACCACAGTGGGATTTGAACCCATGAACTCTGGTTCCAAAGGCCAGCACCCTAACCATTCAGCCATCGTTTGGCTAAACTTTTTTTTTTTTTTTTTTTTAAGAATAAATTGATTTAAGAAACAGCAATTCACTGGCATAATTTCAATCCTAACTCTAAAAGATAATAATAAACAAAAGTGCTGTATAAATTTTTTTTTCAATCTTCTCCTGTAGGGCATCCTAAGAAAAAAAAAATCTACCCTACACTCCTTTTTATGTTGGTGCATGCAACCAGGATCAAAGAACATGAAGGGTAAATGTTTTGAGATATAAGGCAAATGGGGCAGAGTGCCATTTAAACCTTTCCTAGAATGAATCCTGACTTGATATGTGTAAAAATCCACAAAGCTAAGTTACAAAATTAAATGAAAGGCAGACAAAATAGTTTAAAAAAACAAACAAACAAACAAAAAACAGCATCAAAGAAATTTAGATAGATTGATGCTACTTCAAATGTCAAATGTAAAACTTTTTCTTCTCAAGGTCCCCTTCCCAGTAATGCATGGGATATTCGTATATTCATTTTTTTCAAACTCCTACTTCTTTGATATTTTGTGATGGGCTACCTACTCTAATGGGTGTAAGGCACTTGTGATGCCATGCTAATAACCCGCTAAGTTTTAATCATCCTTCGAAGGGCAACCTAAACCTCTTAGGAAAGCTACACCTATAGTATTGAACAAGCAGATCAGAATACATCTTTAAGAGAAAACATATATCCTATATTACAGAAGGTGACCATAATTAGTGATATACATAATTAGTTTACTTCTTTATTTTTAGTAATTTTGCTATACTTGTTTGGTTTTTGAAAATATCTTAATAAAAGTTATCTGGAAATAACAGTGCTTTTATTTTGAATATATAAATATACAAAGCTGAAAACATTATTTCATATTATAATATTTTGTTTCCTTAAATATCTAAATCAACTTTAAAAAAAATCTCATTTTCATCTCTATTTGAAATGACAAAAAATACAGTGGTAATCTGTAAATATTTTAATTTTTAAAATATTTTATAACTATTCCTTCTCTACACAGAAGTGCATAGCAGGTAATTAAAACTAGTATGAAAATATAATATACATTTTCTAAAAGAATATAAAAAAACAACACACTACAGTTTAGGCAGCACACATAAAGTATGTTAAAGGACCTCCGAAACTGTATCATTAGATTGATTGTTTATCTTAACATTTTATTGTTACATGGTTCATACAGGTTTTTGAAAATGAAAATTAAAGAGTTTTTAAGGCTTTTTCAGTATTTTCAACTTTTAAGGATACTCTGAGAAAGAAAATTATGGTTGATAAAAACTTCATAATTTTGATTACAGTCCTTAATTTTAAAAAAATACAGGAAATTGCTTCATTTTTTAAATTTTTATAAAATTGTCTCTTTTTGCAGAAGAATATTTCAATAGACAATTCAGTCCAATTAACAATGAAGTAATACCCCAGTCAGATGACAATACACTTTTCCTAAAAACATTATTTAAAATATGGATGCTTAAAACAACAAATCCAGACACATTTGAAGTTCTGAATTACAAATGACTGCCCTTTGAAAGTTTTTTTTTATGTTCCAGCAGAGAGATGAAATATTAATTGATACATGAAAAAACTTAGGAAGAATGAATGATTTAATCTTTTCTTAAAATTCCCTCAAAATAGTTTCTGCAGTAGAATGTTCAAAAAGGGGAGAATCAAAATATCTTATTAAGCTTAATTTTGTGAGGGGTCATACAATATAACTTCTAGTCAATACTATGAACTTCGCCTTCATTTTCAGAAATTTATTTCTAAACTTCTATTCAAAATTTTTTAATTTGTTCAAAAATTAAAAAATTTTAAAATAGGCCAAACATGAAAATCAAGTACTTGAAGAGCCATTTTTTAAAGTGCACCTAAAGGAGTTTTTAAGGAATGTAAAAAATAATTTTTGCATATAAATAATTATTTTTAAGAAATTAGATTGAATGACACAAAAATAAATATCTAAAGAGTACCTGTGACAGTTCATCTTTTTCTTTGACTAGACGACGAAGGTGTTGAACTAGGAGACTATACATATGCTCCTGATCTTCAGGAGGTACAAGACTCAGCTCATTCCACTCATTTGTCCAAATAGTACTAGGATTATCAGTAATCTGTCAAAAAAAGAGGTATTTTTATTTATTTATTTAACAACATTTGAAAATTATAAATAATTAACCTATATAAGTATGGGTAGCACATGAACATCATTTATTTATACAGCCCTAATTACAAGTTATATAAAAAAACTATATTACACTAAAAAGTTATCAAAAAATAAAGATTTTAATTAATGACAACTAAATATTTTTAAATATTAAATTTATGAATAGCACAATGATAACTTTCATAAAATATATCTCTGTGTAACATGCAATTTAATGATGAAATATTAAGTATCAATAAATTGCTATATATTAATATATTTAAGCAAATTTCAATGTGAAGCAAAAACTTAAGTTCCTATGAATATATATTCCAAGCAGCATATTAATTAAAGAACTCAAAAGGTGATAATTAAAACATTGAATAACAAACATTAGTATCCTTCCAATGTATTGAAATATATTGCATATATTCAATTACCCGTTGAATGTAATCTACTATTTTGTGCTGAATTTCCAAGTCCATAGATTTTATAATTTCAATAAAATGTTCTTTTCTTTCACACTGAACTGCACACCCTAAAATCAAAAGCAACAAAGTCTCCATCTCTCCAACACTGGAATCTAAAAGAAATTTAAATAAATTATTTCATTATAAGTAAAAAGGTAGGTGAAATTTAAATATTTTATAACCTTGCTTTGATTAAAAATTACTAAGGATGGTAAAAATCAATTAATGCATTAAGGTTTAAAAAAATCATAATGCTTATCTTAAGTAATAATTTTGGCATATGATTCACATTTAATAACAACATTGAAAGTACAAGTTTATTCTTGTTTGTTTTTTAAAGAAAAAAAAGTTTACTGCTAGAAATAAAACAAGACAAATATTTTTATGTCATAATCTATCTTACAATTATTTTAAAACTGTTTTTAGAGCTGCCACTAGTTCGTGTGCTAAAATCATTGCTTCAGGTGATAAAATTACAAACATTAAAAAAAATTACACATGTGTTTTGTATTTTAATAACATTCAACTGCAATTAGGTTTTAGGTAACAATCAAAGAAGATTTTCATTATTGTTTTCAATTCAATTATGATAGTTTTATAAACTTTTTATGCTATTGATCTATAAATAACCCTTGGCAGTAATAGATTTCTTTAAATAAAATATCAACACAATATCTTTCATATTATTACCAAAACAGCTAATAAACACTTGAATCTATAATACACTTATAATTTGGTTGGAAAATTATCTACCAATTAATATTATGGTAATTATTTATGCTAAAACATTTTTTGACAAATAATTGCATAACAAAAAGCTATACAGCATTCTAGACAGTCCTGCACACTTACAACAATTTTGTAAGAAACAAAATACAGTGGTTATTGATACACTTTATTAACTTGACTGATAAAGGGGATTAATTAAAAGTCAGAAATGGCAGGGCCAGAACCGTGAAAGGATTGAGTGATCTAAAGGATTCTATCTTGTGTCTTAAAAGATACAATTATATATAACTGTATTGCTATAAATTGTTAATGAGTGTTTATAATAGTAATATAAAACAGTTAAAATGATTTTTTTAAATGCTCATTTATTATAAGTGTTGTGAAATAAGTAATTTTAGTTGAAAATAAAGTAGTAATAATATAAATTCAATGCTATCTATTACTTCCATTAAAATCTTCATTGATAGGTTTTGGAAACCCTTACTTTAAATCTTTTTTTCATAAAATATTAAACAAATTTTTAAGAATATATGTATCCTAAGAGTGGAATAATTTAAAAGCTTCTGTGTTGTAAAGGATGTTAATAAAAACAGAAAATACAGATATAAATCCTAACACCATCTTTTAAATATTACTAATTATAGAAATGAATAAAAACTATAGTGTTAAATGTAATTTATAATCAAAGTAAAAAAACAAAATTTCAACACAGAATTATTAGTTAAAATTATGCATATACTTACGTTCTTCATGATGCCGAGCTAACTTCAAGATATCAGGGATTTTTATAAGGAGTAACTGACCAAGCACTTCCTATAATAAAATGGCCCTATTAATTACACTCATTAAAAAATGCATTTAAATTTACAATGGTTTAATATCTAATTAAACTCTATTAAATAAAAACATTCTCTACTTAAGTATCATAATTAAAAATGACACATAAAATTGATAATCTACAAAAGTGTATTGGAGAAACCTATTATTCTATTAGATTCAATTAACTTTATACAAGATAATTACATTTAAAAGTTTGTGATACGCTTTTGAAATACAGCAATTTTACACTCCAGGAACTTTCTAACCAATGAGATTAAAGTACATTAAATGCACTTAAGAAAAAATAAAATTCTATGAACTAAAATTAGGATCTTAGATATTTTTAAATATATACATACACACACACACACACATATATATATATATATATATATATATATATACATACATACATACATATATATATACATACATATATATATACATATATATATACATACATATATATATATATACATACATATATATACGTACATACATACATACATACATACATACACATACATACATACATACATATATATACGTACATACATACATATATATACGTATATACATATATGTACGTACATATATATATATATATATATATATATATTAAAAGAAGAAAACTGAAAATTTTAATCTTAATGGATGAAAATAACAAGAGTACCACAGTATTACAAAATTTAACAAACAGTTAAAGGGAAAATTTAAATTTCCTGCATTTGTTTTAATAAACTATAATTTTCTAGAACTAACATATACACACATATATACAAATATATTTAACCTTGGTTTTTATGCAAAATTGACTGAATGAAAGAAACATTCTTTCAAAAAAGTTTAGTACTACATTTATTTTACTTAAAAAATTTTAAATTGTATTACCTCAGGTACACATTTTATTAATTATTTAGGAATCTCTTTTTATTAAGTTCCTGATATTAGTACAAATTAAACTTTTTAAAAGCTTCTCTTACTTCATAAAAGGCTTTAATATTATGGATCAAAACATCTAGGTTACGTATACGAGTAGCAAGATCTTCAGTTGAGGTATTAATTCCATGGTAAGGTGGGTGGGGATCGCTAAAATAGAAAATTTAATAAATATAAACAAACTTAACTGCTAACATCGTATACAAGATATTTTAAATTTGACCTAAACCCATTTTTTATTAAAAACATTTAATAAAAAATGGGTACATAAATATATATAAGCAGTCTATAATATTTATGATGTTTAAAGTTCAAATACTGACAGAAATATATCTGTAACAATTTAATTTTAATTAATGTCAAAAAAATTAAACAGGAAATAATAACATATGATATAATGGAAACTTTTAGCAATAATCTGTACAGAATTATGCAAGATTAGAATATTAAAAAAACATCCAGCACATAGGAATGAGTAAAATATTATATGTTACAAAAGAATCTTACTTACATTTCTAACCACAGGTTATAGAGGAACACACCATCACATAAACCTCTATATTCTAAACTTTTCTTCTCTTCATCTTGAAATGTTTTAGCCTATATAAAAATTATACAAAAATATGCATATTATATATATACCTATAATAATTAAATATAGTAATACCAGATAAATTACAGTAGTTAATCAATTACTCAATTATAAAAACAAAATAAGAACTTTTATTTTAATTGCATGTACTGAAATTTTTAAGAAAAAAGATATAAAGTTAATCTAAAATAAAAGTATATTATTGTGATACAAGAAAATACACAGATAAAGACATTTACAGTTCAAATATTTATTTTTATTTACAGATTTATTACTCCCATCAGAAAATAATTCAAAATAATTGAAACTTAATCCAGAAAACTGTTTGGCACAGTGCCAAAGTTACAGTAATATTTACATCAAGCTTAAAAATCAGATGTTACACATTAGACAATAAAATTACTTGTGTTACATACAAAATAACCTTATTTTTTCTTAAATGAGTCTAGACTTTTAACTTATTTTATTGAAAGTCTACTTAAAGCATAATAAAAAACACTTGAAAAGGAATTCTCAGTAAGCTGTTTATTGATTTACAGTTATATAAATACGAAAAAAAAACTTACCAAACTCTAAGAACTAATTCCCTTTAATCTTAAATTATTTTTTTTTTTTAAATTACAAAAAATCCTTGAGATTTCATTGTTTTAATGTATAAGTCCAAAATGTGTAAACACATAGGCTGATTAAAGCCCAATTCAACAGTGGAACAGAATATACACAAAATTCAAGTTTTTAACGTTCCATTTATATATGTCAGCTAAAAATGTATCATTGAGATACAAGTTTTATTTATTACTTACTTTTTTAAAGTAAAAGGAAATTACTTTATAAATTACAATAAAATACAATTTATCCCACTCTAGATTATTATTTGTCATGCATTAGAAAAAACTGTGAGCATTTGAAAAAAAAGAAAAAATAAATCTTTAAATTTGGTTGTGTGGGATGTTATCTAGTAGAATAAATAAATGTCCATAATTACCCAGGATACAAGAGGACTTTTCATAAAACTCCCAACGGCTGACACCGCTGAAGAACTCATTTTCAGTCATTTCTTCTCGATCTTTAACGGAAGAAGGCAGAAATTAAAAGCAGCTGAAAAATATGACATTTCTTAACAGGGCAAAACACTGCCAATGTCAATCAAACCAAATCGTTGACGATTCGGTTATTTACGGTTAAAATTTAGTAAAGATTGACAACGAGAACAAGAAGAAGACAAAGGCTGCTTTAAAAGAATAAAAATATCAAAGATTAGGAGAGTGTAATTAAAAAGAGCTTTAAACAATACAAAATCACAGTCAACACATCAACAACAAGCAAAATCTGTGACGAATCGATACGATACAATAGCGATGAACGATTAATCAATGTACAGGAAAAATGTTGAAATTTACTTTTGATCTCATATATATAATATAACAACAACAACAAAAAAAAATATTAGTATCTATAGAATTCCATGTGTCATATATTTGACTCAAGAAGGAATAATTTAGATAAATGTCAGTTCTTCAAATGAAAATGTAAGACCACTTTCTATTCATTATGTTGCATTACTACATGTTTGGAATTTAAAAAACTTGTTTTTAGATTGCATATAAATGCTATTATATATGCTATATATGCTATAAAGCTATAATTTTGCACCCTCTTCTTCATTTTAGTATAAATTTTTCTTTGTTTGAACTATGTACATAGTATGTTTAGGAAAAATATAAATCAATTATATCAGAATCAAAGTTATTAAATTCCAGAATCTTAAAAATGTAAGCACAACTGGCAGCTCTTTTGAAGTTTCATCAAACCTCTTCACAAGTATTACAAACAGATTACTCTACAGTTAATGTATTCTGTATGTCTGAACAAATCATCTTTGAATTCCTTATCAAGAACGACGAGCGGTGTGTATTTACATTTCTGAATAACTCAAGTTTATATCCTGATGTTCTTTTGAAAGTGATTCATATTTCTTACATTGTTTGGTATGCTGTTTATATGAATTTTATTTATTGTTGATCAGCTTTCTGTATACACAATTTCTTCATTGTTATTGTTGTTGCTGTTTCTAATACCACTTGGACGAGCCAAGCTCATGAGCCAGAAGCTACTCGATTTAAGGTGAAGGGTTGAGTCTTTCGTTTTGAAGATGGTCTCTAGGGGGAAAGAATGATTTTTAACTGAAAATGGGTCTTCGTAATTTGGAGACAGAGACCATACAGGAAATCCACAGCTTTCGCTTGTCACCTCCAGAGGTATCGTTTGAATGTAAAGGACATTGCGACCACGAACCTATTTTACGTTCCCCAGCTTCCCTTACTGAACACAGAGATCTTCGACAGCTTCGGGCCTCGAACTCCTAACTCTCCGGGTATGAGTCGACGCGTTTCCCAATTGAGCTACTACAATTTCTTTTAACTCTTCTTTAACTATGAAATGTAGATAAAAGTTTTTAATTTCTTTTTGCTAGATGCGTTAGTAAAAGAAGTAGTGCTGTGTTGTGACCTAGAAAGTAGTGCTGAAATTTTTAAGTCAAAACCATATTTTCCCCTGAAAATTCGATGTTGTTTTAAATTTCCTACATCCTACTTTCATAAGAGAATAGAGAAAAAAAAATATTGTTTTGTTAGTGAAATGTGTATTTAAATCACAGTGAAATTTTTATCTTCATTTCTTCTATAAAAACGTAAGGGAATGTATGGACGTTGGATGGTCTCTAGTCTCTACTTTATGGGCGTATTCATCGCGGAAGGATACATCTGGCTCTGTGCCTTGGAAGTCTGTAAACAAAACTAATATCAACATAAGTTGCACGTGTTACGTTAATTTGTTCAGTCATCCTCTTTAATTAAATGTTAAAAAATTTAAGTTTTGGACTAGTTAACGGTAATCGGCACTGCTCTTTATTAAGTTTTTTAAGTGACTTACAGTCTACCACAAAATAAATTTTTTGGAAGTTTTTATTTTGATTTCAGCCACACTGCTATTTATAATTGTTTATAATTGCAGAAACAGTGTGCATATGATGTTAATGAAAATATATAATTTCATTCATAAATTATTTCTGAATTAAGTAAAGAAATGTTACCGGATGGGTTTGTTGGCTTTGATCAGTAATTTTCAAATATTGATTATGTCTATATATTTATAAAGATATGTATTGAATTAAAGAGGAATACGTTGTTAAGGCAATTTATTTGTTAGCATTTAATCTGCTGATATTTTATAATTTATCCTGTTGTATTTATAATTTAAATTGCTTTTAGTTGATATATTCATAATATTTGAACAATTACATGCATTGTGCATGTATATGAAGCATTAACACTCTCTGCGATTGTTTTACAAATATATGTTTTAAATTTAGTATTGTTGATTCCATGATCTACTACACATTCCCTGTAAGCTGTTTCTTAGAAACAGTATAGTATAAACAAATTTTTCAGTTCTTTATTTTGTACTTAATAGTACTTATATAAGATTCTAATAGTTTACAAATTCTTACATTTTGATTGTCACAGTTTGGTATTAAAAGATAGTTTGCATTTAGAGTTCAAAATTTATGAGTAAGGATTAGGAAACAAGTTTGAGAGGTAACTGTTATTTAAATTTCAATTCAGTTTCAGTTGCAAAAAATTACTGATCAGACATTAATTTTGTATTAGACATCATATGTTCCTAGTGTCTGGAATTTACTGTCTTTTGAATTTTTGTTATAGTCAACTGCATAATGTTTAACATTTACAATATCAAAAGCTTAGTTAAAGTTTCATATTTTTTCTTAAATATTTTATATTAATTATAAAAATTCCATTTTAAAGACTGTTTTATAGTACACTATACATACTTAAAAAGGATGACTAGTTTCTGTCCCTTTCTCTGTGTTCTAATTCTTAAAAAGAAAATTTCTTAAAGAATATAAAATTTTGAGAGAAAATACTTCTAAATCATGCAATATATTTGTATATGCATTATATAAGAAAATTATTTTTTTAGTCTTATACTATAATATTAATAATTTTATATATTGATATCAGTTTTAAGTTTGAATTATTAAAGATTAACAAGCTAGGGTTTATAGGAATTAGAAATTTTTTATTTTCTGTGCAGATTTTTTAAAAAAATGTACTGCATTATGTTTCTGAATTAAATACATAATTTTATGTTCAAGGTACATTGTAGAAGTTTGTAATACTTCTCTTATTTTATTGCATTCTCTTTACAATAATAAAAATAGGAAAGCTTATTTACAATTACACTTTCTTAATAATGGTTGTAATTAAATTTTCAAGAATTAATTTGGAAGAGAAATTTTAGAACTGCATTCCTCTACTTTATTTAAAATTAACTTCATCCAATTTGATTGTAAACTGAGCATCATAGTATAAAGTGATATTTTACATAATTTATAAAATTCATTTCTAACAAATTTCAAACTTTAAAAGCTTGTATGTATAAGGGGGGGAGATCGTGTTGAATAGTATAAAAATCACAATATGTAGAGCAACTTGAAAACTTGGTATTCTCAAAATAAATAAATGAAACAAATTTTTTTCCTGCATTTCAACATATTCTTGTGTTTTGAAAAAGTGTTCAATAACATCAATAATTAAATAAGACATAAAGACAAATTAAAACAGGAAAACAAAAATATTTTTTTTCCTTGCAAGGTATTAAAATTTCTACTGTAGTAACCTTTTTTAATATTTTATATACTTCTACCTAAACTGCCATATTTTATATTGAACTTCGATTTTGGGATATATTCAAATTCATTAACATCATTAAAGACTTTTGTAGTTACATATGCTAATTTTACTAAAAATTTTAGATTTAATTTTTTACTATTTTCAATGATAAAAATTAGAATAAGTAGAAGTTTTGTTGATACTTATGAATTATTAATTTGGAAAATCTGAAAGATTTATGATAATTAAATTTTAAATTAGAGTGCATGGAATATAAAAAAGAGATTTCAGTCAACTTTAAATGGTATTTCTGGAAAATTCCTTTTCGAGTTTGTTTAGTCGAATTTGTAGTCAAGATTCTTTTTATAGTATTCCATGTAACCATGAAAAATTTTTCAAAAAATTGATATTTTTTAACTTTCAGTGTGATTATTCTCTCAAGGCAAGTTTGCTTTCCTAATCTTATGCAATAGATGTTTTTCGAATCATACATTGTATTTTCTCTTTTTTCTTTATTACTTTGCTAGATATGTGTTTTATTTGAGTTATTTTCTTCAAAATTCATCTTTATTTTAGGACATTATCTGTAAAACTTTGTTTTAGTTGAACCATATACTTTAGAGAAAAAAAAATTTATTCTTGTTTTGAGATTTTTTTTTTCTCCAGAATTTTAAGGTTTACATTTTAATTCATGAATCAAGAACAATTCATAATTAAAATTAATAAATTTTTGTATTTAGTTGAATTTCTTAAGATGTACATAATTTTTCTTCAGTCTTTTGGAAAATAATAATTTTTTTTTAAATTTAAATCTGTGATCCCAGTTTTCAAATTGTATGTACGTTTCGGAATGTGTTATAATAGTAGAGTCTTATATTCTTTTGAAAAACATTCCATTTATTACATTTTTCAATGACTCTGTATAATTGGTTCTAAAGAACTTATTTGTGTCATTATGAATATATATTTGTACGCATTATAGAGAAAACAGGAAAATTGTTTATATAAATGCTCTTTTACGCTCTTTTCATAGATTAGGTATATTTTATAAATTTCACCCTTGGGAATATCTATTTTCAGTTTAAAAATCTGGTAGTATATATTGTTAGGAATTTTTGAAAGCATTTTAAATTGAATTCACACAGAATATTTCCCAAGAAATATTCAACATTCACAAATTTTTCCAATGGGTGGCATTCATTCTCTTAATTTCAGGAATTTTGAGTTATAGTAATTGCTACTAAATGGTTTTAAAAATCAATTGATTCATTGTAAAATATTTTATAATATGCAAGAAATTGAATTTGCCCATTTAGCTATTAAAAATTCAGTGGCTCTATAATTCTCCTACTACTGTATATGACTATGTATAGTTTAATTATGAACTATGTTTTTGAGGATTTTCTATAAATATGGTATTCTGACGGGGGCACAGAACATTTGAATTTAAAAAAAAGATTGATAAATATCAGATTCTAATGACTGTATTTCTGATAAAATGAATTTAAGAACTTTTTGTACTATATATACTTAAATTATATACTTTATAATACATAGAAAAGTACAATCTATATACACAAAAATATTATGAAAATTAGAGGTTTTTAAGTATGATAAAACAAATAAGAAATTAAAAATGTGCATCATAATCTCTAAAAAAAAAAAAAACTTACATATGAAAATTGCAGTAAAAAATATACAAGTAAAAAGTTTGCCTTTAATTTAAAACCAAAATATATACAGAAATTTATATATGATTTAAATAATGGAGATAAAGATTGAAACTTAATGAAAATATTTAAATTTTGTTCCCATTTTTTTGTAAAAAGAAATTACACATAAAGAAATGGATATTTTTAGGATTTTAGCTTGTAGTGTACAAAGAGGCAAATATGTAATTAAAATTATAAAAATATAGCATGTATAGGTTTTAAGTGTGTGTAAATTCTAAAATCATGAAGTTACCATTGAGTTGAAAGTATCAGTATCAATAGTTCCAAATAAAATATTATAATTTAGCAACTGGTACGGATTTTTTAAACAGTTTCTTGATAAATTTACAGAAATCTTTTAATATTTTGTGAATATGTCAAAAATTAAAAAAAATAAATCTTTGAATGTTTAAATATCTTGTGCCCCGTTAATGGAGAAAAATAATACTTTTACTAAAATCTTATATCTAGCTTATAATTCTATAACAATGGGATAGCGGGAAGTTAGTGGGTATTGTATACTCCTCCCTATGAGAATTTATGTGTGTTTGTGTTGTATATTGCTGAATTAATTTGAGGTACGAGTTGAAGGGTTAGAACCCTCTCATTCATATAAAATTTCTTGCTACTATATAATATTTTCCTCATTTGTTGAATAATTGTCTTTAGACTAAATTGTACAAATAGTTCAAAGGAATATTTTTTATGTACAACTTGTCTTATTATATCAATTGTATGATGCATTTTATACGAGTTTTTAAATTTTATTTTCAGGTGGGGCCATTGTGTATGCGTGTGATACACCGGTTAAATAGAAAAGTCCGTTGGTGGTTTTCATATTTCGTAAAAACTAATATCATGGGCCAAATAGATCGTCAAAACAGTGAGTTAGAAGTTTTACATATGAGTGAAAACTTCCTGCTCGTCAATAAGCAGTGTGATATTGCAATAAATTCTGATACACCAGATGTGCATCCTGTGACCGTAGCTACTCAGTTGAACTACAAATTTCCAGATTTGTATGATCCCAAAGTTAAATTTGGATTTCGATTTTGCCACAGATTAGATTTTTCAACAAGTGGTGTACTTTGTATAGCTTTAAACAAACGTGCTTCCCAATATAGTTATAAAGTGTTTAATTCAGGATTAGTTGGCAAGTTTTATCTAGCAGTAGTTCATGGACACATCAAGGACGACAGTGTGATTCTAAATAAACCAATTGGAATAGATTCAAGACCCGAATATTCACATTGTATGTGTACCTCAGATAAAGAGTACTGTGTTTCACCAAAGCTTGCATCCACCAGATTACTAGTCCTTCAAAGAGGTTTTTATAATGGAAAACCTGCAACAAAGGTTTTGTTAAAACTATTGACGGGACGTCGCCACCAAATTCGCGTACATTGCCACGATTTTGGACATACTATTGTAGGTGATTTCACGTATAGTAATAGACAGGATTTACTCCCATACAGAATGTTTTTGCACTCTTTTAGGTTATTTTTGCCTACAGAAATCGAAAAAATTGATGTTACGACTCAAGATCCTTTTAGTGAAAATGAACCTCAAAATAAATGGGTTCCTAATGAAACTGTAAATGAATTAAATTCTGAAGTATTCTCTAAACTTTTGCAGTAATGTTAAATAAATTTTATATTTGTTAATTTGTTTATTCCTTTAATTTCTTTAAAAACTGCACAGATTCTCTAAATCAGTGGTATTTAACCTTTTACACTTTGGGGAACCCTTTGAACTTATCGTTTTCATGAAAGATCCTCGTGATCAAGAGCAGAAAAATAGACTATCAAAGCCTTTATCCTACTCGAATTTAATAATTCATAATTGCGTCTTAAATTTATCATAATATAAACATTTTAATAAGATATAAATGCAAAGTGGTTTATTTATTTTTTTTCTAAAATATATTTTATGAATAATAAACAAAAAAACCCCAATAGTTTGGTTTGGTAGTACGGGATACAGTGAAAATTGTTTAACGTGAAATTGAGGGGACTGAAATATTTTTTCGGGTTAAAGAATAATGAAAAAAAAAAAACTAACATTATTAGAGTACATTTTATTTACGTAGCTATGTATATATCCCTGTATTTAATACAAATCAACAAAACAAAAATATTCACAAGAACTTAATTACATAGTCGCTGTAGCTGAGTTGGCAAAGACAACGCTCTCATAACTGGAGGGTTGCGGGTTTAAAGCCCCAGCCGGCCTAAGATCCGCCGTATTCGTTAAAGGTGACTGGGGCACGTTAAATATGTTCGTGGTAACATATTTCCTTCAAGTTCTCATTCAATACCTCTGGGGGTAACAGGCCAAGCCTATGGGTCTTCTGCTTGGTCCCTGCTTCTAAATAACGAGAACCCACTTGAGCATGGTTCAATCATTCTTGGTTTGACCAAGTGGCATCAGAAACAACCACAACAACAGAACTCAATGGAAATCAATACACATTTTTTTGAGTTTTTTGAAAAACAAAATACTGAGTTTTTGGGAAATAATCTGATATTTTTTTGCATTGTCTTTTAACATCAAATTGTTCGATGTCGTCCATTTTGTTATTCATTTCACCATTGGAATGTGCGTCTAAATAATTGCTCTTACTTTTCATATTGTTCCTCATTCGGATGACGTGGGAACAGGAATTGTATTATTCATTTTATTTTCGTCGTCGGAATCTGCATTAATGATATTTTTTAAGCATTGAACAAACTCCAAAATGTCTTTGTCTGCCATAATTGAAGCTATACATACATTATCATCGTTTAATGCAACGAATTCTTTCGATGATACTGTAGTCCAATAATACAGAAACTTGCGGCTAGTGCTTTTCGTATTTTGTGCATTTCCAGAAGTTGAAATCTTTTCGTGTTAAGAGAAAAAAAAAGGCATGAAAATGAAATATAGAGTAGTTTGTCAGGACTGTTGTATTATTTCGTGTTTAACCGGTATTTTATCTTAAGCGCTTTCGAAAAGTATTTCACTGTATATGTTGTAACCCATCCAGATGCGTAGACATCTTTAGATATAAATAAGGAGAGGCAAACAGAACGGAGACTAATATGCGACGTAATATGGCTCAATTAATGTGTATGAAACTCGTAACTTTTAAGAAATTTAAGATTTTATATTATCCACAAAATGTTTATCTGTATTTATTTTTACAAGCAAACTGCCTTTAAGAATTCAATCTTCTATAAAAATTACAATTTTACTAAAATTTTGGCGCTTTGGCGCTAAGCAGTGATCATTGCGGAACCTCTGCTAAAGTTCCAGATAACCCTAGGGTTCAGCGGAATCCAGGTTTAAATTAAACTACTTTTGATTTAAATTAAATGCTTTCATAAAACTGTTATAATTGGTTAAAGTGGGTAACTAAAGTTATTAACACGCTCTTATTAGGTCGACCAGAATGTATAAAAAACTTTAAGAATCCAATTTCTCTTATATCGGTCGCATCTAATTGAAACTTTGCAAATGTATGTAAATCCGATGACGATTCAATAATATGGTACCATCAAGTTGGTCTGATTATGGAGGTGGAATATAAAATAGACTTCTTAACCATTCGTAACTCGAGCCGGCATAAGATCCGCCGTGTTCTTTAGGGTGACTGGGGCACGTAAAATATGTCCGTGGTCCTAATATCCTCCAAGTTCTGAAACAATACGTCTGGGGGTCGTCTGCTGGGACCCTGCTTATAAATTATACGGACTCAATTTGAATAAAGTCGTTCTTTTTTACCTCAGCGGTGCTCTTCATAAAGAACGAAAGGCGCACTTTTTGCCTTAATTGGAGTAGCTAATGGCGCATGTCCTTGATTTGTCCAAGGGGCATAAGTAACAACTACTCAACTTTTAGCCGATTTAAACTTTACCAGTTATACTGGTCTTTTCCATTTAAAACTTTGTAAATGTATGTAATTTCGATACTTATAAACGATGCAGATGCTTATTGGGGAGCTGATGAGTCGATTTATTACTGGTCCGATTTGAAAAGAAGACCCTTCGCGATAATGATGCCTTAGAGACGGAGAGGATGCGTGCCAAAAGAAACAGCAGAAACTACGGTTTAGTGATTAATAAGACTAATAAGTAAAAAATAAATATACAGTCAAATCAATCGGTTGAGTAATTTAGTTTTATTAAAATGTTGCATGCCATAAATCTTAGAAGGGCGAATTTATCCCTTCTTGAAGATGGTGAAGGGGAATTTCCAAGTTGGGAAATTGTTCCAAAATAAGTTGAACAGCTCATGTGTTTCGACTGAAAACTGAGTGAGCGCACTAGATTTTGTGGTACTATTATAGACTATTTCTTGTACACGAGATAAAATGTTTCAATCAGACCCCAAATCAACTACGTCTAACTTTTAATTTATTTGTTACTTCTACTTAACAATATTTGCTTTAAGTCCGTACTTTTATTATTTGACTGATTTTATAATAAAAATTGATGCACAAAACTTTTTTCTCGTAATGTACAAACATTTATAGTAGAAAGAATCGTGACTGGTTATGTTCGTTTACACCAGAAATCATTAAATTTAAAATAGCGTTGCCTTGCTTCGCTATTACTTAAAGAAGATTTATAGGTGTTTAGCTGTACGGCTGCGAAATAGGAAACGGGACTAATTATTGATTGATTAGTTGTATGAAAAATTGATTTTCTTGAATAAATAAGTGGCCATTTGTCTCTTTAGCTATCGCCTATACAACGCCATGAAATTTGCTGACCATTTTTCTATGCATATTACTTGGGAGTACCATATAGGTGACCAACATTACTCTCTGCGATATCACAAAGTAGTCCTTGTAATTTAGAAATAGGGTTCAAGCAGAAGAACACCAGGCTTAGTCTTGGGTATTGTTTAGGAATTTGGAGGACATTTCAACTCGAACCTATTTTACGTGCTAAACCGTCATTTGCAAACACGGCGTATTTTTGTCCGACTCGAGCCCCTCCAACCCCATCCAGCTCATTAGTTCATCAGTTGGAGATCATGAAAGATGCATCTTTGCAACAAGACAGTGCTTCCCCTCATTTCAACGTCAAGTTCACTGATGACGCCTTCGGGAAGAAATAGATTAGCTGTAGGTACCTACATTTTGGCTTCCAAGGTTTCCGAACCTTACATCTTACGACTACTGGCTGTGGAGCTACATTGAACAGTAGCAAAGCGAATATAACTTGCACCCGGAGCACTATACCTTTTGTGTGCCTCCCTCCCTTGAAAAATCATATAGTTGCATGATATATATATATATATATATAGATACTATTTGGCGACCTTCTGCAAGTAGCATGATATATCCCTTTCTTTCCATTGCTACGGGTGTTGTTTTAAGATACAAATTTAGGCTGAAACACTTTCAGATATTGAAGACCTAAAACGTGAAATCGGTCATGGATTAAAAAACATTTCTGATGACCGTCGTAATGCAATTCTTAGCTTTCTAAAGAACTGGAATAAAACTTAGGCATTAATGTTGCAGAAATGAAAACGCGGCGATGGAAAAAAATAGACTGGGATAAAGTTTTACAGTACACTCTATTGCATAAGCGTTACTACATTAAAATATTCCTATAATTAAAAAAGTTATAGCTTTTGTTCCATATTTTTGGGAAACCATGCACCATAATAATCAACGAATAGATCTTTCTTCTGTATAAGAAGAAGTTAAAATCTGAAGAGTTTTATTTTATGGTGTTCATAGCAAAGCAGATTGTGAGGCTGTTTTGTATAAATAGCTTATACCTTTCAATGAAACAATACTGTTGAAATTGGTTTAATGATTTCGACTATTTTCATGATTATTTGTTTCAAGGAGAAAAAAGTCAAACAAGCCATAACACGGTTTAGTAATAAAAAATGGTCATTTGGCCAGTTTAGAAAAAATATGTGAATTTTAAGCTAGCTTGCAATTTTTTTAATCATTATCGAAGAAAACTTTTAAAGGAGAGAATAGCGCGACAAAGACCTGATGGGTAACCTTCCGGTTCCGGACTAGTCCGCAGGTTCGAATCCCGCTGTTGGGATAACTGTTCGGAATCTGCTTTAACCAGTAGGTCTCGGTCTAATTTGCCTTTTAAAAAATAACGGTAGCACTCTAAATCAGAGAAGAGAGTATATTATAGAGCATATATAGACAATATAAATTGATATATTTTACTAACAAATAGCTTTAAAGCACTATTGAGAAAGAAGAATCAGGCTATTTGTCAGAGCTATTCGTCTTGTTAGGGTTTGCTAGCAAAATCTCTTGCAGAAAAAGATACGTAAATAGAGAGCCGGAATGTTAACGATCGATTAGAATCTTCTTCCTTTTCAAAATGAGGCTCCTAACCGAGAACTCAGCGTAGGTAAATAGAAAGTGTATATGTTCCCGTATTGTTTAAAAATTATTCGCGTATCGTTTTTAAACGAAACAATGACCGCTACATTGGCAAATGATCTAGCGACGCATTGTTTGCGTGACACACATCATAACGTAAGGGTACATTCACAGTTCACCGACCTCAGATTGAATTTTTTGATGCGAATACTGATCGAAGTGACAGCTGCCATTTTGTTTCCGCATATGTTTTGGGAATAGAGATAAATGTTCATTTTTTTTTTCTCTGCTTGGAAAGAAATCAAAAGTATTAGGAAATATATGGATTTTTGTTTAAATCAAGATATTAGATTTCCATATTTTGTTGTAAATGGCAAAATAATCTTCACCATCAATTGAGGGTTATAGTCAAAGGTTTGTAGAAAACGTTGAGTGTATACATAAGGAACTACAACATTTTTGTTATTAAATTTTACTTTCATTAACATGTTATATCAAAAGTTCATAATCAGAGATCATAATTAGAAGTCACAATCAGAGGTTTGTGGAAAACGTTGAATGTATATATATATGAGATACTACAACCATTTTTGTTCTTCACTTTTATCTTCATTAATATGTTATAATCAGAGGTTCATCAGCGGACATAATCAGAGGTTTGTGGAAATCGTTGAGTGTATATATAAGCAACTACAACCATTTTTGTTCTTAAATTTTACCTTCATTAATATGTTATATCAGAAGTTCAAAATCAGAGATCATAATTAGAGGTCATAATCAGAGGTTTGGGGAAAACATTGAATGTATGTATATAAGATATTACAACCATTTTTGTTCTTCACTTTTATCTTCATTAACATGTTATATAATCAGAGGTTTGTGGTATACGTTGAATGGATGTATATATAAGATATAGCAGCTATTTTTGTTCTTCACTTTAATCTTCATTAGCATGTTATAATCTATAAGTATCTAATATGGCTGGATTTATCATGATACATGTTCCAAAAATAAGAACATTTTATACGAATTCCACTGCCATAGATCATAGCAACGCCTGAGTCGTACAGTTCTCAAGAGAATCCATAAGAAAATTTTGGCGCCAGATTGTCAGTTGAAGCATTTACCTCTGTTGTATTAGTTATTATGGGAGTGTTATAATAAAACCAGTAAAATTCTATCTTTTAGACGATATAGAACTCATTAAACAAAAATCCATTCGGATTAACTAAACTATTGGAACTCTTACTAAATAAAATCCATTTAGTTTAATAAGAGTTATAGAACTCATCCTATTATATTCTACAATATAATAGGATGTAGTTTTTGCCCTAAGGGGTAAATCATCGTGTCATCGGACGACTGACGAATAGGTAGAACACTGCCTTTTGGTGCTAGAGTCAGTTTCGATACGAATGCAAGCATGGATGATTAGAGCTATTCAGAATAAGCTTCAATAATTAGATCCTGCATTGTAATAAATATTTGAATGAATAATAAAACAAATTTTTAAAAATGATTGTAGTACACCAAAACAATCATCGAGTCAGTCTAATCTGAATAATTTTTGCATCATTTTTGTGAAACATAAGTTTAAAAGACGATTCAAAATATATTGATTAAACAAAGAATAAATCCGAGAAAGAAAAGTTAGCAAAAGAAAAATATATTTTGGTATTTAGTTTAAAACATATCTGTGGATATAAATTTTCGGAAGCTCTTTTCATGCATGTTTGTTAAATTTTTCCTACTCCCATTAAGGTTTTTGAAACATCCAGTTAATCCTGCCACAATGAATGATCAACACTGATAGTAACAAAATTAGAATAATGACATGATAGAGCGTTTATGAGCTATTTAAAATAATCAAACTATCTATTAGCCACCATTTTGTTTCGCATGAATAAAGATACAAAGGCTACTGTCGTACACACAAACAAAGACTATAGTGGTAAGTGTTGCTAGAAAGAGCAACATTAACATTATTGTTAATATTTAGAGGTTAATCTTGTTGTGGAGTACATAATTTCTTTGAATGTAAATAATCTATCGGATCGTTTGGCTTATGTAACTTTGAACTTTAAAGATAGATAAAGCAATAATTGTTTTTATATGCCATACAAATATTTGTTTATGCTACATTTTCATATATAGGTAAGCTTTTCTGTTTTTAATCAAATAAAATAATGCAAAAATATTAATTTCCATAACATTGGTTTTATGAATCATCGGTTATGATGTTTTAAGGTAAAATATTAGATTAGTGCAGCACTTAAATTTTATCATCATGGCCTTCTTATACAGATTTTTTTTCGCGAACCTAGATATTAAATATAACATAAAGGTATAAAAATGAGCATTTTCCTATAAATAGTTTATTTTCTTAAGTAAACAGTATATGTATGGAAAGGAACTCTTTCAGGGTGTTTCAAGTATACAGAAAAAAAAAATCACTTTATAATGAGATTGATGTCCTTGTTTTTTGCTGGTTTACAAATTAAAACTAGTGTAAAATTTGACACTGCTGGACTTAAAATGTATTGACAGCATTGAACGATATTTGTTTTTAAGTTATTTAAATGAAAGGTAATGTTCGTATGTTTGCCCTCTATAAACTAAAAAAATACTTGATTTCGTTGGAAACTTTAGTTTGTTCTTAGTAACGGAAGAAGTTTAGAGTGGTTTGAATAAAATCACACACACACACATATATGTGCGTGTAACCCGGCGAAATTAATCCACCGGTTATATAAGTATTTTAGCCCCTATTATTATTTTTAATTGCCCGGACAATGAGAAATGCCTAACCAATAAGTAGTCGTGGCTATATTACAAGAAAGCAGTGAGTACAACGTGGAACTTCAAGTTTATTCAAGACAGAGAAAAGATAAGTTTCTCGACAAGAGCAGAGCATGAAATGACACATGAAGACATTTTTCTATTACAAAGTTAGTCCCACAGCGAGAGATGACAAGAAAGAGTAGCTTAGTGATACTAACCGTCAGAAAGGAACTTAGATCATTGAAAAAGTAAACCATTTTATTGGGACAGCTGGAAAATGTGGCGAGTGAACAGAAAATTGGCATTTATTCAGAGTTTGTTTTCAGCGAGCACTCCGTTTAATTCTGAAATTTTGTGGCTGGGAAAACAGATATAAAAGAATGACAAGGGAAAAAAGAGAATCTTAGATTGGTATTTTAAGTGTAATAATTTTGATATATTACACACACACACTTATATATATATATATATATATATATATATATATATATATATATATATACATATATATATATATATATATATATATATATATATATATATATATATATATATATATATATATATATATATATATATATATTGTAACGATCCGTTACATGACTCGAGCGAAAGAAGAACGGAGGGTCACCTTACTAGGTCTTAGGGTTACTAGGTCTTCGACACAAAGCTGAGGCAGTCGCTTAAGCGGAGGTAAATTAAGAACTGTCAGCACGCCGGAGCCAGTGTGTCTACGTCTTTATGATGTCTACTGCCGTCAAAGAACTCGGATAATAATTTTAAATCGAGTGACGTTGGGTCTCCAAGTTAACTGTGCAGCTAATAGATTTAGGATGGTTGGTTGGTGAACTTAAAAAACTTCGGCCACATCTGGAAACGAGTCAGCTGATCCAGGCTGGTCGGTTGACCGCAAGATTGAATTACCCCGGGTTCTGGAAGGTTCAGGAAGAATCATGCGAAGGGTAACAGGGACCCTTATATAAAGAGATTGGCTGAGCCAAGAGAGAGGAGTTTGGAATAGATTTTTTTGTTTGTTTGTTTTGGTGGCGCTCGAAAAGAGTCCACCTGCCCCTCCGAATTGCCAGAGCTTGCTTCCCTTTAGAGGCGGTCTCTAAGACCGCCAGCTTATCTGCTTCCTGCTAAGAAGTCGACCGTCGACTTTGGGATTTCATTCTTCTAACTGAAATAATTGTTTTTTACTTCGTGATTTGAAGTAGGTCGCTGAGAGTGATACTTAATCCCATTTTGGATCCTCCTGCATCCTTTGATTCTCCACGAACTCCAGCCAGATAAGCACTCTGAACGTTTCGAGCCTCAGTCAACTGTTCGGATCATCAGACCGGTAGATTATAGTATCCGAATCCCTTACCGACACTATGCAGCGAACTGTTCCTGCGTTACTAGCTTCACTGTACCCACGTAAGGTATTTTTATAACGTTTATCTCAGCACGAGATCCCAGAAGAAATGGAATTAATGAATTCATGTACATAAATGTATACAATTATTCCTATTAATAAAGCATTTACTCAAGAGTAAATCGAGTTTCAATCTGTATCTTTGCCAGCCTCGCTTACCCTTACTCAATACGTCATAATATGAAGATAGAGAGAAAGAGTTGAGTTGTCGTTGTTTTACTTCCTTGTATGAAAAAAAATTAATTAAAGGAAAATTTCGGTGTTTGGGATTTTATCCTTTTAGAAATATCCCTATTTTACTAATTTCAGAGATACGTTTTTGCGTACGTACAAGAAAACTTTAATTATGTAATTTAAATATCTATTTTAACTATTCCTGCATTTATTACAACTGTTTTCAGTTTGTGTATATGTCTGTACATACGTATCATACATAACTTAAAAAGGATTAGCCATAGAAAGCTGAAATTTTTTATTTAAGACTCGTAACATCCAATTGTGAACCCCCCTCCTGTTTGATAGCAATGCGCACATATATAATGAAATATAATGAAAAAATTGACTGTTATAATACTGAGTTGTACACTTCCATTTCGATTCCAATTCATGCTCAATATAACGGATATTAACGCTACGGCTGACTGCATCACCTCCTAAAAGATACCTTTTTTTTTCAGGGGGTCGTGGTCACTGCAAGATATAAGTACTTGAGCTTTTACTCAGACACACCGTTACCTTGAGAAACGAAAGTAACTTTGAACTTTAAAGCGAAAGGGAAAATGATAATTCTGATATCGTTTAATATTTTATCATATTTTATACTATACCATTAAAAAACTGTATAATTTATTAAGCTTGAATGGAAAGGATTCTGTGTGGGTCCCTGTGTTAGACACTAGGTTCATGCCTCATTAATGCGTTGCAAAAAAAGTAAATCCTAGTATTTTATCCAAAGTAAACCTTATCTTTGTGTTATACTTGAAAATAAGTAAAAAATAATAACAATATTAGGCTTTATTATGAAACTGTTATTATCTAAAGTATACCGAGATTGGATGACTGATTTGAAAATATTGATAGCACCTTTCACTGTAGCCTCAGCTGCACCAAAGTTTCTCGCGATTAAATTTATTTATAAATCGGCAATCAGCCAAGAATATCTTGTTCTTTCACGGAAAGCGAAAGAAGAAATTTAATTACATTTCGAGCTGCAATGATTTGGCAGATAATAGGGGAAAATATTTTAAAAAATATTATTATGCATTCATTATATGTAGATGTATAATGTATACCAGATGTAGCCATTGGACAAGCTTGCGTTTGTTAGGAGCTCCTTCTCTTGGTAAAAGTATACCTGCGTTTTAATAGAATGCATTTACAAATTGGTGTTTTTTACCAGAGCTTTTCGGGTATTTAAAAATCGAATGAATTTTTTTTTTAATTTTTAAGACACAAATTTAGACATTGGGGACATCTGAGATCTGTAAATCCCTGTTTGTTGAATTGTTCCAAAAATTTAAACAAGTCAAAAAATTTCAGAAAGGGAAAATATTGTTTTAGAATTGTATTGGATCCAATTAAAGGCACAATTTTAAGAAAAAGTTATGAGGGAAAAAAAAATAAGAAAACGACTTTTATTTTAAAGACATTTGGTGCTGCTATTTTTCGAAAGATTTTTAACCACTTAACGAATTTTTAACGTATTATTTGCAATTCTATTGGTCCTCTCGTGGCTATTTGAATCTCCCCAGAATGACAAAAATTCTATTGGTCCTCTCGTGGCTATTTGAATCTCCCCAGAATGACAAAACTACTCACTTCATCACTGGTCGTCACAATGTACGGATGTCTCTGGCCTCAAAAATATTTGGGTTTTACTATCCCTAAGCTTTTTATTTTCTAATTCTTGTGTTATGAACTCAAGAATCCACCTCCCTATCTTCTCTAAAAAAATAGTTTTGGGGAGAGCAAATTAGTATTCAAAAATAATACATTCGACATCAGCAACAACAACCATTTTATTTTTTTTTTTCCATCTCTTTTCCGCGTTGCCACCGGCGGAAAACCAAAAACAGCCGTGCTCGCGACACTATCCCCTTCTTTCATCTTCTGGCTGTTTTATTTTCTGCTTATTGTTAGAAATCTCTGGATTAGACAGGCAATCCAGTTGTACTGTCGCATTGTATGCCTTGTAAACGTATGCTGAGCATTGGTATTTTTTATTGTTTCGTAATAGTACAGGCAATATAGAAAATATTTTAATGTGAAATTTCGATACTAATATGTTGTCTGCAATTTTTCAGCGAAAATTCCACGTATTTAGTCAAGGCTGTTTTTATTGGTTTTGATTCTATTCATAAAAATAAATTTGCCTGTTATGAATACAGTAGAACGTTGATTATCAGAACCAATCGGGACTAAAGCCAATACGGTTAACAAAAATCTGGATAAATGGACAATTTTAAAAAATGGCTTTGGCACTGTTTTTTAGATCACACTTTTTCCAGGCGTTGGATTGGCAGTTGTAATAGTGCATAATTTAGCATATTACAAATGGGGTTGATAAAAGTTAACTTTCTAAATTTTTAAACACTTAACTTTTAGAAAATACAATAAATTTTTTTTTTTGCAAAATTGGTACAGATTTATACATGAAAGAACAGATAAAAATTGTTACGTGTAATAGATACACTCTAGAGTAAATATTTAAAAAATCCTTGGGGTACAAAAAGAAATTCTTGATAATTTTTACTTCATGATGAGTCGCCATAATACAAGACATTCTTTTTTACAGCAGCCACGCAAGCGCGAGACAGTAAATAAATAAATAAATAAAACCTAAGAAGGGTTGTAAAAAATAGACTGGACTCAATGGCTTACTAGAAAGTCCTGTATTCTGTTTTCTATATGTTTATATTTGTGTGGTACTAACGTAAAGAGTTTTGGTAAATTGATAGGTTTGTTGAGTTATTAAGATTTGACTCGTAAGATAGCCTTTACACCGTGTTGCAGAACTACAAAACAACCGAAAATTAATGTGCTTTGAAAAATGGTGTTGAGGATTGTTGCTATCCTGAAACACTGTAATTAATAAAATTTACTCTTAGAATTCCTAATTAAAAAAATAAATAAACTTGATTCCAGGGGAGGACCTGAGGGGGGGAGGTGGCAAACCAGAACTATGCCGGAGCGACATATTTTAAAGGGGGAATTTTCACTCGAATTTGTAAAATATTTCTTTTTATTAACCCTTTAGTGGGCCATTTATTTCTCACTCCACGTTTCCAAGCTTTCAAAACAGAGCTGCTAATTTTATTCAATCTATCGAACAATTGATGACAGCGTAAAACCGAAGCGGGAATCAGTCTTCCCGCCGTTTCAATAACAAGACCAATATATTATAATGGGTTTTGCGCTTCCCACAGGTCTATTTTGTAAGATCGTGTAGGTGGAAAATAATCTTCCCATTGCCCACGAAAGGGTTAAACAGAAATTGCACAAAAATTTTCTTTATAGCTTGGAAGTGGGGAACATAATATATTATATTATTATTTTTTTATGTAAAATTTAAAAGCCAATCAGTGCTTATAACATTCGAGTATATTTACTTTTTTAAAGAAAGATTGTGTTCCAGCTTTGTTTTTGTTTTGTTTTTTAGTTTTTTTATGGTTTTTAACAAATGCTTTTTGGTTGTATTATTGTTTTTGTTTGTTTGCAAGAACTATTCAAATTGAAAATGAATTTATTTTGAAAGTTTCTTGCAAAGGAAATGAACAATGCTTTCTCTAGTCAGAGCTTAATAAATAGAGCAAATTTGTGAAGGATAACGCATGGTAGGATTAAACTGTAGGAAGTAATCAACAGCTTTCCTGCTATCAAAAATAATAGTGCGGTGGCTGAAGTTAAAATCTACGTCCCGAAACGTAAATGAGGTTTGGTCGATTTTGAAAATGACGACAGAAATGGAAAAATAAGTAGGGTCTGGTGGGGTAAAATGGGTAGAAAAAGCGTAATTTCTCATTCAGCACTCTTTTTCACTTAAAAAAAACTATAAACAAGCAATTTTTTGCATGTATTCATGCAATGGGTTCATTACCATTATTGTTAAAATAGATTTATATATTTTCTTAAATTACAAATTTATAATTTTTTACTTCTTTTTTTATACTCCTTTTACCCTAGATGTGGGGTAAAATGAGTAGTAGATGGGGTAAAATGGGTATTGATTAAAGCAGGTATTAATTATACAAAATTTAATTAGAAATTTATTTTTAGCTACAAACCCGTTTATATGTGATATAATTACAATTTATATTGCAAAACTGCAATGGCCAAGGTTATTAAGTTGAACTACGTTCTGCTACATCAGAAACAGTCATCACTTCTCCGGCCTTAGTTTGTACCCGCTTTCTTTTTCGT
>CM063510.1:33570492-33613492 GCA_032207245.1 Pardosa pseudoannulata | reverse complement strand
TTTCACAGATTATAATAAGCTTATTTCCTTCTTAAGAAAAAGAATTTTCTGTAGCTAATTTTAGTGCTCAAGCTGATTCTCATTTACTGCTAGAGGAAAATTACTCTCAATGTACTTTTCCTAAATGCAAAATAATAAAAATAATAATTCTGTAATATAACATCAAATATAGCTTGATATATATATATATATGTGTGTGTGTGTGTGTATGTGTGTGTACACGTATATATATATATATATATATATATAAATGAAGAGAAGAATTTGTTTTGCACAATTTAAACAAATTTTATATAACAATAATGACCTATAAAATGACAAGTTACATCCACTTTTATATATAGTGAAATTTTAAATGAAGCTGATAAAAGTTTTCTAACTCAAGAATAATACACTTAATTAAACTTGTTTAAATATCAAAAACCCTTTCTATTTACTGCAATAAAACTGAAAAAAAGATCTTTAAAATATTATTTTAATTTATTTTAGAATAACATGCAGTTTTAATAATTGAAATGAATTTGATTAATGATATAAATATATGAAAAAACTTGTTAATTTTGATGAATTCATTTATATATATATATATATATATATATATATATATATATATATATATAATATATATATATATATATATATATATTTTATATATATATATATATATATGTATATATATATATAAATTACAAAAATAACCATGATTTCTTTTCATATTTGTTAGGATAATAAACTGTATCAAAGTAAAAGATTTGAAGGAGAAAGAGACAGAAAAAAAGTTGGTACTTCATTTTGTAAGTTTAACATTTTTTAAATTAAACTTACAGCATATAAGTTTTTGAAGAAATTTTTACATTTTAAATATTTACGATTAAGTATTAGAAAGAATAGAAAGATTATAAATATTAAAAGGAATAATGGCCTTTAATGTTTTTCAATAAGGTTAAACATTTTCTTTTAACATTTAATTATTTATTAAAAACTGTCCATTAAAAGATAATCCTAATCTGTTTAAAATGAGATTCTTATGATCTGCAACACTATTAAACATATAATATACAGTGGACCCCGCTTAATGTTATCGCGGTTAATGTTATCAATCGCTTATTGTTATCGAAATCACTTGGTCCCGATTTCTTTTATTCATTTGTATGTTGAAGTTGTCGCTTTATGGGATCGTTACATTGGTTAATGTTATTAGTTTTCGAACCTCATTTTAACTGGCAAAGGAATATTCACAATGTATTCAGAAGGAACCCATTCTTTTCTTTCCCTGCACTTTTGTTTTAATTTCCAAAAAATTCTCCCATTTCCACCTATGAAAATGGGGAAATTAATTACCCATTCCTGGAGTTTTTTAGAAATACGGACACCCTGCTGGTAGTCAATGGTTGTCAGATAAGCACATTCTTACTGGAATTGAGAAGGAGCGTATTCCCATTTTATGCATTTCTCGCTTACATGCAGCTTGTTGACATGGAAACCAGAAAGAGAAATGATTTAACGTTAAAACTAAAGATCGGAATTTTAAATTGTTCTGACAGGTTATCAAAAATGAGTCAGCATAGGTAAACATTTCTCAGCTTCTGAATTGCTTTGAGAGTGTTGAAACGCGGAGTACAATACCCCTCCGATGACTTTAAAAAACATTATGATTACGAACAATTCATCAATGGACTTCTTAGAAAAAATGGTAGTTAGTCAACAATTGAGCTACTTTTTTATTTATGTATATAATTCTTATGTTTTAAAGGATATATATAGTACATAAATATAAGGTGAGATTTTTCATTTTATTTTGAAATTTAGTACATATGAATTAAACGGAGAGGTAAATTTATCTATATTTGCATATCTTTTATTGATATCAAAATAATGGTGTCCCAAACTGAACACATTAAGTAGAGCTATTATATTCTTTTAAGGTATCCGTCAACATTAAAAATGTCATTTTTTGCCAAAAATCATTTTTTTTATTTCTCTATTGTAAAATTTCAACTTTCAGGCTTCTAAATCTCTTTTTGTTTTGTCTCTACGGCATTTTAAAGAAAAGTTACAGGTGTTTAAACATGTCAAAACAAACCGGAAGTAGTCATTTCGGAACCGGAAGTTGTGCATTTAAAACGTTTTAGAGAGCATTTTTTGGACAAAACTTTTTAAATTTTCATCAAGATTAGTTTAAGCATATTTTCTGTTATTTTTAATAATTGACAACTTGCCAGTTAGAAAGTTTTGATCAAAGAAAGTGGGAATAAATTAAGTATCACATGCTTTTATCTTGCTAGTGTGGGGAATTTTAAACATGTATTTTAATTTTTTAATAGTTAAAGTTGCTTTCATAAACTTCAATTGCATTTTTCTCAGAACAGTATTTTTAATCAAATGTTGAAACTTGAAATGTGATTTTTCAAGAAGTTCTTAAAATATTTTGTTGAAAATTATTATGAATGCTTTTGATAGTATTTACTAGTGAATGACCTTAAAGCTTTAAATTTGGATAATTTTTAATGATGTTACGCTCATAGTTAGTTATAAAGGTAATGAAAATTCATTAAAAATTCAATGTGTATGATTTTGAAGGACCAAATTTTTTTACCAAATGTAAATTAAGCAAAGATTTTAGGTGATTCACTAGTCCAGTGTATAAGAAATGTGTTGCATCAAAAAATATTGAAATAATTTAATTTATTAAAAAATTAGACCTTTTGAAAAAAAAAACGATTTTTTTACTAAATTTTCTTCATTTATTAGAAATTTTATAAAAACTTCTCCGGGAATAAATTTTTTAAGTGCAATTCTCTATGATAATATAAAAAATAAATCTAAAAATGTAAAAACATGAACTAGTTTCTACGTTTAAAGAAAAAAGTTCTCCGAACGTAGATGGATACCTTAAAATTTCTCCATAAGCCATTTATTTATTTTGTTTACAATAATCAAAATAAGCTTAATTAAAAAATTTAAATTTTTATTTAATGTTAATAAAAACATAAAACAATGTTATATTTAAAGTTCAATTTATTTAACATACCTATTTTCAATCATTTCTTTCAATGCACTAGCTGGCCTCTGTACAACTTCTCCAGCAGCTATTCTATTAACAACAGTTTCATCAAGCTTTTTAATCACTCCACAAGTAGCCATTGGATATTTCTGAAAATTTCAAATTATTACACTAGAGAATAAGCAGTAAAGAAATTAAGTAAAATATACTTTATAGAATTAAGTTCAATAAAAATTAAGCTACATAATTTATTTTAAGACTTTAGAAAACTAAATTTTAAACTATAACTTTGAAATGTACCAATGATAATTCAAATAACACATGAAAAGTAATCTGTTACCTACTGGAATGCATACTACTTAAATACATAACAGTTTAAGTTTATAGAAGAAACATTCTTTATGTGTAATATCTAAATATGAAATATGTTATTGTTTCTAATGCCACTTGGGAAAATCAAGCACGTGAGCCAGCAGCTGCACAAATTAAGGAAAAGGGATACATCTTTCATTTAAAACACTAGGGTAGAAGAATAATTTTTTTTCAAGGAGGGTCCAAAAAACTTGGCAACTACAAACTCATTTTACATTCCCCAGCCACCATTAATAAATACGGCAGATCTTTGGAAGGCTCGAATCTCAGATCCACAACTCTAAGGTTAAGAGCTTGATACATTCAGAGACTGAGCTACTGCAGCTCTAAATGCGAAATACTTCTAAAATATTAAAAAGTAAGAAACAATTGTTCTAATTATTTTTTACAAAATGAATTAAAATATTTATTAATTTTTTTTCATAAATTAGAAAGAATCTATTAGAATCTGTAAGATGATTAAGAAAAGTTTTCCTTCTAAAGAAAGATTTTTGAAAAGAAAATAAAAACTGAGACAAAAAACTAATGAAATATGAAGTTAAGCTGACTACTACTTTAAGATGACTTAAGCTTCTAACATTTTACAATAAAGACTAATTTTGTATATAATTAAAAGATTTTGAACTTTATTTTAAAGACAAATAACAGCAAAATCTACACTTATATTTAGTGTACACTACCATAATTTCAGGTAGATAAGCCCCCCTGGCATATACACCATACATCTGATAAAATAAATAAAAGAAAGTGAAAATTCACATCAGATAAACTATCCTAGCATAAACACGTCAAACACATGATAATTGGGAAAAAGAAAAATGTTCATCATGTCATTTGTTCTCTAAAAAAATTTTTTGATTCCTATTTGTTTAGCAATTATCTTTACATTAAGGCAAGTTCTAACTGTTGATATTAATAATCCCTCTCTCTGTGCTATTCTCTTCATAAAGAAATTAAGATTATTTTAGTCTGTTTCTATAGACAAATGAAATAATGTATTTGTCAGCTGGTGAAAAATTACTACACCTATAGAACACTAGCATTGGATATTCAAAAATAGAAGAAAAAAAATAAAACAAGACATTTAGTTTCTGGGCACAATACATTTATTAAAACAGAAGCACACATTTTAAATTAAAGTTAGAAAAAAAAAACAGTTAAATTGATCGGCATCAGGCCTAGCAGAATACTCTCTGCCAACCTATTGTCTAAGTGAGCTGGAACGCAATTGTGTATAGGTTTGGTTTGATTTGGAACACTAAGAACTAATGAGATTGACCTACAGCAATCAAAGATATAAATGTCCATGCCTTCAGTGAGATTCTACCCCATGAAATCTTATATTGAAAAACAGCACACTACTCATTTGGCCATTTTTCAGTAAAAATGGGTTGGGTGCTGCACTTTAGTATAGGAATAACACTTGCTCTTACTGTATAGCATGCTACATTAAGTTGATACTGCTTGGCACAGTATGATAACCCCTTGAACAAATTCATGTAATAGGTTTGATTTGATTTGATTTTAAAGTGCTACAATCTACTTTTTGCAACACGAGGGCTAATGAGACCGGGATCTACAGTTTAAAGCCGATTCTGAACAGCAACGAACATCCATGCCATAGTGGGATTCGAACCTACGAACGCTGGTGCCAAAGGCCAGCACCCTAACCAATCAACCATCGTTTGGCAATCATATAATAGAGACACATGGAAATATTCAGCTTAAAAAATGTCTTTCTTATCATTTATAAAAATAAAATTTCTTCAGATATGCCGCCTTTGCAGAAATGTTACAGCCATTAAAATTCAACTTTTAAACATGCGTAATATATGACTTATCTACCTGAAATTATGGCACATACTATGCAATGTCTTAGTAATATAAAAAATACTACCTGTATATTTGTAACTAATAAATCTAGATATCATTATAAATAAATACAGATTTAGAAGAAACTTATTTGGGTTAAATTGCAATATATATTTATTAATCATAAATAAAATTGATTCATGTAGATAAGAAAAATGAAGATGGTGCTCTAGAATCGGTTATTTTGAAACATCAGTGCTTATCCCTCTATTAAAAAATAAAGAAATAAAATAAATTTAAATTCTGCTGGTTAATATAAATAAATTTTTAATTCCATTAATGAACAGAAGTAAATATTTAATAGTATATTTAGGGTCCTCACATTACCAAAAATTTCAAAGGCTCTAGAAAATGCCTTTTTTTTAATTACAGTGAAACTTCTCTGAGTGGCCACCCTTCTAAACGGCCAAATTTTCATGGCACGGATTTTTCGACTCATAGACATAATGGTAAAATAATCAGTATCAGCAGCCACCCGACTCCCTCTAAACGACCAAGTGGGATTGCCTATTACATTTTTTGGGAAATTCTACTCACTCAATGCTTTAATTTTGAGCGGAAAAACTCAAGGTTAGTTTTATGGTTAGACATAAGACCCAGGAATAATTTGCAAAGTCCATTTCCGTAGTCACTCTCCCCTTTCTTAGAAACATTAAATCTGTTATCCCTTTTGCATTCTCCCCATACCCTTCAGATAGGGAATCCCTATTTCACCACCCATAGAAACTGAGGGAGGAACTGGACAATCAGGCATTGCTGGTATCCTAGGGTCTTTGTTTGGAATTCCAATAGGTACAATAAAGGAAGAATTGCACTCTGCCAGCAAAAATGTTATCCATGCCAGTTTCATTTCATTAGTTTGTCAGTGATCTGAGTTGCAACTAGGTCGAAACACATTTACCTAAATCTCAAGCAGCGCATTGAAATTATGCTTAGAAATCGGCAAGAAAGTTAATTGGGACTTCTTAAGAATGGGGTACCTCCTGCTATTTTTGGCGATTTTTTAATGGTGCCAATCACGCCACCTCCTTCGAGCGGAGTTATCGGAAGGCTGACGTTTTGAACGGGAGCAGATTTCGGCTTGACTAAAACAACTGACTTTTTATGATTTTGTTTATTAATATTCTTAAAATATTTCCTGATTTTAAACACACAAAACAATTAAAAATTTCATTTTAAAAGATAAATCAGAAATAAAAAAATAAAACATACGCAAAGATTTTGTTTAAAATTTTAAAACAATATTAAAATGTTAAAACTTTATAATATTTTAAATAAATTTTTGAATTATAAAAAACTTTTTAACCAACGGGTGCTCTAATTGAATTATCGAACTACGGAAGAACGCAAATCAACGAAGTCATTAAAGAAAAAAATTTGATTTTGAAGGAATATGAAGACTTCAATTTTCTGTTTTTAAAGTAAAAAATGAACTTAAAAAATGTTTGTTATAGAGAAAAGTAAAAACTTAAAACACACAAATTGTAGCCTTTTTTTAAAAAAATGTAAGAGAGCATGAAATAGAATACTATTTTCTCTTAGATATATTTTCAATTTCATTTTAAATAAGGAACATATGTCGGACTTGTTTATATTATGCATTATAGCAATTATCTTATAATAAAACCCTTCAGAGCGGCCAAATATTCTCGGAACGGTGGGGTGGCGACTCAGAGAGGTTTCACTGTATATATCATAGTTATAAATGAAATTGCTACAACAGATTAATTTTCAAATTTTCAACTCATAACTTATAAGAACTCTACAAAGTTATATAGTACACGAAATAATTAAATAAAATTAACAACTAAAATATGTGTAGAACCTAAATTATATCTCATGATTGAAGAAAAATATATTTATTAAAAGGACTTTGAATGTATTGAACAAAAAGAAACATTGTGAGTTTTGGTATCAGAATCTTAGGAATTTTTATATTTCAATGAAATTTTTAATGCTAACAAACACTAAATTATTAGGTAATTTTAATTTTTAGGTTTGAAAAGCACTATTTTATTTTCACTTCTAATTAAAGTACTACTTTGTTTTCCCTATTTGGCTCCAATTACACACACATATATTATGTGAAAATATTCATATTTGCATATATTATAAATTTAATCTCAACGTTTGTTTATGATTTAGTATACTATTAGTTAAAAATCCATATAAAAAAGTATAAGTTAAATTGAGTTTTATTGTCAAGTTGACAAAAATGAAAAAAAAATAAAGAAATCTCATGTACCGTGTAATGCTGAACCGATAAAACTGTAAATACAAGGAAAGTAATCTATTACAATAACTCGTTTCTATCTTTTATAAATTTATTTTAATTTTAACGTTTGTTTATAAATTTACATTATTGCGCGAATTGTTAGTGTTGCCAGAAAGAAAATTGAGTACTACAAAATTATCTATTTTCTTTTTTAATTTCGAAACTACTTTTTTGAGGCGATGAGTGTATACTGTCAAAAATATTCTATATATCATTCGTAAACCAGTTTCTCATTCAGTTAGTACAGATTACATCTTATTAGATAGAATTGCTATACTTCTATTTAAATAATAAAGTAGTAATTACTCTATGGTTTATTTACAGATTTCCGAAGCAAAAATTATAGGACTGAAGTGAAATGAATTACAAACACCGTCTTTCGTTGTACGAGAAAGTAAACTTACCGCGCTTTCACTGTTGATTGCTCTACCTGAAGTATATGAATTAAAATAATTTACTATTCTTCTCAGACATTGTCTGCTATAAACATGGATTTTACTGAAATTTTAAAAGAAGAAAATGGTGGCATGGTAGTTTTAATCTTTTTTTTCACCTATTGAACTATTCATTGAATAATTTTCTAAGGGAAATTTTTTAGACGCGTTCTTTCTTAGGCTTATTTGATATGTTTCCAATGTTGATTTTTCTGTATATTTTTTAAACACAGCTAGAAAAGACAAAAAAAATATTAATTTTAGGTGTTCGGTATTATGCATTAATGTATATTCTTTGCTGTTGTCGGAAGTATTGTTTTTAGTATGGTGTAATAAGTGAAGTTTTGTTAAGAATACTAAGTAAGAAGTAGGTAGATTGTTTTACTTATTCCCCCCCCCCCCAAAAAAAAAAAAAAAAGCCGAATAATGGCTGAATGGTTATGACGCTGATCTTTGATCTCGGAGTTCATGGGGTCGAATCCCACTATGGCATAGATATTCGTAGCCGTTCGCAATCGGCTTTAACTGTAGGTCCCGAAAAAAAAAAACAAGCTATTTCTCCTTGAACAAGTTGCTGTTTCAAGCTGGGTTTTATTAATGTAAATTTTGTTATTGGCAATTATTGTTAATGATTTTAAGATATTGAGCAAGAAATTTAAACAATCAAATTCGTTCAAACATGAAATTTACAAATGAATAAAAAATTGGCAAATATCAGCTAAAAATTTAACAAGGTACTGTAAATCATGCTAAAAGATTACTTGAAATAATAGAAACAGAAGTTATTGATATGAATGACAACTATACTAAAGAAAAAAAAGAAAGTAAATTTTTGTAATAAAATATTCTAGTTACCACTCTACTAGATTCCCATAAAAATTGCAGCGATTGTTGAACTTAATGTATTTATTTATATCTTATGTCAGTTTGTATTAGCAGTATTATCATTTTTGTTTATGTTGTACTTATTTTCAATATTTTTTTAATTAGGTACCAGGCCGTCTGATGTTTAATAATCAGACTATAATTTTCAAAAATAACAAGACTGGTAAGCCTGTACATATTCAGCCATCAGAGATTGAAAGCATCAAGTGGATTAGACTGGCTGCCAACTATGGATTGCGCATTATGCTAAAAAATGGTACCATGTACCGTTTTGGTGGTTTTAATGAAAATGTATGTGATATCTGAGTAAATATGATTCAGAAACATTTCATTAATATTAACATTTTTTAATGTAATTTTTATATATCTTTAAAAATAAGTGAAACTTACAATATTTATCATATAGGAAAATTTAATTTTCCTTCCCTTACTCTCTAATACCAGAGATTCCCAACTTGAGAGATTTGAGAGCTGCATTGGAAACCATATGTAGAATTGCAAAATGTGCATTCATAATTAGCCAATTATTGTAAAATTCTGCAAGCATTATATGAATGCTAGAATGAAATAATATGCATAAATAAATTAAAAACCACGATGTAGTCATATTAATTACTTAAATGCTTAAATATCCCTGTTACAAAATACATTTATGAGGTTATGATTATTTGTATAGTTTAACTATAAGAATAAATATACGAAAGTAAGAAATTAAAGAAAAAATAGATTAATAAAGGTTTATTACACTAATTATTTTAAAACTGCTTAAAAATTTTTAAATAAAACCTATTATACCTATGAAATTTGAATTTTGAAAATGATACTCAACTGTTTCAATTAATTTAAATTGATATGTTAAATGGCAAGAAGAAAAAATTAAAGACTAACTGAAATTAATAATGTAATTTAAAGAGTAAAATTTTGTAGGAGTATTGTATTTAGTCGTCTGTATCAACCAATGAATGAATGAATGCTGGTCACCAACTTTGTTAATGCTGATCTCAGGAAACAAGGAAAGAATTTTCTAATTGAGCTCTACACTGGTTTTTTACTGAATTTCCTAAAAAAAGTTTGCAAGTTATGATTTTTTTTTCTCAAGTTTTTGAGGATTGCTAAATAGTTCTTATGTTCTACCATATTTCTGGCTTATACCTGAAGTATCACAACTGAATATTTAAATATTGGAACCTTAAGGAAAAGGGTTACCTCTAACTAAAACACAAAATGTTTATACATAGTAGCTAAAGGTTGGATGTGGAAGGAAACAATTCTTGAATAAATGATTATGCCTTTTAAGAGGTAGTTTAAGATGTTTTTTAAGATCTTACATTGAAGGTCAATCATATTCTTAACTTGTGAAAAGATACTCTTTTTTTTATATTCATTTTCAACTTTCTATTTCAAATTCCCATTGTAATTGTTAATTAATCTCTCTCAGGTTATTTTATAATAATCAAGAATTCAGTGTTGTTAGAAATCATAAAATTTATCTTATTGGATAATTTTATGTAATATTTTTCAGTATGAATATTGCATAAAAGGAAAAGCTAAATTTTTATCTACTTAGTTTGTATTTTAATGTGGTTCTTAATTATGGACATATGGCTCCCTTTAATCTATTAAATAATACATTAAAAATGTTTTTAAATGAGCAAATTCACAGAGCCTTATCTTTTTTTTTTTTCGAAAGAATTTTAATTTTTAAAAAGTTATAAATTATTTGCTAGAATAAATTTTTTTGTGGTGTCTTTATTGCAGATTTTTTTGTATATAATAAACTCCAAGTAAATTATACTGAATTTTACAATAAAAAGTTTTATATTATTCAGCCAATCATTTAAACAGTTGGCAGGTGATGAAAAAATATAACACTTAAAATTCATTTTGAAATAAATGTTTTAAATAATTCTAATTACTTCAAAATTTCAAATGGGTGTTATCTGTTCATTAATTTAAACAGTTCATTCACTCTTGTTTTTTTTTTTTCTCAATAACATTAAAAGAACACTTTCTGAAATCTTGAGGTAAGCTGGATGAACTTCAAAGTAACAAAAAAAAAAAAAATTACGTAAATTTGGGATTTTCTAAAAACATAATTGACTGTTGATATGTATCTATATTTATTTATCATTGTAAGTACTCATAATTATATCTTAATTTTTAGGATCATGATAAGTTAGCAAAGTTTTTCACAACTAATTTTGAGCAAGAGCTAAAGAGCAAAGAACTGAGTTTAAAAGGTTGGAACTGGGGAACAGCAAAATTTCAAGGTATCTAATTTGTGATTATATACTAAAGTTTTTATTTCTCTCTTGCTTTCTTTACATTTGAGTTATTCCTAGCTGTATATTGATAGTATATAAAAATATATTTGTAGTATAGTTAAATTTAAGAATTTTAACAATTTTATAAAAATTAGTTATATTGAGGAGGAATTTTTAAATTAAAATTGCTTCTAGGATATAACTTTTGACTTTGGTAATTTGTTATTGGAAAAATTTAATGAAATAAGAGCAGAATTTATGAATTTTAATTTTAAATTAGTAGAATTATGTAATTTCAACGTTTGTTATAAGTTTTCATAATGTTATTTATAATTTGCTAGTTTTATTAACTTAAAAATTGATTCCTTGAAAAGTGCTAAAATATTTTGTATCAGGCAGAAATTCCTTTTGTTTTCACATGTTGGTAATCTGATCCATTAATTTCAATTAAAACTGCCAATGACATCTTATTCTAAAGGAACATGTTTTATGTAAACTTCAGCATTAATTTGTCTCTCTACTTTATAGTATTTAAACAAGTTATAATAAGGTAGTTTGTATTACACATCAAATGGCATTTATCTAATCATTTATACATATTTTCATAATTTCCTTAGAAGTTTTTAGATTTGCATAAACAATCAGGATTTAAATTTTAAAAAATCCAAATTTACATGGAGTAAACAATGTAATGTAATGTAAACAAATTATTTAGAAAGGTTTCTTCACTGTGCTTAAAATTTACAGTAAGCTACTAGGAAATTGCTTTCTTTACATTTATTAGAAATTTTTATTCTTTTTTAATCTAAATATTTATTCATAACAGGATCTGTATTGTCTTTTGATGTGGAGAAAACTACAGCCTTTGAAGTTCCTCTTAGTAATGTTTCTCATTGCACAAATGCTAAAAATGAAGTGACTTTAGAATTTCATCAAAATGATGATGCTCCAGTATCTCTTGTAGAATTACGTTTCCACATTCCTACTGATCCCAATTCAAGTATTGATCCTGTTCAAGTAATTGTCTAAATTTTAACATCTTTATTTGCTGTATTCTAAAAATTGTATAAATTGCTGTATCATTATTAGTTTATGAATAGTATTTTAGGATATATCTTTTTAAAATTTATTTTATTAGGCATTTGTTGACAATGTTTTAGAAAAAGCAAGTATCATTCAAGCAACTGGAGATGCTATTGTTACATTCAAGGAATTACAATGTCTTACACCTAGGTAAGTTAAATTCCTGTAATTATCTAACATAAGTGGATATCTTTTCTGTTTTATAAATTCTATTTTTTTTTTCTTCTAGGGGTCGTTATGACATCAAGATTTTTCCTACCTTTGTACAACTCCATGGCAAAACATTTGATTATAAAATCCCTTTGACTTCTATATTAAGGTTATTTTTATTACCACACAAAGACGGACGCCAAATGTTTTTTGTTGTAAGTAAACAGATGTTTATGTAAAACTTTTGTTATTTTGGAAGAAAAGGATGACTTTTGCATATTCAAGATAGTACCATTTATAAAACTCAAAATATTGTTGATGGTAGAAATAATTATCTAAAGTTGCATTTGATCTTTTATCTTAAGTTGCTACTCTTTTTTCTATTAAACTTTAATGGCAAACTATGGATTTAAATGCTATAATTTAAAAATCAAATATGTTATTTGTGCTATTTTAGTTTTAAACTGTCTTGTTTCATTAGAAATTACTTCTGAAAAAAGTTTGTACTAAAAATTTTTGAATAGACTTTATTCATGAAGTGTTTTTAGTCTTAAAATTGGGTAATCAAAATTATTTAATAATTTTTATTAAAATATAGAAGGTTGTGGGTTTTTTAAATTTTATTGTAAATACGAAAATAAAGGATAAAAAAATTTTAATGTTAAAAATCGAATGTTAATATCAAAATTAGAATAGTTGTTTTTTGAAATAGTACTCTGCGCGGTTGGTTAAAATTTTGTTTATTAGCACTTGAATGAAATATTTAAGTGCTTTTTTTTTGTTTAGTTTGTTTTAATTGTAATTAATATTTTCTTTTAGTAGTTAGCACAACTGCTTTTCTGGATATATTTAAATTCCTATGTACTTTTTTAAGAGTTACACCTTCAATTTTTAAAATAGGGTAACAAAAGTGTATATTTTTATAATACATTCTGCCTGTAGTAATTCTTGCTTCTTTTTTAGTTAAGTTTACATCCACCAATAAACCAAGGACACACACGTTATCCATTTCTTATTTTGTTGTTTAATAAGGAAGAAGAAACAACTGTGGAATTAAGTCTTTCTGAGTATGCTCATTTTTGTTTGTTTATATTGATTACAGTATTAAATATATGTGGAGCAAGGGGTCAAATATTTCTTATTTTACAATTAGAAATAGTTCTGTATCTATGACTGCATTTAAAGGTATCAAATCAAAATGTCACCACCAAAATATTGCCTCTTAACATTTTTAAAGGATTAATATTCACCTTTCCAAAATAAAAGTATTTTTTGTTGTATTTAAAATTGTTTATAAAATTATTTTATTATCTTCAAATGTTTATAATATATATGAATTTATTAACCAAGTGAAAAAATGAAGGCCATTTGGGTCAATCCTATTGAAAAAAGCCTGAAAGTAAGCATTCATTTTATTTAACATTTTCATGAAATTAGCTGATATTTTAAAGCCCTCTGCAGATGTGTCTGTATATATTGATGAGGATTAATTTTTATTTAATAGAAGTTTCCTTAAATTTTAATTAAAATAGGAGGGGAACTATGAACTTACAAATAAAGCTTTGAAAAATGAATAAAAAGTAGTTATTTTTTCATCATTAATTTAAAAAAAAATAGTTTTTTTTTTTTAAATTGTGTAAATATTTCTTCATTCACTCAGGTTCTTTTTGGTCCTGCTCCAAATCAACATTTTAGCTGTTCCAAATTCTTGAAGGGGTGCAACATCCCTCCCTGTGTATGTTTAAAAAATTGATATCACTGTGGTGCGACATAATTTTGGGGTTCTGCTGTGGTTTGTGAGACTACAGTCTTTTTTTCCCCTCTCCCAATGTCAGACAAGAGCTAATAAAAACTGGTATTCATTTCGTTGATTCTGCTTTACAGTACTGAAGTTTATGGGCTTGAATCCCTTTGCTAGCATCGATGTTTGCAGGCTTTGAAATGGGCTTTAAACTATGTTCTGGTTTCATTAGCTCTCATATAGTTAAAAGTACACTGTCAAGTTTCAAACCAAATTGAACATCTATAATACGACTAGCAAAATCGATACAGAGCTGCTGTAGGTTCAAATCCCGTTACTAATGTAGTTCTTTGTGGTTGTTCAGAATTGACTTTAAGTGGTAAATTCTGATATCTTTAGACTTTGTGTAACATAAAAGTAGATCCTAGTGTTCCTAAACTAAACCAGCTACAAACCTCCAAGTCAAAAGTGGATTTGAACCCCCTGATACTGAAGGGAAGTGTCCTATTAATCATTGCCTGGAAATTTCATTATGTAAAAATATTTTTAAATTGTCTACTTAGAGAACAAATAGTTTTACACAGGTTGTACATTATTTAAATTCTGATTTTAAATAAATCAATTTAAATTAAATTCAATGAAAATTTTTTAAACTTAGAAAATAAATTCTGTAGTCACAAATAAAAAATTTGTTTTCAGAAATGTCTTAAAAATTTTCTATCTGAAATACATTTTTGCATTATTAGGGTTATTTATTTGCTTTTTTAATTAGGATATTTAAGAAACGTCTGATTTGAATCTGTTTTAAACATTTTTTGATTAGGATACTTTAGTACTTGTTTAATATTAAAATTTAGTTTCTTGTATATTTTATATTTAGGTATTTGTTTTTGCATTATATAAATCAAAATACTATTTTTAATAGTTCTTTGCTTTTTTTTCTTCTTCATTCCCCCCCCCCCGCTTTTTCCTTGTTTTTTCTCAAATATTTTATTACTGTGTGTGGTAATAGTTTAATCTAGCAATTATTACACCAAAAAACAGATTTATCCTAAATAAAATGTATTTGAGATTTAAAATTCAAGCTCTAAGAAGGTTATTTATTAAACAATTAAGGGTATGTTTCATCAAAAGAATTTTGATAAGTTTTTCATTTTAATTGTTAAAATTAAAGCTGTCACTGCTTTAATTTACTAACAATTAAAATCTCTTCTTTAAATTTATTAATATTACATTAAATCTAATTTGAGTAATGTACAATTATTTGTTATATGTAATTAACTTTTTAGCTTAGGGTTTTTGATTAGGAATTATTTAAATTACCCCTGTATAGTAGAGTTTGCAATTTTCTCAATATCCGTAATTTTAGCCATATTTCATTGAAGGTTTAACATGATGTTCATCTAAAATAGTTTTATATAACTGATTTGTTAACTACTTTTCTATTTGAATTGTATCTATAGAAATCTCAAATATGTTAAATAATGTCCTGAAGGTACTTTCATAAAAGTAGTCATTCTTGAATGACATTTTTATATGGTTGCAGTACAAGTGTATAAAATTACTCTTAAGCAGAGTCATTTAAAAAAATAAAAGTAGATCCTTGCTTGATCAATTTTTTTAGTGTACTAACCAGAATATCTCCATTTATTGAGTTTCATGGCTTGATAATATGTAAAATCAATAGAGCTGTTATCAAACTATTCCTTTGTGTCATGGATAAAATAAAAACAAAGATATTAATAAGTTGCTATTGTAAGTACAGTGTATATATGTGAAATTTTAGTTTTATATATATATATATATATATATATATATATATATATATATATACAATTTTAGCTTCTAATTTTTAATTTCTTTTTAAGGGAAGACATAACAAAAAAATATGAAGATAAGTTGCAAAAGGAGATGTCTGGCCCAACATTTGAAGTAATAAGCAGAGTAATGAAAGCAATTGTTCAGAGAAAAATAACTGTACCTGGAACATTTAAAGGGTATGTTTTGTTTTTATGACAGTGTTTTTCTTTTTTTTTTTTTTAATGAATTTATTTCTTGGTTATTAATTAAAATAAAAAGCTACACACCAGATCCTTCTATGGACAAATAATTTTTAATTTGGATTATGTACCATGTGATTTCGGGCAAGATCAGTGTGTAATACAGTAACTTTGAAGTATCTAATAAAATATCTCCCTGCCTTTTATGTATAAGAATATTCAAATAATAAATACATTTTTTTTCATTATAAAATTGAATGCATTTAATTTTGTGAACTTAATTAATTGACCATTAAAATATACATGGTATAGTATTTTTGTTAACAAGCATATAATATATATTTCTTTTATTATTTAATAGGCACAGTGGTACTCAAACTATTACTTGTTCTTATCGTGCTGGAAATGGACTACTTTACCCTCTTGAAAGAGGATTGATATATGTACATAAGCCTCCTGTTCATATTCGATTTGATGAAATAGCCAGCGTTAATTTTGCCCGTAGTGGTGGAAGTACAAGATCATTTGATTTTGAAATTGAAACCAAATCTGGAGTAGTACATACTTTTAGCAGCATAGAAAAGTAAGAGTTTCATGTCTTGTTATTAAATTATGTAAAATATTTTAATTATAATATTTGTTTCCAAAATTCTTTTGAAAACTGTTAAATTATGTATAGAATGCCGTTAAAATTATACAATTGTTGTTGTTGTTGTTTTTTTAATTTGGTACTGAACATTGAATAAAGTTTAAAAATCCTTGATTATAACTTCATAATAAAACTCTTTGAATTTTAAAATAAGTAATAAAATTAAACATCTTACTAGAAATTGTTACAGTTTTGTATAGAAATTTGCCTTAATTGTTCATACTAGGTGGCTTTAGTGATTATTTTATTCTCATATGAAAAGTTTCATAAAATCTGTTGTTTCAATATATATGAAGTGAAATCTTTGTGTCAAAATATAGCAATAAATGCAAAGCAAATATAAATGGAAAAAAAATTGTATGCCAACTGTTTCAAAGCCTTGAACAACAGTGTCCATGCAAGTGAAACTCAGTGGCCTGAGACAAATATATATATTCATTTGCTTAACTTGTTTAGAAGTTCTAATCATATAAATTCAGACTTACCAACACTCAGGCACCTCTGTCAGAAGCAACATGGCCAGGGTTGGGAAAAAAAATCATGATTAAAAAAAAAAAAATCAGATTTATTTGATTTAAAACAGATTTTTTTATATTTTTTTCTGAATACTAATTTTAATTGTTGTGTTTATGCTTTTTGCAATATACATAGAATAGTTTGTTATAAGAAGTAACATCTTATCGATCTAGTATGTTCTACACACTGATTACCTAAAATTAAATATATAAATTTTAATCTAAATACATTCCATTATTTTGTAATTGGATAGTGCAAACTAAATAAGATGTAAATTTAAAGAACAAATTAAATCTTCTTTTAATGGAAACTATTTTAATCACAATTATTTAATATTTTTTAAGCACTGAATTATGGATTTAATTGTTTCAATAAAAATAATAACTTTGATGCTTTATCCACTCCTATAATTGGTTATGAAGGCTAGAATGAACAATACCAAAAGAAGAAAACTGGATTTCAAGTTCTGTAATACTCTCTTTACCTCCCATTTCATAAAATGAATTCCACCAGTCATAATCATTGTACTACCCCTACTACATACTTTCTGATAACAACCCCTAAATTCTTGGAAAGAACATGGTATCTATTTACAATTATTTACTTATTGGCATTACTGTGCTGACTGATTCCCAATTCTCCTGTCTTTGGAATATAGGTTTTATGAGAAATGGAAAAAAAAATGATTTCAATCAATGATTTTTTCAAAAAAATTCAACTGATTTAAATCATGGCAACCCTGAACATGGCAGCTTGAAAATTTAACATGCTACTCACAAATTAAATGCTTATGCAATTTACATACATAATAAACAAAACAAAATAACCCAAACAAATTATACATAATTACATACTTTATTGGTTTCTAAATTAAAGTTGAGCAAATTAAATATAAACACACAGTAAATTATAAAAGTTAAATTAAAATTTATGCATATAACACATTGACTGCCATACATGTTTACAGTGAAATCTCCTTCAGTATTGCTGTACAAAGCATATTTTTCTAGGTACTCCCTCAACTGCTTCAATTTATTTCAGCTATTGGTCTCTTTGAAACTTAATTGTTAAATTTTTAACTTACTGCTGAGACTTTAGTTCCAGGAAAAGGGAAGCTTTCAGTACAATAAGCCATGGGTTGCAGTGCTGGTGTTCTTATGAGTTGCCCCATCCTGAATCTAAATCTGTATCTACTCCCATCGATATTATAATAATGTGAATTGCTAATTGTTTCAGGAATAATCTCACACTTAGTTTATTTCCATTTTATCATTTCTGTTTATTTGTGTTCAATACTTTGTGTATGTTTCTCATTTTGTCATTATACACAATCAGTTTGAATCTTTTCAGAGAGCATATAACTTAAAATCTTTACCCTAATTCGTTGAAATGTTGAAAAGAAATATAGAAAACTTATTTGTAAATGAGTCAATGCAGTGAGCAAAAAAAGCTTTTAGAAGACTTACAGTAACTTTCTTAATAAACCATTTCTGTATTACTTTTATAACAAATCAAAAGTTTTGTTACTTCCAGTGAAGTATTTTTTCAAATATATACGAATATCCTTCGCGAGTAGTCAGATAAACGTCATTGCAATCAGAAACTTTGCTGTCACTTGAATATAGACAACGTGGCAGTCAATGTGTTAATAAAGTGTAAGCAGTCTAACAACTTTTCTTTCAGAAAAGTTTTTCTTGTGGCAACATTTTTATCCTGATTAAAATTTGTACATTATGTATATTTTTCTATCATGAGGGATTCTAGAGTTTCTCTACTGAAATGTGATCTAAGTTCAGTTTGGTTTTTCCTCACAGCACTGAAAACTCTTTCACATGCAGCGAATTATCAATTCCTCTCCTTTCTCCAAAAATTTCAGAGCAGTTTGCATGTCTGTTAATTCAGGATATATTTTCATATTAAATTTGTTATGTATTTTGTGATGGTAAAGTGTGTGGGTGTTTGTATGTATATATATATATATATATATATATATATATATATTCATAGCATAAGATTGCTTCCATTTTTAAAGTTTGTTATATGACTTTGCTTACATCCTGGATTATAATTCTCTATCTTAGGAAATTTAGAATAATTTTGTGATTAAGTCAATAGAGATGATACTATAAGAATAATATATAGCTTTAAATTTGATTAGATATAATTCTTCATTGGTATTAGAAAAATTTTAATAAAAAGTGTGTAGTATTTATACAAATAAATACAGTGGACTCCACTTAATGTGATTGCAGTTAATGTTATCAATCGCTTATTGTTATCGAAATCACTTAGTCCCGATTTTCTCTATTCATTTGTATGTTTAAATTGTCTCTTTATGTGATCGTTACATTGGTTAATGTTTTCAGTTTCTGAACTAACTAACAAAGGAATATTCCCAATGTATTCAGGAGGAATCTACTCTTTCCTTTCCCTTATTTGAATTTCCGAGAATTCTCCCTCTTCCACCTAGGGAAATCGGAAGTGAACTAAAGAGTGGGGAATTACACGTCCCTGGAATTTTGCTCACTTATGTGCAGCTTGTTGATATGGAAGCCAGAAAGTGAAACGATTTAACATTAAAACAAAAGATCAAAATTTTAATGTTATGACAAGTTACCAAAAATGAGTCAGTGCAATATTTCTCATCCTCTGTTGTGCAAAATTATTAAAACTCATGAGGATCTTACTAGAAATAAACAAAATAAAAATATAAAGACACATTCCAGTAGCTTCTGCATTAACAGAATCTGAAGTCTGTCAGATTGTCATAGGAAAATAGACGAATGATGGAACTGATGAGTCAGACGAATAATCTCTTGATATCAAGACATCTCCTATAATTGTTAAAATGTGCAATGCATTGAAAGTGTTAAAATATGAAGTACAACACTGCTCCAATGACTTAAAAAACATTATAATTACGTACAAATTGTCAATTTAGAAAAAATTGTAAACAGTCAACAAATGATCATTTTTTTTAATTATGTATGCGATTCTTATGTGTTAAATGATAATATACAGTACATAAATATAAGGTGCGAGTTAAAGAGGAGATAAATTTATCTAATTTTGCTAATCGGTTATTGTTATCAAAATCATGGTGTCCCAAACTGATCACATTAAGCTGAGTCCACTGTGGTATGTTTTCTATAATGCATACATTTGCCAATAATTGGTTCAGTCTAATAGTGAAAAACTTTAGAGATACAAGAAAGAATCATACAATTTACATATGCAATAGTTTTACTGTGATGTTAAATATGATTATTATAAATAATACTACAGTAACTTATTTTCTTATGTATGATTTTACAATTTTAACTTGGATGTCAGCATTATCTGTCAATATGCTGGGGTGTTTTGGGGAATCTCCAGAATTCCAGAGATTTTGCACTAACCATATCAGTTTTTCGGAAAAATAAAATTATCTTATGACTCAAATAATTCCCAAACTGAGATACAGTATACTAGACTCTTGAGTCTTTAAATAACAGGTTAAATCTTAATTAATCTATTTTGACAGCTCACTGCTGGAAGGTACTAAAAAAGGTATGGGTCATTTACAATTTTGAAGTATAGAAATGTTCAAGTATGAAAACCATAGAGTATGTAAGATGGCATAACAGCTGTTAAAGATTGAAAGTGTAAAAGAAGGATAATTTTCATTGAATGTAAATGAAAGTACAGGCAATTTTTTTTAATTTAAGAGAGCAAATTATTTAACTTAAAGAAATTGAATGCTTGCTCTTTATTAAAAACAGTTGCAAAAATATGCTTTTAAATTTTCCCAGAGTAAAATTTAATCGTTTTAAATTAATTTATTATACTTCCATATCTTTATTTTTATTTTTTTTTACATGAAATTATTTAATTTTCATCCCCCTTCCCCCAATCTGAAATGTAGTTCACTGATACTTGTTTTTGCATCCTTAACGTAAGTCTCTAAGGAGTTTTGTTGCACTTCTTGCTGAAATTGTATGATTTTGTACTGTTTGAAATGGAATATTTAATTTGAAATAATAAATATGAGGGGGAAAATTTGAGATTTATTTCTATTGCATAATTACTTCGTGATATTTCAGATAATTAAGAACTTATGCTTTTAAATGACAATAAAATGAAAACATAGAATTTGCTCTTTCATAAAATTACCTTCTTTTTAATCTTATTGTACATTTTTACTGTTTTTGACATACATTAGTTATGGATAGTTTTTTTTTCTTTTTTTTTTTTTTTTTTTGGTTTGTTTTTTTTTATTTTTTTTTTTTTTAAATCCATATTAGACAAAGAAGGATAATGGGAATTTAATTCTGTTCTTCTGTACCATACTTAAAACCATAAATATGGCATAAATTTCAACATTAGTATATATTATTACATAAGATTTTAAGACTTAAATTCTTAATTTGGGTTCATAGCTGTATTGTGTATAGTATATATTTATTTTCCTTAACATTTTGTAAGTTTTTTTATATCTAGTATACTTGATTTTATATATCATATCTATATTTTAGAGAAGAGTATGGAAGGTTATTTGATTTTGTTAATTCAAAGAAACTGAGAATTAAGAACAGAAATACTGGGTTGGTAAGTATGCTTAAAAGTTTGTTTTGTCATTATGTAACTAAACATTTAGTTGAGAACATTCCTTAAGCTGTTTACGTCCTTTAAAATATATCTGGAATTTTTAAGGTATTTTCAATACTTCAAATTCATTTAATTTTGTGTGGAGGGGGGCAAATTTTTTTCTTTGCATATCCTTTTTAATTCAACAAATAAATCAAATTCAGAAATGTGTATTAGGCCTTTAAGAACTTTTAGCCACTAATATTAAAATGCATAATTACATAATATTTATATTTAACAGAGAATATTTTAAAAAATAACGTGTTGGGCCTTACTGTTTATTATTTGGTACTACCTTTAAATGTTTTATAGTAGCTTTAAGTTACCTTTTCTATTATCCCCAACTTTTCCTTGTGGGTATGTTTGAATGTGATATTTAATTTTTACTTGTAATCCTTTTGGGAATAACTAGATGATTAGGTGCTGACCTTCGGTGCCAGAGTTTGTGTGTTCGAATCTCACTGTGGCATGGTTGTTTGTAGCCATTCAGAATCGGCTTAAATCAGTAGGTCCCTGTCTCATTTGTCCTTGTGTTGCAAAAATTAGACCATAGTTCTCCAAACCAATCCTTTTGGGAATATATTGTTGGTTTTGTTTTTGTATTAACTGTTTAGAATAATTGTTTAAAACCTTGTTCAAATAAGATTGCAAAATCATTCATTACTTTTTGTTATAGTAGTTGCTATTTAAAAATAAAGGACTTGCTTGCTATAATTTCTTAAATTAGGCTAGGAATGTAGCTTCAAACAAAATCAGAAAAGCTAGTTAAGGTGATATACATATTTTTTTATGTTACTCAAATTTAAGCTTGTTACTGTTACAAATTATACCCTTGCTGTGTTATATCTACATTGTGTACAGCCAGTGTGGTGTTCCTTGGACAACTAATACCAGTACCACAAGGCGGTCTATAGCCCTTCCTTGCTCACAGGGTTCTCATGATCCTTAAAAGTCCTTAAGAACTCCTTATTTTTAGCTTTCATTTTTACGGACCCTTAAAACTACTAATTTTTATCAAAGGTCCTTTAAAACTCTTTAATTTTTAAATTGGAAGGCGATCGATTTCTCCATAGAAACAATCTACTGTCATCACGTGATTTCCTATCAGTGTTCGATGTACTCTCCATATTTTCTGGTTTTTTAAATTCGGAGTTAAACTTGCCCAAAACCGGTTCTAAGAACGCTAGTACAAGTGATAAGTACTGGTCAAAGAATATATATTAAGAATATATAAAATATTTGTTAATGTTGTCCTCAAATACATATGGTTCTAGTGTATTAATGTAGTAATTCAAAATTCCATTTCTTGATATCCTTAAAAAATTATGTAAATACTTTTAGTTTATTAGTACTTTTTATGGTCACGAGCTAGAAAACTTATTTGACAAATAAATAATCTTTTGCTTACTGAAAAGTTGAAAGAAGTTACTGAAAGCATGGAAGGTGGGAAGGTTGTAGATATTTCAGTTACTTATGGAAGTTTAATTTCCGTGCATTGAATGTAATAGAAAAGTGTAAAACTTCTCTTTCCTCAGGCAACATCAGTTGGTTAGTTGAAATTCAGTGGCACTAACTTCTCTTGGAACAAGCTGCACCAAACAAAATGAAAAATATAAACAAAGTAACCAATTTAAAAACACACACACAAGACCAGGCAACGTTGGGTATAATCGGCTAGTTAATTAATACATATATATCAGTCATTTTTAAACCCTCAAAAAGTACTGTTTATAATATATTTTATTCACAATTTATTTTTAGTTTGACCACTCAAAAAACTTTAGATTACATTTTTCAAAATTAGTTTTTGTCAAATAGATTTATATTTTAGGCATTTTTATAAACTGAATTCTGAAATTTGAAAATAGGGCATTTATTAAATTAATCATACCTTGTCTGGTTCATAATCATTAAAATATGTTCTTTAGAAATTAGTGTTTGTCGTTTTGCCATGTATTTCAAGTAGGTCCTTATAAAAAGCTACTTTAATCCTTAGACAGTCCTAATTTTTGTTCTGAAAAAATAGTGGGAACTCTGGTTCAGAAAAATAAAGTTTCAGATCTGCAATCTCTTGTAAATGAACTGGTGAATGTAAAAATTGATGTGACAGCATGATGTAATTATGAAGTCTATATTTGTTGACCAAACTTAGTTGAATAAAATAAATATATGAAAATATTGCCCTGATTAATAATAATAATAATTTATAATTTTGACATGATTCTTGAAGTTATTAACCTTTATGATAAATTTCAAAACTTTTTTTCCCTCTAAATATTTCGGCATAAAAATTTTCTGCCAATTATGATTTTCTAACTTTCTATGTGTGAGACTGAGAATTTGTAGCAGCCATGTCATAAAAGAAAACTTTTACAGACTAAAGAAAAACCTGTGTATAATGAGGATGAACTAGTAGATTCTGATGTTGAAGATGAACCTGATGCTTATCTGCAACGAGTAAAGGCTGAAGGTCGTGAACGAGAAGAAGGTGGAGGATCAACTGATGAGGAATCATCAGATGAATCTTTTGCTCCTGAAGAAAGTGGAAGTGAGGTTGCAGAAGAGTAGGTTGATTTCATTTTATGGATTAGATAGTTTAATTCTTGTGATAATTAAGTTTCATAGAAAAAAATAGTAATGATATGAGGCAATTTTTAAAATTGTCACATTCTTAAAATAATTCCTAGACCACCTTCTTTTATGTGTACAATATTTTCCAGTGTTTAAACATGTGCATAGTTTACATAATATACATTTATTTAATCTCCCTTTTTCTGATTGTTATATATTAAATTTCTTTGTAAAACATGTTTGTGTTATTTTATACTTATTTTAAAATCTTTGAAATTATTGAATAATTATATATAACTTATTTTAATTGCATTAAGTATGCATATTAATGTATTTATTTGTGTGTAGATATGATAGCAATCCACCTACAAGCTCAGACAGTGAAGATGATGAAGGTTCTGACAAAGGTTCTGATGAAGACTCGGGTGACGGTGAAAGGAAAATTAAAGAAAAGAAGCACAAAGAGGTTAAAAAATCTAAGAGTGCAAAAACTGTTGTAAGTGGGCTTTATGATATGTTGAACTGTTTATGGAGTACAGTTGCTTTGTTTTTACAAATTCAATTAAAGTCTGCTTATAAATTAAAACTATTACACATTATAAGTGAAATTAATAATATCAATTTTTCATTTTTTGCTGATTGAATGGGGGATTAATCTTGCTGCAAAAGAGTTCAAATTAATCTTTAATTACATGCTTACCATTTTTCTTTGTATCTTGACATAGACAGACATGATTGTGTAATGAAACAGCATTCCTTTGCATTATATCTCACTATTCTGTTGGATACTAGTATACATAAGACTGTAAAGAGGTGTTCTAAATTATTTTTCCAATTTCCTGGTATGGCAGTTCTAAATGCAAATATTTTATTAAGGACAAGAACTGTGCAAAAATTTTCATATTTAGAATTTAAATAGTATGTTGTTAAATCAAGTAAGTTAAAAAATAAATAAATATGTAACAAATAAAAAAGAAACTTTTTCCAAAAAGCCTCTTTAAAATGTGTTGGCTATAACTTTACTAATATGGTTAGTAAAAGTGAAAATATGTAATAGGATATATAGTTTGTTCCTGAAGCTCATTAAAAGAGCAACAGAATAAACCTAATGAATGCAGGATTAGCAATGTAAGATTACAATGATTTAAAAAAATTCATATACTAAAAGTTCTACTGGTATTCTTCTTCCTTTAATTTTTTAATAATTAATATACTTATTTAAGGTATTTAAGTATCTGAATTTAATTTCATTGTATTGTATGTTTGTTACGTTTAGTTCATATTCAATTAATTCTGGTCACTATCATAATAATATATATAAAACTGAGTAATCAAGGCAATTATAAAATAAACACACTTTTTTTTTTTTTGTAATTTTGTTTGCATTTTTAAAAATTTTTTATGAAGTAATTTAACAATGTCTCAAAGATTCTTTGTTTAAATATTAGAAAGAGCCTGGAACTCGCAAAAAGAGGCAGAAGAAAGAAAAGGATGAAAATAAACCTAAGCGTGCTCCTTCTGCTTATTTCTTGTATTTAGCTGAAATGCGTGAACAAATCAAGAGAGATAATCCTGGAATTAGTATAACGGAAATTACGAAGAAAGCTGGTGAGATGTGGAAGGAGGTTTCTGATAAAAGTGTAAGTATTAATTTAATTTTTTTTTACACACATCCATAAGAAGCATGTTTTGGAAAATAATTATTCACCTTGGTACCTTACGTCAGATTTTTACTATAAAAGGGTGCCATGTACTATTTTTTCAAAAAGTTTTTTTTTATTCTTTTTTTTTTTTTTTTTTTTTTTTTCTTGTAGTACTAACAGACATTTTAGTACATATCATTTAAAAAAAAAAAAAAAAAAAAAAAAAAAAAAAAAAAAACTTAAAGGGTAAAAATATATTTTGTGTGTATATGGAATTTTATGAAAATTGCTTAGTTACTACATGATTAATTGTGAAAATGTGAAATATTAAGTAATTTTAAAAAAATATTTATTATAAGCACGCATTAGATTTATAAAAATATTTACATAATTTTTCTTTTATATTTTTCCAATTATATGGTAACACATTTGTTTTGTTTTATTTTTTCTCATTAGAAATGGGAAGAAGCTGCTGCAGCAGCTAAAAAGGAATATGAAAAGGCAATGGCTGAGTACAAAGCAAGTGGTGGAGGGTAAGATTAAAAAAAAAAAAAATTTCATATATTAAACATAGCGATAGTATTATTTTGTAATATACACAATATTTTTAAAAAAACTAGTCATTAATCATTTCAGAATTACCAATTCAGTAATTTTTTAAATTACCAACTTATTCCTATTATCTTGAACATATGAGATTCTTATCCAAAATTTAAAAAAAAAAATTGTGTATGTTCCAAAAATTTAAAAGAATTTTCTGAAAATCAAAAATAAAATTTTTTTTGAAGCTATCTCATGTTTTAAATTAAATATGTATAAGTAAATTTTGAAGATAATAAGAAAGGTTTTCTCTTTCTTATTTTTTCTTTTTTGCAGTGTTCAAATTTGTGCCAATAATGGTAATGTGTTATCAGTTGGTTAACAGGACATATGCATAAAAGTCAAAAAGCATATTATGCAGCATACCTAAAACATCTAGAACTGGTGTGGTTCTAGTAGTAATAGTACAGCAAAGCCATAATTGTGTTAATAGAAAACAGCTATGTTTTCTGGAGTTCGGGTTTGGAAAACAAACAATTTTTCAAAGGGACCTCCTACTTAATATTTTTAATAGCAATTATATAAATATATGTAATGTTGTTTGTGTTTTTATTATTTTAAACAGAATGCATTTATATTTGAACACAAAAATGAAGTGATTAGAATATATTAGTATGTGGATATTTGGTAAATGCTATATATTGCAATATTAAAATGCAGATATCGATGTCAGGATCTGATAATATAAATCTATTTTAAATTAGTAATGCATACTTTTTCAGACAGTTTTTGTGAAATTTTATTTTATTTTAAAAGAACTAACCATGATGTATATCTTTTGATAATTTTATTATTAACAGCATATTTAACAAATTAATCTTATCGCCTTTACTATGAAAAGTTTCAATTCTATGCATAATAAGAGTAGAACAAATGTGCCATAACAATACCTTTGTACCATTGTGTTCCAAAACTCATGTTTTAGGCAAATTGTGCCAGACTGCTCCAAAATGCTGAATATTCCTTGCTCAAAAAATCACATATTACCATCTTTTGTTGCAATGCTCCGGTAAACAGAATTTACTGATCATTTTTTCATTTTGTCCTGGCAACAGAATTGTAAATTCCAATTTCTCATTAGAACGAGGGGGGGGGGGTACTTTGAGAATGAACGATGGGCATTTAAAGTTTGGCACTGCAGTGATGTCCTGATTCATGTGCTCTTAGTTTAGGCAGTAGGGTATAAAAGACTCTTTATTCCTGTTTCAGATGATGTCATATTTGGTGATAGACTAGTTTGGTTTTAAAATAAATTTTGCATCCTCTTAGTTCAAGTAAAATGAGTAACTGTCGTGGATCTGCTATGCTACCAATTTAAAAAAAAAAAAAAAAATACCTCTGCAACTGAATTTTTTTTCTGAGAGAAAGCAGCTGCCTACTTCTCCCATTTGTCCATAGAGCTGGGTTTCCATTCATCTATTTTTAGTGCACTGAGACTTGTGACATATTACAGTGCCTTAACTGCGTGGCAAGACATTTACTATGGTGTGACCAGGTGTATTTGTGCTCCGATGTGTAGTGTCTTGTTATGTATGATTTGCCAATGATTGAGAAAAGAACATATTGGCTTGTAATGTGACAAAGGACTTGAAGGAAAGAGGATGATTTCAGAACGTCCTAGACCGAGCCGGTAATAATGTGTATATTTCATTATGAGAAGCGAAACTGTTGAAGATACGGGCGTAGAAAAACTGACACTCATTAGGGTAGAGTGCACTACACTGGAAAGATCGAGGTCTTCTACCGCAGCAGTGCAGTTTGATCAGTCATCTGTTTTTTTTCTCATGTGTTAATGAGGCAAGACATGGTGGGCTTCTCTCTCACCCATATATTCAGCCTGCTGGACCCCCTCCCCTCCCTCCATTTTGTTTCTGATAGTCTGATAAGGGTTGTAAAAAAACCCTGGGTTTTTATATTAAAATCTCAGCCCAGGTAAATTTCATTTAAAAAAATCTGGTTTGGGGGTGCGGTATAAATCTGGGTTTTTTTTTTTTTGTTGTTTTGTTTTTTTTTTAACTAGCTATATTAATACATAACATGCTTATGTGTGTTTTAGTCTTTTGTTATGCTTAATGGTACACTGTTTAGCAAGAACCAGAAACATTAACCCATTCATGACCAACATCTCATATGCAACACACCGATATCACTCTTATCAGTCCAGCGTTGCCTCTATGCAATAATCTTCAGTTGATATTGAAAGACCAGCATCGTGTATGCATGATCAGAGATCGGAATGTTTTAATTTTTAAATACTATATTTGATTACTAGGTGGCATTAAACTGCAGTGGTTTTCACAACAGTCTATTCTTATCGCATTTACGTGCTGGTTCTCAAGTGGTTAATTAATAAAATTAATTATTCTGTTTAAAATAGTGTTTTCAAATAAATATATATATATATATAAACTATTGGAGATGCAGATGTCAAAACTTAGAAGCTTATCCCTTTTATACTGAAGCCATCATTTAAGAACAGATTTTTCAAAATTTGATCCCCAAGGTGAAAGAGAGGCAAGGGGCAAAATGTATTTTTCACATATTCCTTCATATCTAAAGGGAAAAGAATAAAAGCTATCCATTATATTCTTGCTTAAAATGTAAGGAACACAAATCAATATTGACATCAGCATGGATGAAGAGGGGGATCGCCTGGTATAAAATACAAGTTTACATAATATACAACTAAACCTTACTAAGTGTATACCAGTGCAATCCTGGCTATGGAAAGCTAGTATTTACATATACTACCAGAAAGTAACTTTATTTGAGTTTTAAATATGGAAACAGAAAAGCAGGGCACTTTAATCATTTTTGCTTTTAGTTTCCAATTAAAAGTTATGATAGCTTAATTAGTTCACTTAAAATATAAAGGGAGAAATTCATCAAACATAGAAGAACTGGTCTTAGAATGGCAAGGGAGCATTAATAGTAATTATGTGATAACAATGACATAACAAATATCAGGCCGATCGAAGAACAGCACCTGAGCGATGGCTAAATGGGTATGGTACTACTCTTCGATACGGAAGTTCAAGGATTTTAATCCTACTGCTGACATGGATGTTCATAGCCATTTATAGATTAAATTTTTATTAATATAATTATTTTTTAATAAAAATTACTTAAGATTTTTGAACAAAATATAAGTTTATCTTTGGGGCTATTATATATAAACATTATAGGGTTATGTTTGGCTATTATTCACGGTCACCCTAATAATACCTAAGTACCCTGAATTCAAATTGGAAACTTTTTGATTGCATTCAGAAAATTGTTATATGTTTAAACTTAGGTATGTAGATACATTTTTTTTTTTTTATGAGAGTTTATAAACATTTATAAAGTATTTTTTATCATAATTTCCTGTAATTTCTCTAAAAGCATGCATTTTATTTGTGTTTACATCAAAACTTTTATTCATATACACTTTAACAAAACATTTTTAAAGTCATGGAAAATGATCTAGCATAAATTATATGATATAATAATCGGATATAATTACATGGCTGCATGATTATCATCATCGTTTCCACCGGATTAAATCGTAACGCAAATGGTTAACAAAACATTTTTAAAGTCAGGGAAAGTCATGGATTTGAGAAATTTTATTTTGGCAGATACCCTTTAGGTAGATATTACACACTTCATTGCTTTGCCTGATTCTAATTTTTTTTTTCTCTCTCTCTCTCAAAGAGTTTACACACTTAAAAACATACTAATATTAAGTCCATAAAAAAGGGCCATTAAAACTCTTTATGAACAAATTGCTTCTAATAGTAGCCAAAAATTCAATTGTTTTTATATTAACTTGGTTTCTTATATCTATATCCTAACTCATTGAATTTTCTTTATTTGAATTGGAAAGAAAAAGGGAGGGATTTTTGGGGACAGCCCTCAAAATATATTTTATTTATTACTATGATTAAAAAATTTATTCATCCTGTTTGTAACTGTGAAAAACCCTTAATCACATCTGCTCTAAAATGTTGTTAATGCTGTTCCTCACTAGAATAGTAAACTTTTTGATTTAAATTATGTTGTTTTATATTTATCACATGAAGAAAAAGATGCTATGGCTTAACTCCACTGTTTGTCTAAGTAAAATAACATTTTAATGCATTATGTTCAACTGAATGTATATGACTTTGAGAATCAATAAGTATTGAAGTTATGCTGAATTTTGCTTGGCTCAAGCAATTTATTCTTTTTTAGTGCTTTATAAAATGTATTCATATATATTTACCCTGTTCTTATGTTTCTTAGAATGAAAGCGAAGGAAGACTCTAAAGAAAAAGCACCAAGAAAAGAAAAGACACCGAGGAAAGAAAAAGAGAAAAAGTCGTCGCCTGTTAAATCCCCTACTAAATCTCCTGGTTCTTTCAAAAGCAAAGAATATATTAGTAGCAGTTCTGATAGTAGTGACAGTGAGGATAAGCCACTGAAAAAAGCTACTAGTAAAGGGTCTGATTCAGATGACGATAAGGTATGATTTCGTGGAATATTAATCATATTTGTGTTATACTAGATTAGAATGCCTGTTCCCTTTTCCACCCTAGATCACCTAATGGAGTAAAATTTTGACTCTAGCTTGTTTTTGAAGGGGTAATAAAATATACAGGATGCACAGATTTAGATATATGCTTCTAGAACATGTAAATTTACGTATACAATTCATTGTGCTACCAAAAAGAAAAATCATAAATTTATAACTTTTCAAGAATTTTAATTGGGGTTAAAAATTCTTGGTTTTAGACCTTTCTTTTTAAAGGATGAAATTATTTATTACAGATAAGTCTAGTGCATTTTAAAATGTATAACAGGCCATCTTTAGATGAAATGACCAATTATGTCTGCACATATCTGCTGAAATAACTTTCTCACTTTCTGGAATTTTTTGTTGAGGAGTTCTTGGTAAAATAGCTGTTTGGTGCAAGACATTTTTTTACTTTTAAATTATGCAACGTTCAAATAACACTTCAGGTCAAAGGGAATGGATCAACAGAGGTAATGAGCCAAAATTAAGTCACACTATGGTTCTTAATGTATCTATATTGCTGTTCTAGGGATATCTGTTAATTATTTGAACTTTTTAAAGTATGCTAAACACCTATGTGTGAAATTTGTGCCAAAATTACATTAAGTTAAGCAAGGGTAACATAACTTTCTCTTCAACATTACAGTAGTTTTAGTAAATTTATATTTGACAGTTTTTCTATTTTGTAGATGGAAGTGGATGAGGCATCAGCATCTGGAAATGAATCAGGATCGGATTGAAATAAAGGTTTCAACATGTTGTATATAATTTTTTTTAATTGGTAATAAATCTGTACTTCAAAATAATTCTTTTTTATTTAAATAATGTTACACAATATTGAGTAATGTGCAATAACTTTAGTGTTGCCCTTAAGAAACTTTCTTCTTAGCTGAAACAATGTCATGGAACACATACTTTTGTTTTCAGAATATTGTTTTATTTGCTTAAAACTGAATGCAATGACAACAAGTGAACTCCTTTTTGAGCTGAATTTTACATTTAATTACACATTTTACATAATTACATCACATGAAGGATCATAACTTTCTAGTGATTTAAACAACGAAAAAGCACAATTGTCCTGTTTAAATACAATAGAATTTTGATTCTTCTCTTATAGGAACAAATTAAGTGACTTAATAAGCATGATCCTTGATGAAGAGGGTTTCAGCTGCAGCAGCTCCTGCTACACCACCACCATACTTTCCAAGGGAGGCCTCGCTATTGGCCTGTTGAGTGAAGGTGTAAAAAGAAAAGTAAAAGCACAATGAGGTTATTTGTCACACACACATTAAAGAAAAAAACAGAAAACAAATTAGAAGAAAGGATTTGAGTATTTTAAATGTAATTACAGTTATTTAGGAGACAAATATAGGAATGTAGAGCACTATAGCTTATAAAGCTGTGCAGAGTAAATGATCAATTAGAAATTTTAGAAGGGAAAAAAAGCATTGTTAGCAAGCATTTTGGCACATTTTGTTAAAAATTAAGACAAACATGCAAACATTGAATAATTAATAGATTGGGTTAGTAAGAATGAGTGGGAACAAAGTTGGATGATTTGGAAGCAAGACTGTCTATGGAACCCGCTACGTATTTGCCCTGGCATGCAAGTCCATTGGCCTGGAAAAAAATTTTGTATTTTAAAGCAACTATAAATTCTACAAAAGCATTCAATATGGTAGTGGAAGGGAAATTATGTCAAACTGAAAACAAACTTGTATAGATCAAAATTATAACAATCAAACCAAAAGACCTTGAATAATTTAAAAACCCTAGCAATACATAAAGCCATGCAGTATTTTTACTACACATATGCTATACCAAAATTTATCAGTTTATATATTTATATTGCTTTGTGCAAAGCATAAATTCAAATTTGTTCTACTACATAACAGTTTATTAAATATAAACTAAGGATTCAACACAGAAATAACTTTAAATGTCTTTGTCAAAATGTATAAATGTTAAATTAGTAATCAAAGAATTTAAACTTTAAAATATTTTCTTAACTAGAATAAATAACAGCCTAATTAATATAAGTACCACATCATAGTTTACTAGAACAAAACATTGAATTTAACTCCTACCTTTGCTCTCTTCAAAAACTCTTGCTGTCCAGCTTTGATATTTTCATTCTTACCAGACCAAGCTTTCAAGGCACTAGCTTGCAGAGCACGCCCATAGCTGAAAGTCAGAGCCCATGGTTTCTTACCAGGGTATTTATTCAAAGCATCCAAGTTAATAGAAGCTTCCTCCTCAGACTGGCCACCAGAAAGGAAAGTTATTCCTGTAATTACAGAGCAGATTATATACATTAGCAATGCATTCAAAGTTCTTATACTTCTAACATGTTTGTTTTTTATAAGTTACTGCATTATCATAATGTTATGAAATATGGAGCAAAAATAACCTGGAACGGCAGCAGGTACAGTTCTTTGCAGTGCAGTGACAGTAGCCTTAGCGATATCCTGGGCAGAATATTTCTTCGGGCAGCTTTGTCCAGGTGTAACCATATTGGGCTTAAGCAAAGTACCCTCCAAGTAGACATGATGGTCACTCAGTGCCTTGTAGACAGCAGCTAATACCTTTTCTGTCACCTTCTGGCATCGCTCTAAGTCATGATCTCCATCAGGTAAAATTTCAGGCTCAACAATTGGTACAATTCCAGCCTGTGAATTTCAATATATAAATATTCTCAAAGAAGGGGGGGAAAAAAGGAGGCAGTACATGAATAAACAACCCAAATTTGAAAATAACTGCTCGAATTAAATAGATTATGTAAGTAAAATTTTCAACCAATTAATATGAATTCTGAATCAATTATAGCATGACTATCATGAACTGTTTTAATATTAAAAGTTATACTAATGGGTACAAGAGAAACCTTAGTCATTTATTAAAAATTTTAAGACAGTTACCAGAAAAAAAGTCAATTCATACCTTTTGGCATTCAGTTGCATATCTAGCAAGGACATTAGCATTTTCTAAAATAGACAAGGGTGAAGGAGTGTTGGCTCTAATCTTAAGAACACATCTCCACTTGGCAAATCGGCATCCCAATTTGTAATATTCTTGGCATCTAGAACTCAGATCATCAAGACCTAGGAGACAATTTAAACCATATATTAGCTGTAATACACCACATCAAAATTAACACAATTTGCATTTGCTAAAAATTTTACGTTTTCAACTTCATGGCATGGAACAACATGATTCTCCAGGCCTAACTCTCAAAACCAGAGATTTCTAACAGACATAAAAACGGCAACAAGTAGAAATAAACTAAAAGGTTAAACAAAATAAAGATATAGTGGATTTCGGAGTTCATGACACAAAATTCTAGAAAGAAGGAAGTTTAGGGAAAAAACAAACAGTATTTTTGTGGCCTGGGATTTCCATTTGCTTTGGAGACAAGAGAAAATGAGTACTTTTGTTCATCTAGGCCCTAGGTAATTGAGACAGCTGCAGGAAGGCCAATCAAATTGAGAAATTTATGGTCAGTGAAAGAGTGAAAACTTTAAAATGTTTTCACTGATCTACTAAACCTTTAACATCAAAATAACTATAAAAATACTGTTGAAAATTTAACATTACACTTTTAAATCAGACAGTGGACCACATGTGATCGATCTTATTTAAACATAAACTACATATAAAGCTTATTGAAAGAGTTGCATATACTTTTTGCATAATACACTGAATTTATTGAAAATATTTTAAGAATTAGTGCTAGTAGAAATTAACCAACTATACTTCACAAATTTATAGATTTTAATTGATTCTTCTACTTAAAAGAGGTAGGGGGAAGAATTAGGGGTCTTTAGTCATGTAAATATCAATAATGTGTAAGATAGCATCCAAATGTTATTGACTTTTGTGATACGTAATGAACATTAAATACTATTATTATCAGTTAAACTGAGCATATTAGTTTTATCAATATACATACAGCTGAAATTCATAAATTACAAAAAGAAAAATATCCTAACAAACCTTGAGTTGTTGATTCTTCTTCAGTTCCCATAAGATTAATCACACCTTTGTCTACTTTGATTCCAGGAATAATTCCACGGTTTTGCAACAAAGTTACAAAATTTGTGCCATCATCAGCTTTCTGAAATAGGGTTTCATGAAACAGGATTACACCACTGATGTAGTTTTCCATATCTTTGTCGGATGTAAAAAGAAGTTGTCTATAAATGCGTCTGTTTTCTTCAGTATTATCAACCCCAATATTGGCGAGCCTTTTGCCCATGGTTGCTGTAGGAGAAAAACAGTTTAAATTAAAATATTCTAAGGAAAGTAAAAGAAAAAATTCATTTTGTCAATTTAACAATTTTGAGCAATATGGAGTATTACACTATTCTATACTTTGATCACAGAATTTATAAATCAACTATTTTTACCAAAACCCTACTAAACACAAAAAAATTAAATCATGTTATCCAGAGAATACTTAAATGCTTATTTTGACTGTAATATAACATTCAACTTAAGTTATTGACATATTAATGCATTATAAATATTACGTAATAAAAATTTTTAATTTAAAACAGGGTAAAGTTCTTTTGCCCTACATGTAAATAAAATCATCTTCCCTGTAATAAATATGGTAACCAAATTCAGAATTATGATTGAATATGGAGTGGTAGTCAATTTTAAAGCTTAAGATGCTGCTTTATGACAAAATAAATCAGTTTAAACAGACCATTTATGTACATAATGAATTTATTAACCCAATTATATTACCATAAGCTATTGAGAGTTCAAAGTTGAATTTTTTCCTAATAAATCTATTATTTTTAACATAAGTTTATTATAAAAGATATGAACTTACCTGTACTTTCATCTGCAGCTAAGATACCTTTACCGGGCGCAACAATTGCTTCAGCAATATTACGCAAATCAGTTTGCTGCTGTTCAGTAAGGTAGCTGAAGTGAGCCATTTTGGATTCTAGAAAGAGAAGGGAATACAGTAACTTTAAATCAGCTAAAATGTAATCTTAATAACATCTAATGGAGTTTTTAGAGAGATAAGCTAGTTGCCACCATAGATGCATGTTAAAATATTTCTTTAGTCTACAATAGTTTAGTTTATGGCATGTTATTTGTTAAGTCTATAATGCCATTTCAAAATACTTTACATTTGCATTGACTGACTTTGAAATTATTTCCTAATTCTTAACAAGTCAAAAAATTTCACGACAATATAATCCTTTTAAGAATAATAAGAGTTATGAAGTATCAGTTAATCTAGACAGAATTTTAACTAGAATTATTTCATATCTTTGAACATCACCCAAATAATTAATAGACTGTTTATTTAAAAAAATTTCATTTATATTAATCATAACACATGTTATGATTACAAGTTTATGAAGGTCATTTTCCTGAAGAGTTCAGGGCAAAGAAGACATTTCCTAGATTTAAATTAAACTTAAAATTTTGAATAATAAGTTTGATCATTTGTAAAAGCATTAAATATGCCATGAAGTAATAAAACTAGAAATTATTTTAGTCTAACAGGAAATACAGCCTACCAGCAGACAACTAGAATGCAGGAGTGAATGGAAAAACTGATCTGCAAATGCTTAAATACATTGTGATTTAATGAAGAAACTAGGAACTTTGCCAGTTTGTTACCACAAGGTCATAAAGGTTATCAGTGACATTTCATATGACCTTGTGCTTCAGATGTCATAGTTAACTAATTAACAAAGGGGTCAAAGGAAAAGTATAAAGGTTTGAAAAAAATGACAGATGGTTACATACATACATTTTTCCTAAACAAAGATAATAAATACATCCCTTAAAAATAATACTGAAATTATAACATTTAGCATCATTAACAACTGTTTCATATTTTGTCTAGAGAAATATATGTATGTAATTATATATATGTAATATATATTATAAAATGAAAAAAAATTATTTCATACTTAAGAAAAATTTAATAGACATTTACTTTTCTACATTATGTACATATACAAAAGTAAGCCTTTATTATGTATCTTAGCATATGAAATATGCAAAAAAGGTGAAATTTTTCGGCAAAAATATTTAAATATCCTACAAAAGTAATATACTTTCAAGCTGACATTTCTGAAAAGCTAGCTGCTTTTAAACATTAACAAAATGTTAGTTCTCTTCTGTTTTTCGCAACACTTTAAAAGTTTTTTCAGTACCAATAAGAATTAAGTTCTCAGACAGATTAATATACTTTAAAAAGCCTTCTATGAAAAGGCAATGATAACAAGCACAGAGCAAACCATTATTTAATTTAATACTTTACATGTTAAGCTTATTTCTTGGAAAATAAGTATGAGTAAATTAATATAAAAACTGCAGAAACATTTAACTTTTAATTTTGCTGTATGTTTATAACTATGATACTTCTCCAATTTTATAGGAACATGAAAATTACACTAATAGAGTTCATTGTAATCATTCTTACTACTAGTAAAAAATTACATACTATTCTACTTTAGATGAAGGACAAGAAAACTGCCTGAATTAAATATAATATTCAAGCTTAGGTTTATTAACAATTATGTTATTAATATCAGATGATTTAATATTTATATAAGAGAATAAAAATTTAAGAGTTAGAAGAATTAAAGAGAAATTAGGTCAATGAACTATAAAATTTAAATCGTATATATAAAATAAACATACATCTTGAAAAAAAAAAATGATATGCATCAGACATTAAATTTTAAATAGTAGCAATTTAAAACATTAATAATGCAATAAAGATTTTACAAAATACAACGGTTTTTCTTGTACGTCTGAGGATAAACTTTACGTGACAGATAAGATACCTAAGTAAGCAATTGCAACACCGGCTCAGAATTGCACAATCGCAAAGAAATTAAAAATGCTACAATATAATCTGCGTTACATGCACAATTTTCCATCATAAAAACCTCTCCCGGAAAGGTTTCAATCGTATATATCCTCCTTTAAATTATACTTTAAGAATGCATAAAGAATAATGTAAATTGTCAAATTAAAAAATAATATGAATTAATTGCTATTGCAGTACTTTTAAAAAGTTTACTAAAACTAAATATATATATAAAAAAAAATGTTTTAAGTAATACGCTAGTATATTGTAAAATTAAATACCAGTAAAAATTACAAAGAAATATTTTTGATGTCACTGACAGAAAATGTTTATCTCACAGAATTACAAAATTGTTGAGCTCTCGAAATGAAAACCCTTCGTGAAACGATTAATATTACGAAACTAATAAATATCGGAAAAACATAAACAGAAATTAACCGCTATAGAACACCGTATTTCCTTATTAAACTACCTGTTTTCGGGGAAGTGAGCTAGGAAGAACTGATCTGCGGAAAAACCACTAGCAACAGGACACATGAAGGTGACCTTCGCGGGATTTAAACTGCAGTTCTCCTTCTACGTCACACGAAAAAGCATGCTATTGGTCAAATTTGTTTTGAAATATTTCTATTTTGTTCAGAGCGTGAAACAGGTATTACAAAAAATTAGAAACGTGAAAAAGAAAATAGTTGAATCCTTACATTAAGTTTCGAATTGCACTGTGTTTATCTATTGAGGAAAAGCTGAAGTATCTTAGCAAATAATGTATGATGTTGGATGCTAATAGTTGAGAATCCTCACATTGTGTCAAACACAAGCTAATATTATAAAAAATAGTAATTTAATATGTTATTCTGAAAAGTACATAAATAGATGATTTGTGACATAATAAAAGTTTATTTACTTCAGTGACATGTCATTCAGCATCAAGTAGAAAAAAAACTGTTAAATGTAAGTGTGTGACTGGCCAGTGTACTTAAAATATTTAGCAATGTTTTCTCTCATTAAGGGCGAAAGATACAGCTTTATTTAGAATCATATTTATAAATACCAATCCTATCGGCGTAAATGTTAAAAATATTCTCATGATCATTAGTGCCGATGAAGCAGCTAATCACAGTCTGGTAGCCAGGATTATTGGAAGAAATCATTCACTACATAATCTGTCACGACGTCCTTAACCTCACTGGATGTTATATATTAAAACATTTAACTAAACTATCTGTTAAAGAAAATCCTTTTCAAAATCTTCTGAAAACCACTTCAAACGGATCATAGGTTCTAAGTAAGATTTAGAAAGTGCGAGGGTAATGCTGGTACGTCGACCATTAAAAGTTCAGAGTAGTTTTTGAGTAGTGTTTTGAGTTTTTGAATAAAGATTAGCGAACACATATGTTAATTTTTTTTCACTTTTAATTCAACAAATCAATTACTCTGAAAAAAATCTCAGACTCAGTGTGATGTGACAAAATCCGTAAACTTTGGCAAACTCAAATTCTGAAGTCTTTAGTGGTTCAAACTGTGAGAATGGAACATTATCAAGGCCCCTCCACACTATGGTCCACTGCAAGAGCCATTACCACCGTCTGGAGGGGGTATGGCTTATCGAGGTCGATGGTAGAAGACGATAAAATAGCCGTGGCGGACAATGGCTTCGGAGGCGTTTTTTGTCCAAAGATCAAAGGCAGCCAGATGCGCAACTAAAGTGCGCAGTAGACCCTATGGACAAGTCCATGCGCTCGGGTCATTTAGTGGCTGAGCTTGTGGATGGAACCCGTGAACCATCGTTCAAGGTCACCATCAGGAAGTGGTGAACAATTAGCCATAGTGTGGAGGCTACATTAGATATAAAGGCCTCTCTACACTATGGTCCACTGCAAGCCATTACCAGTATGTGGAGGAGGGTATGACTTATCGAAGTCGACGATGTCAGACGATAAAATGGCTTTGGCAGAGAATGGCTTCGGAAGCGATTTTTCTCCAAATAGGAAATAAAGCCATATGAGCTACTAAATGCGCAGTAGACTCTATGAACGCATTTATGTGGCTCATTCAGTGTCCCAATGTGTGGTGCAACCCGTGAATTATCATCCAGGGTCGTCATTGGGGCCAGTACTGCAGTGGTGAACAATTGGCTTCAGTGTGGAAAAGATATTACACTCATCACCACTTTCAATGCAAATCTGGTTTTATTAGAAAGTGGGAAGTGGGGGGAGAGATGATAGTAATTTTAAACACAAGTAAAATGAAATTCTCGCTTGAACTAAAATTATGTTCATTTTCTCCATACTTATTTGTTAAGGCTTATTTGTTAAGGTTTACAAATAACCACTTACTCCATACTTATTTGTTCCATACTTGTTTACTCCATACTTATTTGTTAAGGCTTTTTTCCACTATGGTGCATTGCAATAAGATTGTAGTGGAGTGAGTTCTCCTGGCTGACCAACCCGCAGGTGATCTGCACACGAGCGCTTGATATTCGCTCCGCTGATTACATCACTCGCTGTTTTGTTACGCGAGAAGATCGGATGTATGTCGTTTCGTTGTATTTGTAAAAATAAAAGATCTATTTTGTATAAATCATGGAACTCGTCATTTGGAGTCAGAGCATTTTAGTCACGTCCTGTCTTTAACAATGGTGAAGCCGGATTCCAAAGGTTGCTCCTCTTCGTACTAAAAGACAATTTTTTTCTCCTTCATTCACTTCCTGAAACTGCATCGTTAGTGTGAGATATTATACTCAATCCTCGTTCTGATTCATCATATGATGAACTAAAGACTGTGATTTCGGATCGTTGAAGGGAAAGCCGCACTCAAGAAATTTGGAAGTTATTTGCTGGCAAGCAATTGAGAAACCTTCTGAGCTATTCCGCGACATGAATCGTCGTGCTCAGAACCATAATATTTCAGATTCTTTATTTCTGGAATTTTTTCTTCCAGAGATGCCACAAAATGTGCAGTCAATTCTCGCTTCGGTTCAGCCTCTCGACTCCCAAAAAGCTGTTGATATTGCAGACCGAATAATGGAAGTAAACCTTCCACAGGTTAGCGACATTTCTCCGTTAAAATCAGTTGCAGTGTCATAAACCAGTAAAATCGAATAGCTTCTTCAAGAAGTGTAAGAACTTCGTAAAGAAGTTTCCAAGTTACGTAGACAACGTAGTTTATCTTGAAATTAAAACCAATACCAGACTCGAAGCCCCTCAGCCACTGCTGCTTCGAATTCAACTCTTTGCTGTTGGTATCACAGAAAATTCAAAGAAAAGGCCAACAAATGCATTCCTCCATGCTCTTACTAGGAAAACGAGGGAATGCTTAGCGGCGACATGTATCGGCAACTAAACAACAGTTGTGTCAAAAACCTATAATGACTTTTTCCGCAGCTAATGGAACACCCATTCAAGTCTATGGGCTTACAAAATTAAATTTAGACTTTGGACTGAGTAGAACTTTTAATTTTTCTTTTTATATATGTAAAGTGCAAACAAATATTATTGGTTCTGATTTCATGCATTATTTTGATTTAACACCTGATCTGAGAAGATAGAAACTTGTGGATTTAAAAAAAACTTAAATGTTTCTTGTATGGTTAGCACTGTTAATACACATTTTGTTAACACTATAACTGAAGATACTGTGTATCACAAGTTATAACTAAATTATCGTTCACTGTCTAAATTACCATATCTTAATCATAGCGTAAAGCATAATACTGTCCATTTTATTGAAACTGTAGGTTCTTCTATATCCTGTAAACCTAGGAGACTGGCTCCTGATAGATTAAAAATTGCCAAAGCTAAAATTCAAAATATGATTAATTTAGGCCATATGAGACTTTCAAAAAGCAATTATTCCTATCCTCTCCATATGGTGCCTAAGAAAGGTCCGAGCGAATGGAGATCTGTTGGAGATTTTCCTATGTTAAATTCTCAGACAGTGAAGGATAAATATCCTATACCTAACATTTTTTACTTTGCAGAAGAATTGCATGGCTCAAATTTTTTTTCTCATGTTTATTTAGTAAAAGTTTATTATCAAATACCTATAAATCCCTGTGATATTCCTAAAACAGCCATTGTTACACCTTTCGGTCTTTTTGAAAGTACAGTCATGCAATTCGGCTTATGTAACGCTGCTGCAAAATTCCAAAGGTTCATAGAAGAAGTTACGCGAGATCTTCCTGAAGTATTTTCATTTGTTTCATGACATTTTAATTGCTTCTATAAATGAAAGTGAGCATTTATCACATTTGCAAACTCTTTTTTCTAGATTAAATGATTATGGACTTTGTATCAATGTTTCTAAATGTCTTTTTGGAGTACCATGTATAAAATTTTTAGGCTTTCATATAACTGGACAAGGGTTAAAACCATTACCACATAGGGTGGAAGGAATTCAAAATTTTCCAAAACCCAGCTCCTTAACCCAATCAAGGAAATTTCTCGGTATTTTCAATTTTTAAGTTTATAACTAGAGCTTCAGACATTTTAGTCCCATTAAATAAATTACTAGATGGTCAAAATAATAATAGAAAGCCAACAAAACCGTCTAAAAAGTTCTAACATCCTCTGGAATTTAACAATGAAGCAAATGAAGCACTCTTAAAAGCAAAAAAAGCGATGGCTGAAGCTACTCTTCTCAACTATCAAATCCCAGGTGCCACTCTTTAAGTCTTTTTACAGACGCATCTGACTTAGCGGTTGGCAGCTCTCTGATGCAATTGCGCAACGCAACTAGGAAACCTATCGCCTTTTTGTCCATAAAACTCAGCAAAAGTCAAAACAATTGGCATACCTATGACCGTGAGACATTAGCTATATATTTGTCAATTAAAAAGTTTTGGCATATGCTAGAAGGCAGGGATTTCACTACCTACTCGGACCAGAAACCCCTAATATACGCCTTTAAACAAAATGCGGACGAAT